>VFSX01000031.1:27500-182500 GCA_016618255.1 Chlamydomonas sp. UWO 241 | reverse complement strand
ATGCACTACATGCAGCACATAGCTGGCGAGATGGGGGGAAGCCGGACGGGAGAGCGCGAGCGCGCGAGAGAGAATGGGAGGAATCTGAGCGACCTAGTTCTGAGCAGGGGAGCAGCAGCTGACGCGTACATGGCAGTTCACACAGCAGCATGCGCTGGTGGGGCGGGGCGAGGAGGGAGGGAGCTGCGAGAGGGAGCTGAGGAAGAGAGCCGAGGGAGCTGAGGAATGGAGCTGAGGAAAAGAGCTGAGGGAGCTGAGTAAGGGAGCTTGAGGGAGCTGAGGGAGGAGCTGAGAGAGGGAGCTTGAGGGAGATCAGGGATGGAGGTGGGGAAGAGAGCTGAGGAAGAAAGCTGATGGAGCTGAGGAAGGGTGCCGAGGGAGCCGAGAGTCACACAGACTGAAGTCACAGACTGAAGTCGCCGCTGGCACTGGTCCGTCTCTGCATTGCGGAGACGGCACTAGCGGGGACGGCTGTCGCTCGGCTGCATGTGGCGTGGCGATGCTCTGTGGCAATGCGTGTTCGGGGCGGCGGATCCAGTCCGTAGACTGCCGACTAGAGTAGTGCAGGAGTGGCAGCAGCTGTTGATGTTCAACAGGTGGCCTTCTATGGGTTGGGGAGCACCCAGGGGGGAACCTCCTAGGGGTGGGGAAGCACCCAGCATGCGGCTGCAATATCGCGAGCCCCATGCCCGTCCTGGCTTTCACCCCGCACGATACGGGCTTGTAACACGTGGAGCGACTTCACTTGCCGACTCCTTTACTTCCCTCCTGGTTTCACACCTCTCAAACCCAGGAACCACAAACCCGGGAAGCCCCCTGCAAGGTCAACTCTCCCGACCAGCTCTTTCACATGCTCGTCCTGCGCAAATGCCCCTCCCGATCGTGCCCTCCTGGAAAGTGCACGATTACTCTGCAGCTGGGACGGCATCGGGATGCTGCATCCGCACTAGGCACAGGCAGTCGAGCGACATGAGGCTGTGCGGCGGGAGGTCGAGGTTGCGGATGGCCACGTCCACGTCGTGCAGCGGCCCGTGCTGACCCACGGCAGCCGCAGCACCCTCAGCGCCAGGCGCCGCCGCCGCACGCGCCGCTGCGCCCACGCGCCCGCACGATGCCGCGTCCGCCTGCGCCACAACGCCACTGGTTGTGGGCGCGCCGCTCGAGCCGCCGTCCCCGCAGACAGCCCCCACGTCGCAGCACGCCAGGTCCACCACAAACCACGTGCCCGAGCCGTGCGACCGCTCCAGCGTCGCCCACGCATGCGGCGTCCACACTGTCCTGCTGCTGCTGCTGCTGCTGCCGTCTCCCCGGCTCCCTCCGGGCGCGGACGCGCTGATCTCAACCGTGGTGGCCATGCCGACGATTCCTGGCTGCATCTCGGAGAGAGCCATACGGCAGCGGAGCGCATACCTACGCCAGTGGTGGTGGTCAGTGTTTCCTCGATTGGGCGGTAAATCACCATAGGCGTTTTTTGGCTGAAACAATTAATTGTTTCTTCAGGGTTGATTAATTAATTATTTATTATTTTGGTGATGTGTTTGTTGTACCGGTTTTCCCGGGTTTTTTTTCGGGGGCGCAGCCCCGGGCCGACAGTGGCCCGGCTGTTAGAATTAATTAGTTAAAATCACTCGAGGAAGCACTGGTGGTGGTTGGGGCACCCTCATATTGAGGGCGCTAGAACCTGGTGTACGTCAAGCGGGAGGCATCGAGATTCCATGTGGTGCAAGGGACAGCCCAATCTTCTTGCTCATGCCGTACACACAAGCCTCCGCAAGGGCACTCACATGTGACATGCACACACACACGCACACACACACATGTACAAAACACACACACACACACACACGCACACACTCACACACACACGACGGCCACGGAGCGGGCGGCAGCGCTAAATAATTCATTTACTGAGGCGGAGGTGTATGCGGCACTGATGGGCATGGACGCGGGCAAAGCCCCAGGCGTAAACGGCATGCCGATAGAGTTCTATCAGAGGGCATGGGCTAGGGCGGCGGAGAGGGGCGATGCAACAGGTGCTGCGGATGAGGAGCACCTGCTCGCTGGCCCCATCACACACCTGCTCAATCGGGTCTTCCGTGAGGGGTACCCGACTGCATGGCACTTGGGGGCAACCACGCCAGTGCCAAAGCCGAAAGGCAGCCTAGATGTGCGGGACGATTACCGAGGGATCACGGTGGGGAATGCCCTCGCCAAGCTATACAGCTTGGTGCTTATGAACAGGCTGGACGCCTTAGCTGAACGGGAGGGGTACCGGGCGCGGGGCCAGGCAGGCTTCCGGAAGAAGAGGGGGACCCCAGATGATGCCTTCATCCTGCAACACCTTATTGAGAAGAGCGGCCTCCAGCGCAAACCGCTGTACGCCGCCTTTATTGACTTCAGGAAGGCTTACGATTGCGTGCACCGCCCATTGCTTTGGGAGTGCCTTAGGAGCCTGGGGGTACATGGGGAGTTCATGGCGGCGCTGATTGCCATGTACGATGGGTCCGCAATGTGTGTGCGCATCGATGGGAAAGTGGGACCCGCGTTTCCTTCACACAAGGGGGTCATGCAAGGCGACCCACTGTCACCGCTGCTGTTTGGGCTTTTTATTGACGCATTGGAGGGAGTACTAGACGCAGAGCTCCCGGGTGATGGGGTGGAGATGGCGGGGCGGTTACTACGGCTGCTGCTGTACGCTGATGACTTGACGCTGCTGGCAGAGACGCCCAAAGCGCTTCAACGCATGCTAGATACTCTGCACGCCTTTTGCGGCACGCGCGCACTAGCAGTAAACGTTAAGAAGTCAGAAGGGGTGGTGTTCAATGACCAGTTCTGCCCAGTCGGGGCGGCAGGGAGGAGGGTAACGCTGAAGTTTGCAGGAGCAGATCTACCCATGACACACGAGTTCCCATATCTGGGCATGCTCTTTCACCACCGGCGGGCAGTGGGGGGGGACGTGGGCACCCGACGCTCTAGGGGCCAGCGCACCAGATACGCGCTAACTCGCAGATGCTATATGATACGCCTTAATAATATTGGCATCAAGGCCCACCTGTTCGACACGCAAGTACGGCTTGTGCTAAATTACGGGTGTGAGGTGTGGGGCCCTGCGATGATGGCGGATGCTGGGGGGGGCGTGTTTGCCGGGGCGGGCCGACGTTGGGAGAGAGGCAGGAGTGGGAGGGGCGCTAAGGCCACACGCGACGGATGGCGCACCCTGGAGTAAGTGCTTCTGCAATTTACCCGTGCGTCCCTTGGAGTCCGCAGCAACGGGCAGCAACTGGGGATTTTGGCGCGGGAGGCGGGGTGGCGGCCGCTGGCGGCAGATTGGCTGCGCCAGGCGACGCGCTTTTGGGATAAGGCGCAGGGGCGGCCTGACGGTGACCTGCTTAAAGATGCAATGCGGGAGAGCTGGGGGCTGGCCGAAGCGGGGGGGACGTGCTGGGCGGCACGCTTGCAGGTGTGCCTCGGAACTGTGGGGCACACCCTGGCGTGGGACCAGGAGGGACCGGTACGCATCACCAACCTGCTGGACGTGGCGACCGCGGCGTGGCTGGCCGCCGCGACAAGCACACCGGCGCTGCCGAGCGGCACTACCGTGCGAGATGTACCTGAGGAGTGGTCGCGCGGCTTTAAGATGCTGACCTACATGCGGTGGATGGCGGGTAGCAACAGCGAGCCGCCGGCCCTGTTGAGCTCAGGGCTGAACAGTGCTGCCCGGATCACGGCTCTAGCTAGGTTCAGGATGGGCTCCATGAGCTGCAGATAGAGCGGGGGCGCTACGCCATGGCGGGACAGAGGCAGCGACGCAGCCAGCGGGCGTGCTGCCTATGCGGTGGGCTAGAGGATGAGGCACACATGGTATTTGAGTGCCCTGCCTATGAAGAGGCACGGGTGCAGGCCCACAGCCTGTTTCGGTCCATCCCTCGCCCCGAGGAGGCCGATTTAGATGAGCGGATGCGGGAGTTTATGAATCCTCGGCCAGGCCAGGAGAACCCCAGGTTCTGGCACGAGTTGGCTGACTTCCTTGTCGCCTGTTTTGAGACACGCACCGCGTGCACAGCAATCGTGATGGCAGATGGCATGCTAGGGGTCTAATTTTGACAGCTGCCGGCCTCTTTCCTAGGGTCTAATGCGCCATCAAAGGCGTCCGACGGACTGTAAAATCGACCACACGCACGCACCCCCCCTGCACACACACGCATCCAGTTCCAGGTGGTGCTCATACCTCCCAGGCGACACGCCGCTGAAGCTGGCTCCCAGGCGCGGTACAAAGACATCCTCCACCTGCAGCACTCGCTGGAAGGGCGATGACGCCTCTCGCACCACCTTCACCCTGCGCACACACGCGCACGCACACACACGCACGCGCACACACACACGCACACACGCGCACGCACACACGCACACACAGCGTCCCACATGTGTGTGATACTCGCAGCGCGCAAACGCCCCAACCACCTGCCTCTGCATGTTCAAGCTCACCCGGTGTAGTAGGTGTGCTGCCATCCGAGCACAGGCATGGCGATCGCCAGCGAGTGGAGGGATATGAGCGAGCGCTGCAACATCCCGCGTCCGCCAGGCACATCCGCGCCCCAGCTGCATGCGCGCGGAAGGGGGTGCCCAGCAGCAAAGGCATCACTGCCGAACTTGTGCTGGAGGGTGGAGTGGCGCGAGGCCTCCTCCAGTTTCACCACCGCGCCTCCGTCCAGCTCCCCAAGTGCCTCTCTCAGGCAACCAAGCTCGAAATCCCCCAGGCGGGACACGACGGGGTCCAACAGCCCGCGAGTCAGCATGGACGACTCTCTCATGTCATGTGCATGTGCGCTGCTATCACGCGAATCGTCGAGTTCCGAACCAACTCCGAACCCATCACGTTCGGTTCACTTGTCCAGCCGCAAGGCGCTGCTGATTTGTTCCGCTGATTTGCGTGCTTAGACTTAACCTTACTATAGTGAACTTACCGCGGAAGTCGCTGACGTCCGGAATATCACCCTCACTCTCTCACTCTTGCCAATTTTAAACAGGTCATCCTCTGCGTGCCTCACTAACAGCTCGTTGGCATTTTTCACACACGCATGCCGCACGCACACAACGGCGGTGTGTGGGCACACAGTGTTCTCGGATGTTGGGAGGCGTTTGAAGTCGGGGGGGTGGACCTTGAGCGCGGCGATATGGCACAGCCGCAACATACCGCAACAATCCACCACCAGCATATGTATCAAGGAGAGGTCGCTCGGAGCGCTAGCCCATGCAGGCGACGGCGCAGGCGGCACACATGGTAGTTGCAGCGGCGATGGGTGGGAGGACCACCCATCGCATTAGCGAAGCACTGTTGTCGGTGCCCCAGTGCTGGGAGGCCCTCCTGAGGTCGATCCCATTCTCTTGAAATCTAGAGACGATCGGGACAGCCACTCGTCAGTCAGCCCATGGCTTACAGGTTTTTACAAAGTAGCTCCCCTTTCGAGCCCAAAACCGTGCCCACCAGCTAGGTCCTCCACTAGCTTGGCTGAAGCCAACCGCCAGCCAACCGCCAGCCAACCGCCATCGTCAGCCAGTGATCATGGGTCTTGCAGCGCCCCCTCTCTGGCAGCAGCCCCCCTGGTAGGCTGGCGCGCTGCGTGGCCTTGCGGGCTCTCCTAGTAGAGCCCCCCTAGACAAGACTAGGCCCTAACTCATGCCCCGGGGTCCTCCGGGCGCGTACGTACGTATGTGTAAAACCTGTAAAACCTGGCAGCAGCCTTCGCAGGCGGAGTGCTTGAACCGCTTGGTGGTCAGAGGAGCGTGGGGTCCTTGAACCGCTTGAACACCTGCTGGCGGGCAGGGAAGTGGGAATCCGTTAGGGCTGGCTTCCATGACGAATGCGCAGCACACAGGCCCCCCCCACACCACACACACATACAAGCACACATGCACACACACATGCACACGCGCGCAGGACAACGTGGGCGGAGGGTGCACACACACACACACGCACACACGCACGCACACGCACACACACACACACACACACACACATACATTCAGAATACACACAGGGTCCTCACACAACTAACCTCATAGATGTCCGCCAGCGCCTCCTCTGGCAGATCCTTTTCAAACGCGGTCATGTTTTGGCGCAGCTGTCGGGCGCGCAAGGAAGGGGGGAGGTGGGTGGTGGCGTAAGCTTACTGGGAAAGATGGACTGGGATAGATCTATGGACAGGATGAGCTGGCGATGCTCCGGCGCAGCTGTTGGGGGTGCAAGGGAGGGGGCGGGGTGGGTGGCGGCGTAAGCTTACTGGGAAAGAATGACAGGGTGACATGGCGATGTTCTGGCGCAGCTGTCGGGCGCGCAAGGAAGGGGGGAGGTGGGTGGTGGCGTAAGCCTACTGGGATAGATGAACACGATGAGCTGGCGATGTTCTGGCGCAGCTGTCGAGCATGCAAGGAAGGGAGGGGGTGGGTGGTGGCGTAAGCTTAGTGGGAAAGATGGAAAGGGTGAAATGGCGATGTTCTGGCGCAGCTGTCGAGCACGCAAGGAAAGGGGGAGGTAGGTGGTGGCGTAAGCTTACTGGGAAAGATGGACTGGGATAGATCTATGGACAGGATGAGCTGGCGATGTTATGGCGCAGCTGTTGGGGGTGCAAGGGAGGGGGCGGGGTGGGTGGCGGCGTAAGCTTACTGGGAAAGAATGACAGGGTGACATGGCGATGTTCTGGCGCAGCTGTCGGGCGCGCAAGGAAGGGGGGAGGTGGGTGGTGGCGTAAGCCTACTGGGATAGATGAACACGATGAGCTGGCGATGTTCTGGCGCAGCTGTCGAGCATGCAAGGAAGGGAGGGGGTGGGTGGTGGCGTAAGCTTAGTGGGAAAGATGGAAAGGGTGAAATGGCGATGTTCTGGCGCAGCTGTCGAGCACGCAAGGAAGGGGGGAGGTAGGTGGTGGCGTAAGCTTACTGGGAAAGATGGACTGGGATAGATCTATGGACAGGATGAGCTGGCGATGTTCTGGCGCAGCTGTTGGGCGTGCACGGGAGGGGAGCAAGGCGCGATAGTGACGCTGGTGATGGCCACGGTGATGGGATACAATTCAACACCTTTTAAACGCGGCGATGTTCTGGCGCAGCTGTCAGGCTTGCATAGGAGGGAGAGGGAGGGGAGCGATGGCAAACAATAAGAGCCCTTTTCAAACGCGGCGATGTTCTGGCGCAGCTGTCGGGCATGCAAGGAAGGGGCGTGTATGTGTATACGTGTGTGTGTGTGTGTGTGTGTGTGTGTGTGATGGTAACGCTGGCATTGGCGTCAAATTTATACCCCCTGGGATAGATCAACATGACTGGCTGGCGTTGTTCTGGCACAGCTGTGGGCGTGCAACGGAGGGGCCGAGGGGGCCCCTGCTCGCCCACAGGGGCCGCGACGGGTCCGCGGTGCACGAACCTAAATCTGCGCCTGTCCCCCAGGTGGTGTTCATACTGGCGCAGCACACTCTCTATGTCGCTGTCGGACAGCCACTCGTTTGGCGAATCGAGCCACCCGGCCGGGTGGGGGGGTCCTTAGTCTGCACGGTCGTTCCCCTCAATCCCACACCCTGAGGGAGCATATAGGGAGGAGGGTGTGTGATGGCAACGCCATGCCCCTAGGGAGCATACTGTTAGCTGAAACTGTGAACGAGGCAGGGGGTGATGGCGACACGGGTGGTGGCGTTTACTATGCCCCCCTGGAATGGATGAACAGGACCAGCTGCCACCACATGATGATGGCGCTGCTGCTGCTGCTGCTGCTGATGATGATGATACTGACTACATCAAGGACACCTCTAAGAGGCGTATAAAGGCGTATGAATATGCCTTGTAAGGCGCAAGGCGCATACAGGCGTATAGGGGCGCATACGCCTTTTTCTCAAGGCGTATAAAAGACCGCGTTCGGCATGTATAGCCCGAGTACCTCACTGGGACAGTTGGCTACTGTGTGGCGGGCTGGTGGGGTGAAGATCAGCTGGTGAGGAGGTCAAGCATCCCTGGCCCCCTCCCACACCCCACACCCCCACACCCCCACACTTACACACCCTCACACCCCCACACCCGCAACGGGGGACTGTGTTGGGTGGCTGAGTGTTTGCCTCGCTGGCTGTAGCATTTTCGGGTCTCGTGTTTTCACTCGGGGTCTAGGCGCTTGGCCGCCGCTCCGGGCGTTGACCAGCTGGACACCATGCTGTTGCGGTGCCCACCTGCCATCGCATGGCTCCACCTGGTCATCATCGCCGTATGGCGGTCGGGGAGAGCCCCGAGGGAATGGAAAACTGCTATTATCACACCGTTATATAAGGGGAAGGGTCCGCGTGACTCCCCTGGTAACTACCGCCGCATAAGCCTTCTCTCTATTGCCGGGAAAGTGTACGCTGCCATACTTCTGCACCGCGTCTCCACGCAGGTTGATGGTCAGTTGCATGAGGCTCAGTGTGGTTTCAGAAAAAGCAGAGGCACTGTTGATGCGATTTTTACTCTGCGCTCGCTGAGCGCGGCACATGCCGAGTACAAACAATGCATGGCTGTGGCATTTGTCGACTATTCTAAAGCTTACGATTGCATAAACCGTGCGGCACTGTGGAGAGTCCTTAGATTATATAGTGTTCATCCGCACATTATTGATCTGTTGGAGGATCTTCACACCAACACCGCAGCTGCCGTGCGGCTGGCTGGGAAAATCGGGCACGAATTCCCCGTGTCGTCTGGTGTGCGACAGGGGTGCGTCATTGCTCCTGTGTTGTTCAATGTTTTTATTGACCACATAGTGAAAAAGGCGCTAGACATGATGCCAGAGGGGGCTGGCGTGTCAGTCGTGACCCGAGCCGGCGGTTCTGTGTTGTCGTCGTCGGTTGAGCATATAGTAATGCTGATGTATGCCGACGATTTATGTTTGTTCTCGCATGACCCAGCTCAGGTGGCGCTTATGCTGAAAATCCTTGACAAAGTGTCCTCTAGCTTTGGCATGCAAATCAACGCCGCCAAGACAGAAGTGATGATTTTGCCAGCAGATTTTGACGCGGATCTGCCCACGTTTGCGCTGACTGGTGGTGAAGTGAAGACCGTCTCTGCATTTAAGTATCTAGGGAGTTGGATAACCCAGAGTGGTGGTGTGGAAAAGGAGATCGGTGTGCGTGTCGGTCGCGCGCTGGGCGTGTTTGCGTCTTTTGATAAGATTTGGGCCAGCAAGAAGATGCAAGTGCAGTCTAAGATGCGGGTTTACAACACTTTCGTGCTGCCCCACTTTCTGTACGGCTGCGAAACATGGGCCCCTACTAAAACACAACTGACTCGATTGGAGGTTGCCCACTCTAATTGCCTTCGTCGCATTCTGGGTGTGCGCCTGGTCGACCGGCACAGATTAACTTATATTCGGCAGGCGTGCGACACTGAGCCAATTGAGAGCCTTGTGGCAAAGCGATCAATGCAGTGGCTAGGCCATGTGATGCGCATGCCGGCTTCTCGTCTTCCTCGTACGACTTTTGACTGCACAATGGATGTGGCTCGGCAGCAAGGCCGGCCTCCAGCCTCCTCCCGACACTATTTCTTAAGCTACTGATTCAGCAGCTAGGCGAAACTAGTGGCACTCGTTCTGATTGGAAGACTTTTTCGGACACGGCGTTTGAGCGTGCTCAGGATAGGGTCGGGTGGAGAGCCGTGGTGTACGGTCCGGCTGCCCCTCAGGCGCCGGCCCCTCCACCTCGGCGGTCAAGTAGATTGGCAAGCGCCACTTGACCCCCTATCCCCTAGAAGCAGTTAGGACCTATTTTGGAGGCGTCGCACAATAGCTCTCCTTATTGCTCTGGGACTACACGTTGGCAGGCAGCCGGCTGGTGGCTACCTCCCAGTAACAGTAACAGTAACAGTAACACGGGATTTCCAGCTAAGCAGGCTACTCTTCTACTAGAGACACCCGCCGATACTCCAGCACACTTAAGTACTAGAGTACCGCCGGCTCCCGGCCGATAGACTACTGCTCCCGCCGGCTAGAATACCCCAAACAGCGGTCTCTGAGAGACATGTCTGGCAAGAGCATATAGGAGAGGACCTTCCTCAGGGTCACAGTAGTGGCCTTGTGGCCAGTCAAGCCGGCAGAGCCGACTGGCGCTGACTGGAACGGTCCCCGCCTGGCAGTGCATGGCTGTCCAGCTCTCGTTTGCATGGGGCTCAGCCGGCGCCCCATGCCTCATGCATGGCCAGGTCCCACCCTCCAGGGGTGCATGGACGACAGAGTTGTCATGGAGGCTGCCTGAAGACCTTCCAACGCCAGTCACCGGCAGACGAGCGACCCCGAGGATGAGCGCGGTGACGAACGCTGCGATTGGTGAAGCGGATTTACTCTGTGTTGCCTCGGCGGTCGCCACCGCTGAAGCCGTGATGGTAGCCCGCCTCCACGGGCAGCCATCTTGACCAATGTCCAGCATGCATTGACGGGCGCCAGCTCCTCCGCTGGTCGATCAACTCGTCGAGATCGGTGCCGCATGGCGTCCTGCATGGGGGGAGGATAAGGGCCGTCTCCCAGCACGGGCCGCGGCAGCGCCGCGGCTACTCGCCAAGCCATGGCAGCGCCGGGCAAGCCGCTCCTGATGTGTTCCACCGAGGGGCAGTCTAGCAGGAGCCGGGCCAGTCGTATTTTACCCCGCTCGTCAGCGGCACGGAGATCCTCGTCACCAGCAGCGCCGCATTGCTGGGTCCAGGGCTCGGCGACGAGAACGCGCCTCCGTTAATCGCCCCTCACAAGGAATTGTGAGGGCCAGAACTGGACTTGGGTCTAGGCGGTGGTACTAGGACTAGAGGTAGTCTTTGCTGGAAAGCCGATGTAACTGTAACTAGGCGCTCCCGTTGTGTTAGACTTTCGACGACGACGACCCATACCCACACACGCACACACACTCGCCTGCTCAATGGAGGTTGCACCGAAGATCATGGAAGCTACAAACCACCTGCACACGCATGCACCATGGTACAGGTGTGTGTGTGTGTGTGTGAACGTGTGTGCGTGTCATCTTCGTGTGCGTGTGCGTGCTTGCGTGTCAAGGGAGACAGAGCTTGTGTACAGAGTGTGTATGTACTCTGCACATGCACTTCTGTCTGAGAGTATGGGAGCATGCGGTCCTTCTCCCCCCACACACCGGCCCTGGCAGAATGCACGCGCCAGCTCAGTGGGAGTCAGCCCGTGCTTTGCAGCGACCCTGGCGCCAGCGGCAGTGGCCTCCTTCACACACACACACACACACACACACACACACACACACACACACATACACCTGCTCTTGCAGAACGCGAGCGCCAGCTCAGTGGGAGTCAGCCCGTGCTTTTCAGCGACCCTGGCGTAAGCGGCGGTGGCCTTCTTCACACACACACACACGCACACACACACACATACACACACACACACACCGGCTTTTGCAGAACGCGAGCGCCAGCTCAGTGGGAGTCAGCCCGTGCTTTGCGGCGACGCTGGCGTAAGCGGCGGTGGCCTCTTTTACCTGTGCGTGTGCGTGTGTGCGTGTGTGCGTGCGTGTGCGTGTGTGTGTGTGTGTGTGTGTGTGTGTGTGTGTGTGCACGCATGCAGTGGTTCCGCTAAGAATCTTGGGGTAATGATGTCTCAACCCGGCCTCACAGCTCACTTCCAGCAGTCTCATCCCGCCGGAGGCGGTTTTTGTGGGAAATCTGTGAAAATTACGATTTTCACACAGGTCTTTCGGGTCGGAGTTCGCACAAGCCCAAATCAGGCCAACTCAACCCGCTGTTGCAGGTTTCTCATCCAACTTTGGGGCAAGGCTCGGGTAAGGCTTGGGCACAGCCATAATATAGCAACTCACTGTGGTGGTGTTGTACCGCCCTATGTAGGATTCAAACAGCTTGAGGCGCGCGCTTCTCACGTCGCGCCCGTCGTTGTACTGCGTGCAACAGCCGGCGACAGTCAGCAACAGTTGCGGGGTTGTTGCAGGGTTGTTGCAGGTGTTGCTGTGGATGTGGCGGCAGTTGTTGCAGCAACAGCTTGAGGCGAGCGCCGTTCACGTCGCGCCCGTCGTTGTACTGCGTGCAACAGACAGAGACAGCCGGGGTTTCAGGGTTACATACTGAGTTGCTGCAGGGTTGTTGCAGGTGTTGCAGTGGATGTGGCGGCTGTTGTCAAAGCAACAGCGTGAGGCGAGCGCCGCTCACGTCGCGCTCGTCGTTGCACTGCATGCAACAGCCAGAGACAGCCAGGGTTTCAGGGTTACGCTCCCTGGTAGGTTGGCGCGCTGCGCGGCCTTGCGGGCACGCATAGGTCCCCCCCTAGTCGTGTCGTCTAGGCCTTAACTCACGCACCGGGGTACTAGGTCGCAGCCTTGCGCACGATGTGCACGCTATCACCGTGTTCGACACAGTGGCCCCTGGGGAGGATTTAGTAGTGGATTAAGTAATAAGTTTTCCCCCGGCTCGAGCTGATCTGTGTTTGGGCGGGGTGCCCTACCAGATTTTGGGCGGGGTGCACCCCAAATGGGGAAGGAGGGGTTATCCGGATCCTAGGCCACTCCAACACAATGTAGCTGCGCGTTCGACTCTTCTGATGACTGGAGCGGTGACAGTCATGGGCAAGGGGTTGCCGTGTGCGAGCTGCGTGTGTGTACACGTCGGAGCGCGCACGTTGCTTCAAATTACCACGATTTGGGCGCAGCTTGCACACCTGCCCTACCAAAATCCCAAAGTCTGATCCGCGCAAGTGAATGCGGTCAAAACGTGAGACTGTCCGGGGGGCGCCTCAGGCAGTGGTGGGTGCCCGAGGCGGACGGGGTGGCGCTTGCGGCAGTTCGGATAACGCCTAAGGCGACACCTGAGGCGATCGTGGGTGCGCCTCAGGCGGTGCCTCGGGCGGTCGGAGCTCCTGAGGCGCCGCCTGATCCGCGCAAGTAAATGGGCCGCCTGAGGCAACCTGAGGCGCCGCTTCAGGCGCTGAGAATGTGGTAGGGGATGGACACGGGGCGCCTCGGCGGCTGTGCTACATTCAGAGAGCGAGAGTGAGGGCGAGGGAGGGATGTATAGATTGACCCCCCTCTGCGTCGTCCTGTGCCGCTCGCACCGGCAGCACCTTGGCTGCGCCAACTCGACCGTAATGAGCTGTAGTGATCACCTGCCCAAACATGCCCTCCACACAGTAAGATACGTGGGTACGCACACGCACACGCCCCAGCAGGGGCCCGGGGCCCTGGCACGCACACTCCACACACACGCACACGTGCTATCACGCATGTTGAGGGTTTAGGGCAGTTTAGGGCTAAACATGCCACACAAACCTCGCCAAATCGACTCCGACGTGCTTGCAACTGGCTGTCGTGCACCTGCAGGTGCACGAGCAGCTGCTTGGTCTGCGTCTTCTCTTCGAGAGGCTAATCTCCGAGTTCTCGAAACCCACGCCACCACCGCACGAGCCCCTCCTCTCGCGTCGTCGCCATATCGCGGTCAACTGCTCACGCGCGTCAAACCTGCAGACGCGAGCATGGCGGCTCGCCCGCAGCAGCACATGGTCCTCGCACACTCGCTGGCTGCATGCGCCAAAACAGACACAGACCAGAGGCCGGACCTTTCGGATCGAGGCAGACGTGTCCCAACGTTCCCTGGCATGCGTCGAATCGAGGAGTGCCATGCATGCATGCATGCATGCATGCATGCGTGCTTGCACCTCACACACGCACCTCATGCACGACCCGTGGCTCACCTCCGCTTGCCCCCTCTGACGCAGCCCACGTCACCACACACGATGGCTCCACTCGCCCGCCGGGACGTGAGGGACCTGGTGCGCAAGCTTGGCGCGAGCGCTCGTCCCGCTCAGCAGAGGCAGGCACTGCATATTATCGCGGGGCTATCAGAATGTGATGATGGAGATCGAGCCAGCCTCGTCGCGATCGCTGCTGCCGGTGCCATCCCTCCACTGGTGCAGCTTCTGGGGCCTGACTCTTCAGCCGAGGTGCAGGAAGACGCGGCATCAGCACTGGGCAACCTCGCCCGCCTCGCCGACAACCAGGTCGCTATCGCTGCTGCCGGTGCCATCCCTCCACTGGTGCAGCTTCTGGGGCCTGACTCTTCAGCTGAGGTGCAGTTCACTGCTGCAGGAGCACTTGGCAACCTCGCCCGCCTCGCCGACAACCAGGTTGCCATCGCTTCTGCCGGTGCCATCCCTCCACTGGTGCAGCTTCTGGGGAAAACCTCTGCAGCCGAGTTGGAGCACACCGCAGCAGGAGCACTTGGCAACCTCGCTCAGCATGCTGACAACATGATCACCATCGCTGCTGCCGGCGCCATCCCTCCACTGGTGTTGATGCTGGGGCCTGGCTCTTCAGCTCGGTTGCAGCAGTACGCATCGACAGCGCTGATGAACCTCACTCAAAATGCTGACAACCAGGTCACCATTGCTGCTGCCGGCGCCATCCCTCCACTGGTACTGCTGCTGGGGACAGGCTCGGCAGCACTGGTGCAGCAGTCTGCAACAGGAGTTCTGATGCACCTCGCTCTTCATGCTGACAACCAGGTCACCATCGCTGCTGCCGGCGCTATCCCTCCACTGGTACTGCTGCTGGGGCCTGGCTCCACAACACTGGTGCAGCAACATGCAGCAGGAGCGCTAGTGAACCTCACTGAAAGCGCTGACAACCAGGACGCCATCGCTGCCGCCGGCGCCATCCCTCCACTGGTGCTGCTGCTGGGGCCTGGCTCTTCAGCTCTGACGCAGCAGAATGCAGCAGGAGCGCTGTCGCGCCTCGCTTGGAATGTTGAAAATCAGATCACTATCGCTGCTGCCGGCGCCATCCCTCCACTGGTGCTGCTGCTGGGACCTGGCTCTTCCACTCTTGTGCAGCAGTATGCAGCAGCAACAGTGGTGCTCCTTGCTCTGAATGCTGACTACCGGGTCACCATCGCGGCTGCCGGCGCCATCCCTCCACTGGTGCAGCTGCTGCTGCCTGGCGGTGGTGCAAACGCGAAGAGAGCCGCCTCACTAGCCCTGATTGCTCTTGCAGAAAACAACGCTGACAACCGACGCGCCATCGTCGCCGCCGGTGCAAGCGCCCAGCTGCTGCAGCAGATTGAGGCGCTTGGGCTTGTTTGACTGCCTTGGTCGGGCAGATATCCTCACCACCACCACCACTACCACCACCACACCAATCCTCATGCTGCGATTGTTTTGACAGCCTGCATAAGAGCTGCGCGATTCGGCGCGTTGTGTCTTGGCCAGAATAACGGATTATGGTGTGATTACACTTGTCAACGGAAGCACCATAGCTCGGGCGCTGTGCCCGCGGGTGGGCGGCACGCAGTTGGACTCATGCGTGCCAGTGTGTGTGTGTGTGTGCCTCAGCGGGATCATGGGCAGCCACTTAGCAAGCTTCTTGGTGGTGGTAGTGTTTGCTTTGCATGTGCAGTTGTGGCCCTAGGGAATGTGAGGGGGCAGGGAGAGGCCTTACCTCACGAGATCCCACAAGGCGCCACCCACGCCATGCAATTGTAATGGACATTTGTTGTCGCTGTAAACTGATTCACTCATCACCCTTTTACTTGCATGCGGCCCTGTGCTGGAACGAGGCCATATTATATGAAAGATCTGACGAGTGTGCGTGCTGAGGGTTGTAATCCACAACATGCTTCACACAGGCATCCCCTAGTAGAGCCTCCCTACACGTGTAGTCTGTAGACTAGCTAGGCCTTAAATCACGCCCCACGCCCCCGCCCCGCTCACATGCGGGGGCTGGGGGGACATTTCTTCTGTAACACATGCCCTCTGCACTCGAACGGAACTCGAAAAAAGCTCTCATGTAGCCCTTGAAGGGCGGAACTGGCGGTAAGCTGCCCTGCAGGCGTTGATTTTCAACCGCCCGTCCAGTGCCGCTGGCGGCACACCGCACAGTTGAAGATGCACACTCGTGGCGGGCGGCGCCACATCAGCTGTCGCCCGCGTCCCCCGGACTTCCCGGCGCACACGGAAGTGCCCGTCCCTCGTGCCGGGTCGCTGTGCTCACTCGCTGCCGGTGGGGCACAATCAGCAGCTCTGGGCACATGAGATACATCGTGAGCGGCACCGCGCAGCCTTGGTGGCTGTGCCCGCTGGGCGCGGGTGCGGATGGGTTGGCCCCGCACGTAGTTGTCTGGTAGGATGACGCACTGCGTGGCCTTGCGGGCTCTCGTAGAAGAGCTCCCCTGGACGTGTCGTCTAGGCCTGAACTCACGCCCTGGGGTCCTCGTGGCCGACAGGTCCGCAGGACGGTCGCTCTGAGAATAGGACAGAGCAGTGACGCGCTTAGACGAGGTCTACGAGGTCTACGAGGATTGGACAGTCCTGGCTGTCACACAGGTCAAAACACAGCGTGCGGAGAGCCGGCGGGACCACATACGGATTTTACAGTTTACAGTATATGTGACTGGCCTTGCTCGGCCTGTCACATCTCATATGTCAGTAACAGTTTACAGTGCGCACCCTCGGGGCGTGGGATTGAGGGAGCTGCCTAACGAGGCTAGCTACCATATCATACCACATACGGAGCTGAGATGGGCGTAGACGCATTGCCAACCGCAGCCTCCGCGACAGCATGCCTAGCAGCCTTGGCAGCCTTGAGCATGGTAGGCTAGCGCGCTGCATGGCCTTGCGGGTTCTCCCAGTAGAGCCTCTCTAGACTTTTAGTCTAGGCCTTAACCCACGCCCCGGGGTCCTCCGGGCGCGCACATGTAAAAACTGGCAGCCTTGGCATCCTGCATTACAGCCCTCATAGCGGCAAAGCAGTGACTGCACACTCCCGCTGCCTTCGCCTTCAAAACGGCCAAAACAAATCCACAGCTCGAGGCGAGCGCCGCAGTACGTCATTGACATTGCATGCGACAGGAAGGAACAGGGTGATTTTTGCAGGATTTTTGCAGGTACTGCAGGGCTGTTGCGGCAACAGCCCGCGAGAGTTGTTGGGCAGAGTTGCAGAGTCGGCAATACCGTATTCATCAGGGGATTTGGTGAAACAAAGTTTGGTAAATTTACCAAATGGCGTGCGCAGCGTTAATGCGCGCCGGAAAATTTACCAAAGGCGTATCATCAGCGAAAACAATGAGTGTGGGGGTGTGAACGCCCCCCCCCCGAGTCGAATGCCGCGTTATAGGTCTAAAATGATCTGCGCGACGAGAGCTTTCCGAATCTGTGTCTAAATGTGAATTCTGACGTTTTGAAGACCCAGAAAAGTCGTTTTTTAAAGTCGTTTGAGGAGGAGACGCCGGGCCCCCGCAACACCAACGATGCCGATGAGGAGGGCATGGAGAAGATGCTGCACGCTCTCCGTGCGGTGATCGGTGGCGCCGCGACGGCGGCTGGGCCGTCCGGAGCCACTCCAACCGCAGCCACTCCACCCACAGCGACGCGCTCAGGCCAGATGGAGCAGCTGTCGGCGACGGGGCGTGCTCTGGCGAGAGTAGGTGCAGCCAACCCTCCGCCCCCTGCCCCCAGGCGCGGGTGCGGGCGCGGTGCACGCGCGTGGGACCTGGCGGACGTGGTCGAAGTGGCGGGCGGCGGGCGCGGCGGTGGGCGAGCTGGTGGAGCTGCTGCTGGCGGCGCTGGGAGCAGCGTTGGTGGCGCTACTGGGGAGGAGGAGGAAGAGGAGACAGAGGAGGAGGAGGGGGAGAAGAGCGGACACACCTCGGAGGATGAGGGCAGCGGAGATGAGGACGGCATGCAGGCCGCCTTTTGACCGCCTCAGGGCGTCTAGGGAGCAGCAGGCACAGCAGAGGGAGGACAGGGTAGCCGCACGCGCAGCGCTGCTAGCAGCCGCAGCCGCTGGCGCAGCCGCCACAGCAGCAGCAGCACCCATGCCGGGCGTGTAAACAAACACGGTGGCTGGCGCGTCGAGCCCGGTGGAGTTTAGTGGCTTGAGATGATAGGCGCGTCCATCAGGGCAAGCCCCAACAGCAGGTTGGGCGTGAGCCGCCTGCTGATGAACGCCCTCTGTAGGGGTTTCGTATAACGCGATCCTGCCTGGAAAAAAAAGCTCTCCGATTTTTGTTTACCAAAGATGTATCTGCAAGCATTGATGCGTCAGCCAGACATTACCAAACATGGATTTTTCGAGCAACGCGATCCTGCCTGGAAAAAAAGCTCTCCGATTTTTTTACCAAACATGTATCTGCAAGCATTAATGCGTCAGCCAGACATAACCAAACATGGATTTTCGGCACAATCAAAACGCAAAAATTCAAAACTTATCAAATGGTATTCACCAAATCCTCTGCTCAATACGGTAGTTGCAGAGTTGAGAGTTGAAGAGCTGTTGCAGGTGTTGCAGGGTTGTTGCGGCAACAGCGGCGACAGTTGCAGGGTTGTTGCAAGGTTGTTGCAGGGGGGACGTGGCGGCCGGGCTTGCAGTTACGGTATAACAACTCTCAGGGGTGTTGAAGCTGTGAGGGTTGGTGATTGTGAATAATAGGAGCCTCGCCTTGCTCTTGATTGTCCTCTCCATCCAAAGCTGAGCTTATGAGAGTTCCAGAAGTGTGGAAGCGTGGGGCTCCCACACTTCCCTTCACTAACTTGGAGCATCCTTAGAGGCTTTTGACTCAGGGTAAGGTTTGTGACATA
This sequence comes from Chlamydomonas sp. UWO 241, assembly GCA_016618255.1. Lineage (NCBI taxonomy): Eukaryota > Viridiplantae > Chlorophyta > Chlorophyceae > Chlamydomonadales > Chlamydomonadaceae > Chlamydomonas > Chlamydomonas priscui. Next base: position 163,914 of record VFSX01000031.1, on the reverse strand, counting down.
CGGCCCACAGTGAGCCACTGCGCCCGTTGCCCTAGAGAGCATGTCATGCGTATAGCAGTTGTGTTGAAGCCGGCGCACTCAACCATGAGACCCAACTCTTCTTTGTGTTGAAGAACTATAAGACCTAACCCTTACAGCCAAAAGCAGCAAGCCGCTTTCTTTGGCTAACCAAGGAGACGCTTTGCTTCTTCTTGGTTAGGTGGTTGACAACACATAGGCCCCCAAACACCTAACCAAGAAGAAACAAAGCTTCTCCTTGCTGAGCCAAAGAAAGCAGCTTGCTGCTGTTGGCTGTAAGCGGGGGTGGTGGGTCTAATAGGTTTTTAACACTGAAGAAGATTCTAAAGAAGACCGACCGTTGAAACCTGAAATCAAGGGACTACATGTGCAACCAGCACTGCCCCCCCCCCCGCATGAAACCACCGACTCCCCACACATTTTTTTTGTGAGCGCGCCACCAGCAAGCAGCGGGTAGGCCAGCAGCGACGCGCTGCGGCGGCGCATGCACGCACAAAGCCCAAACAGAAACACCAGACCAAAAGCTGGAACCTGAAACGGTTTAGTTGTCGGTTTGATCGCGGGTCTTGTAAGATCGAAGATGAGCCACCCTGATCGGACAAGTAGCAAAGAATAAAAACTGCAGCCACTTTGCCGTCTTGTCTCGTCTTACTCTTGCTCAGTGAGCCTTACTGGAGTAGCTAGTGAGCCTTAGTGAAATACTTGCTGAGGTGCTGGTTGCTTGGCGCCTGCCGCCACGTGTGGGTGGCGCTGCCGTGGGTTTCCCCCCCTTTTGACTTTCAGCAGGTCTCCTGCTTTGATTCATCCTGCTGGAACACTGGAACTGATTGTGACCGCCGGCGTGTGAGTTTAAAACCCTGTTGTTGTTGTTGTTGTTTGTGTACCAGCTTTCGCTCATATTAAGGAGCTGAGCTGGCTGACTGCACTGTTGTGCTGATTTGTTGGATTGACTGCTTGGATCGTATCGCTCGCCCGCACAGGATTGACCCCGCACGGACGATAAGGGAGAACAACTCGTTCCAAAGCTGAATAGAGTGCCACACTCACGGCGGCGCCTGGTTCGGCATGCAGCCGTTCAGACTTCCGTCCTGTGGCGGTGTATGCGCCGTGAGCTCGTGGCTGTCACACTAGGAGCCCCTGCTCACCCAGCCGAATTCGACTGTTCCGGCTGTATTGCAGTGGGAAGGGGCTCTGTCGCTCTGAGGTACTGTAGGTGTCGCAAACGCCCCCCCCCCCTGCAGCCCTTTATGCCTGTGCCTTTCTGCTGGGACAAGGCTCTACAGTGGCGTAGAGGGACAGTCTGCGCCCTCTAGCAACGGGTGCGGCCCAAGCGTGGGTTCCCCTTGGGCCTGTCAACTCGCCTTATCAAGAGAGTCACCACTTAAAAGAAGTGTGAAGGACAGTTAAACTGCGAAGCATGGGTAATTGTGACACCCAACACGACACCAGCATTGTGTGCTACACAGAGCGCCGATGGCTGCACAGCCGCGGCGCGGGTGGGTAGGTTCTACAAGGCTCTGCTCAAGGCAGAACCCGATGAAGCTGTGCTAATGAAACGGGAGTTTCACTTTGTACGAATTCAGGATGAGGACAAAGGGGAGAGAGCTGGTTAAGAGCTCTGAAAGTACACACTTTTGAGCTACAGCTCCATACACAAACCCAAATTCCCCTCATCATTACATTACGATGGAAATTAAAGCTTGTTGTTGTTGTTGTTGTTGGAATAGCTAGTGCTGAAACCAACACGCCACACCTTGTTGGTGAGCGCGCCACCAGCGAGTGGTGAGTAGGCCAGCAGCGACACGTTGTGGCGGCGGCATGTCTCGGCTAGGTCGGTTTCGAAAGATGTGCGGACCTGTGTTTGTGATGGGCATTAGTGAGCGTTGAGTGAGAGAGAGAGGGAGGGGTCGAGAGTCGTGCGCGCACGCACGTGCACGGGCATGCACGCGCACCAGTGGCGAGTACGCGCACACATTTAATACACACATGCACACCAGCAGAGAGTACGAGTTCTGGATCGTCTGTAATCGAACACATACATAGGCATACATACATAGGCATACATGTACACATATACACACCACACAAACATTCATAAACACACGCACACCAACAGTGAGTACAGGACTCGAACACCCCCCCCCCTACCTACTCATAAACCCAGACACACAAACATTCAAAGAAACACGCACACCAGCAGAGAGTACGAGTTCTGGATCGTCTGAATCTTCGGCAGCCCAGCCGCCTCGGCTGCGTGGCAGAACTCGGACACGCCCCAACTCGTCTCGTTGGAAACGCCGACGTAGCGCACCTGTTTCGTTTTGGGGGGAATGCGTGACTTTTTGTTTGACCGCTGTGGATGGCAAATGGTGAGGGGCCAAGTGGGTGGTGCAGTGTTTCTGTGTGTGTGTGGGGGGGGGGGGGGGGGGTTGGCAGAGCTCAGGCACCGCCCAAGCTTGTCTCGTTGAAAACGCCGATGAAGCGCACCTGTTTTGTTTCGGGGGAATGTGTATTTGGGCAGTTGGGCCGGATTTGGTGGCAAAGGGCGAGAGGGGTGCAGTGTTTCTGTGTGTGTGTGTGGGTGTGGGTGGGGGGGCTTGGCAGAGCTCAGGCACCGCCCAAGCTTGTCTCGTTGAAAACGCCGATGAAGCGCACCTGTTTTGTTTCGGGGGAATGTGTATTTGGGCAGTTGGGCCGGATTTGGTGGCAAAGGGCGAGAGGGGTGCAGTGTTTCTGTGTGTGTGTGTGGGTGTGGGTGGGGGGGCTTGGCAGAGCTCAGGCACCGCCCAAGCTTGTCTCGTTGAAAACGCCGATGAAGCGCACCTGTTTTGTTTCGGGGGAATGTGTATTTGGGCAGTTGGGCCGGATTTGGTGGCAAAGGGCGAGAGGGGTGCAGTGTTTCTGTTTGTGTGTGGGTGTGGGGGGGGGGGCTTGGCAGAGCTCAGGCACCGCCCAAGCTTGTCTCGTTGAAAACGCCGATGAAGCGCACCTGTTTTGTTTCGGGGGAATGTGTATTTGGGCAGTTGGGCCGGATTTGGTGGCAAAGGGCGAGAGGGGTGCAGTGTTTCTGTTTGTGTGTGGGTGTGTGGGGGGGGGGGCTTGGCAGAGCTCAGGCACCGCCCAAGCTTGTCTCGTTGAAAACGCCGATGAAGCGCACCTGTTTTGTTTCGGGGGAATGTGTATTTGGGCGGTTGGGCCGGATTTGGTGGCAAAGGGCGAGAGGGGTGCAGTGTTTCTGTGTGTGTGTTGGGGGGGGGGGGGGGGGGGGGCAGAACTCAGACACCGCCGAAGCTCGTGTGATGTGTGACACGCAAACGAAGCGCACCTGTTTTGTTTGGGGGGAATGTGCAGGGAATGTGCAGGGAATGTGTGTGCGGTTGTTTGACCGGGAGGCGGTGGGGGTCGCAAAGGGGGAGGGGTGAAGTGTTTAGTGTGTGTGTGTGTGGGGGGCTTGGCAGAGCTCAGACACCGCCCAAGCTCGTCTGACGTGTGACGAAGTGCCCCTGTTTGTTTTTGGGAATTGCGTGTTTGGGCGGTTGAGGCGGCAAGGGTGAGAGACGTGGTGCTTCTGTATGTGTTTTGGGGGGGGGGGGCGCTTGGCAGACATAGCGCACCTGTTTTGTTGTGCGGGAATTGTGTGCTTGGGGGGGGGGGCGCTTGGCAGAGCTCATACACGCCCAATGTCGACTCGTTGGAAACTCTGACGTAGCGAACCTGTTTTGTTTTGGGGGAATGTGTTAGGGCGTTTGGGCCAGGTTTGTTGGCAAAGGGTGAGGGGTGCGATGTTTATGTGTGTGTGTCTTGGGGGAGGGGGCTTGGCAGAGCTCAGATACCGCCCGAACTCGTCTTGTTTGACACGCCTGTTCGTTTTTTAGGGAATTGTGAGTTTGGGTAATTGGGGTGGCAGGGGTGAGAGATATGGCGCCTCTGTGTGTGTGTGTGCGTGTGTGTGCGTGCGTGTGTGCGTGTGTGTGCGTGCGCGTGTGTGCGTGCGTGCGTGTGCGCGCGTGCATTCGTGTGCGTGTGTGCGTCCAGAGTTCTCTGTAACGACACCTCTCTCTCCTCTCTCTCTCTCTCTCGCGCGCGCGCGTATGTGCTTGTCTAGGATCTAAGATCTCCGATTCGACAGAAAACGGTGCACTCACCTTCCCTGCCTTGACCACCTTCTCCAGACCCAGCAGCTGCTCCTCAAACGGGACGTCGTCCGCGCGCTCGTTCTTGATGTCATACGGGGCGGCGCCAAACATGGGAACATATCGGTCTGGCCTGTGGTGTGTGTGTGGGGGAGGGGGGGGGTCGTGCTCATTTGATGCTTGGCTGGTTGGTTGTGTGTGTGTGTGTGTGTGCATGCATGCATGTGCTCGTTCTTGACATCATACGGGGCGGCGCCGAACATGGGGACGTATCGATCAACTTGTGAGGTGTGGGTTTGGGAAGGGGGGGGGGTCGTGCTCGTTTGATGCTTGGCTGGTTGGTTGTGTGTGTGTGTGTGTGCATGCATGCATGTGCTCGTTCTTGACGTCATACGGGGCGGCGCCGAACATGGGGACGTATCGATCGGGCCTGTGGGGTGTTGGGGGGAGGGGGTCGAGAGGAGAGAGAGAAGCTTCCCGGGAAAGGTGTCGGCTATGTGCGTGTGTGTGTGTGTGTGTGTGTGTGTGTGTGTGTGTGTATGTGTGCGTGTCTGATGATGCAAAATTGTGTGGCATTGCCAGTACATGCGGACGGCCTCATGTAACGCTTGGTTGGTTGGTTGGGTTGGTTGTGTGTGCGTGTGTGCGTGTGTGAACCCCAAACCCCGAACCTTCAACCAGGGTGCAGCACGCACCAGTGGACCTGCAGCAGGTCGATATAGTCGGTGCCGAGTCGCTGTAGGCTCCGGTCAACGCTCTGCACGATCTGGTCTGGCGTCACGCGGACCTGCGTTACGCACGTAAATGAGGACGACGGTCACCAAATGAGGGCCCGTGGCGGCTGCATTTAGGGTTTAGGGTTTAGAGGCTTAGGGTTTAGGGGGGTTAGGGTTTATGGTTGAGGCTCCTGTCGACGCTCTGCGCGATCTGGTCTGGCGTCACGCGGACCTGCATCACGCACGTAAATGGGGACAACGGTCGCCGAATGAGGGCCCGTGGCGGCTGCATTTAGGGTTTGGGCTTTAGAGGCTTAGGGTTTAGGGGGGTTAGGGTTAATTGTTGAGGCTCTGTCGACGCTGTGCGCGATCTGGTCTGGCGTCACGCGGACCTGCATCACGCACGTAAATGGGGACAACGGTCGCCAAATGAGGGCAAGTGGCGGTTGCATTTAGGGTTTAGGTTTAGGGTTTAGGGTTGTTTTAGGGTTTAGGGTTCAGGGTTTAGGGGGTAGGGGGGGTTAGGGGGTTAGGGTTTATTTTTGAGGCTCCGGTCCACACTCTGCGCGATCTGGTCTGCCATCACGTGCATCTGCAAAGAGTACATGCACACAGGTGATGGAGCCAACTCAAAATCACTCCTCATGACCCCATACGAATAACTCTTGGTGTCCTCACCAGTGGCCACCGCCCCTCACAAGCAATTGTTAGGGCCATACCTGGACTTGGGTCAAGGCGGTGGTACTAGGACTAGAAGGTGGTCTTCGCTGGGACGCCGATGTTACTGTTACTGTCCTCACCAGGAAGCCAAGTCCATCTCGACCGGAGGGGCACGCACGTACCCCAGGCTCTCCTTCACTTTTTGTGTCCTCTCCAGGCTCCCCTCTCCAGGCTCTCCTTCACTTTTGTGTCCTCTCCAGGCTCTCCTCTCCAGGCTCTCCTTCACTTTTTGTGTCCTCTCCAGGCTTCCCTCTCCAGGGTCTCTTCACCAGGCTCTCCTCTCCAGGCTCTCCTTCACTTTGGGTGTCCTCACCAGCAAGCAAAGCCCACCTCAACCGGAGGGGCACGCACGTACCCCGGGCTCTCCTTCACTTTTTGTGTCCTCTCCAGGCTCCCCTCTCCAGGCTCTCCTCTCCAGGCTCTCCTTCACTTTTGTGTCCTCTCCAGGCTCTCCTCTCCAGGCTCTCCATCACTTTTTGTGTCCTCTCCAGGCTCCCCTCTCCAGGGTCTCTTCACCAGGCTCTCCTCTCCAGGCTCTCCTTCACTTTGGGTGTCATCACCAGCAAGCAAAGCCCACCTCAACCGGAGGGGCACGCACCTACCCCAGGCTCTCCTTCACTGCTAGCTAGGGGGCCTTCATATATATATATATATATGTGTCATCCACGTTTCCACTGAAGGGGGGAGGGGGGGGGGCCCCTAGCAGCGCCCAGGGCTGAGGAACTGCAATGCAATGCGATGCAAGAAGATTTCACACCCCCAAAGATTTCATACCCCGCTCCCCCCTACAGTAGTTCAACCCAGGTGCTCCTTGGCTCCAAATCAAACTCGTCATCCCACAAATTGCCGTTCTCCCCGTCTAACCCACCTCTACCGGAGGATCACGCATGTACCCAGCCAGCTAGGAGCCAGCTAGAAGCCAGCTAGAAGCCAGCTAGAAGCCAGCTAGAAGCCACTTAAAAGTAGAGTCTGAAATCTTCACCACCAAACCAAACCCACCTCTACCGGTGGGTCACGCATGTACCCAACCAACTAGAAGCCAACTAGAAGCCAGCTAGAAGCCAGTTAGAAGCCAGTTAGGAGTGGATTTTGAAATCTTCACCACTAAACCAAACCCACCTCTACCGGCGGGTCACGCACATACCCCAGGCGCTCCTTCAGACTGAATCCAGCCACCTTGGAGGCTAGCACGATGTCCTGTGTGTGTGGTTGGGTGGGGGTTACGGGTTAAGTTTGTAGAGTTGAGGGTTCAATCTTAGGGTTCACCTAGGTGTGTGTTGAAGTGGTGTGCACCAAAGCCAGCAACCTTGGAGGCTAGCACGATGTCCTGTGTGCGGGTGGGATTTGGGGTTGTGTTTTTAGGGTTAAGGGTTTAGGGTCTGTTGGAGGGGTGCCTGCACCAAAGCCAGCCACCTCGGAAGATGTCCTCTGGGTGCAGCAGTGATGTTGTTTTCGCCATTTGAGGCCATTGGGGGCCATTTTGCCCCCCAAAAAGTCAAGTCGGGGGTCCACTTCTGGGGCCATGGGGCGGGGCCATTAAGTAAGTTGGTGGCGCAGTGTGGGGCAGAGTGGGGCTTGGGAGGCACCTCCACACTGGTCAACGCTACGGCAGCGTTCAACGGTACGTTGGTCCGCGCACCGGCTGCCCCCCCCCCCCCCCCCCCACACACACACAAAACACCTAAAGGGCGGAAAACAAAACCACTGGGGTGCGATGAGGTGCAGGGGGGGGGAGGGGGGGGTGAAGGATAATGGGTTATAAGGGTCAGGGTTTGGTTAGGGCATAGGGTTTAGGGTGAAGAGTTTGGGGTTTACGGTTGCGGGTTGCGGGTTGCAGGTTGCGGTTTACGAGTCACGAGTTGATTTGGGGTTGAGGGTTAAGGGTTAGGGTTTAGGTTTAGGGTTTAGGGTTTAGGGCTTAGGGTTTAGGGTTTAGGGTTTACGGATTCAGGGTGAAGGGCTGTGCGCAGGCTGCGCGTTGCGGGTTGTGGGTTACAGGTAACAGATATAGGCTTTAGGAGGGGAGAGGGTGGGGAGGGATATACCTGTGCAAGTACGCGCACACAAATCAGTCCATCAGATCATCACTCGTAGTATGCACGCGCATGCACATGCACGCGCACGAGCACACGCATGCACACGCACTCACACACACACACACACACGTTCACACACACACACATACACACACATAATACACACACACACACACAAAAGGTCACGCCATTACAGGCATCCTACGCTCTGTAAAATCGACCACACACACACACACACACAGAGAGAGAGAGAGAGAGAGATCGTTACAGAGAACTCTGCACGGCAGACCTAGATAGGCTGTTTCTGGTCATCATTGAGGAGATTCCATTTGGAGGCGGGTGACCAACCGTGCGCCAACAAGAGGGTGAATAACCTCATTCAAAAAGCAGTGGGGGAAAGGGGCAAATGCGGGTCACTGACGGCTGTGTTCGTCACTCCGCTTCGACTGAGTTTAAACTAGGTCTCGGCAGATTGACCTCCACAGTTGTGGAAATCTTGCTAAGAGGATCCACTCGGGTGTGACTCGCTTGGACAAGAGGTCCATGAACTCGGGGTGCTTGGAGATGTCGCGTTTGAAGTTGGAAAAGTGGGTGTTTGCGGAGGAACGGAACTTGACGGAGTGGGCAAAAAAGTCGCCGGCGCTGAGCCGGTAGGATGTGATGGCGCCGCCGGCATAGAGCGAAGTCATGTCCGGTCGGCGGTACGCGAAAAGGGCGGCAGTGGGGGGGTATATGATGTCGGGAGGGAGTGGGGGGGGAGAAGGGACGGGCGGGTGTGTGGAGATGGAGGGGCGGGGGGACGGGGGAGGTGGGAGGCGGCGGATGAGGGAGCCGATGAACGTAGCACGGTGCTTGTTGATCGTGTCGATGATGGGGAACGTACAAGGGGGGGAGGCATGCATCGTGGTGGTGGAGGTATGCTCTGTGGTGTGAGGAGGGATGCCCTTGATGAGGCGGAGGAAGCGGTTGTGGGTTACTTCAAGTCGGTGGATGTGGGCACACACACACAGGCACACACACACACACACAGGCACACACACACACAGGCACACACACATACACACATGCACACGCACCTGCCGCTTCTGCCCCTTGAGCCACGAACCAATGTAACGGTCCGTGCGGCCCTGTGTCTCCCCAACTGCGGGGGTGGCGGTGTGTGGGGAGGGTGAATGTATGGGGAAGTGGGTGGTGGCATCATGCACTGCAGCTCAAACCTACGGAGAGAGGGAGAAAGACAGGCAGAGAGAGAGACAGACAGACAGAGAGAGAGAGAGAGAGAGAGAGGAAGAGAGAGACAGGCAGTAACAGTGACACGGGGTTTCCAGCTAAGCAGGCTACTCTTCTACCAGAGATACCCGCCGATACTCCAGCACACTTAAGTACTAGAGTACCGCCGGCTCCCGGCCGATAGACTACCGCTCCCGCCGGCTAGACTACCCCAAACAACGGTCTCTGAGAGACATGTCTGGCAAGGAGCATATAGGAGAGGACCTTCCTCAGGGTCACAGTAGTGGCCTTGTGGCCAGTCAAGCCGGCAGAGCCGACTGGCGCTGACTGGAACGGTCCCCGCCTGGCAGTGCATGGCTGTCCAGCTCTCGTTTGCATGGGGCTCAGCCGGCGCCCCATGCCTCATGCATGGCCAGGTCCCACCCTCCAGGGGTGCATGGACGACAGAGTTGTCATGGAGGCTGCCTGAAGACCTTCCAACGCCAGTCACCGGCAGACGAGCGACCCCGAGGATGAGCGCGGTGACGAACGCTGCGATTGGTGAAGCGGATTTACTCTGTGTTGCCTCGGCGGTCGCCACCGCTGAAGCCGTGATGGTAGCCCGCCTCCACGGGCAGCCATCTTGACCAATGTCCAGCATGCATTGACGGGCGCCAGCTCCTCCGCTCGTCGATCAACTCGTCGAGATCGGTGCCGCATGGCGTCCTGCATGGGGGGAGGATAAGGGCCGTCTCCCAGCACGGGCCGCGGCAGCGCCGCGGCTACTCGCCAAGCCATGGCAGCGCCGGGCAAGCCGCTCCTGATGTGTTCCACCGAGGGGCAGTCTAGCAGGAGCCGGGCCAGTCGTATTTTACCCCGCTCGTCAGCGGCACGGAGATCCTCGTCACCAGCAGCGCCGCATTGCTGGGTCCAGGGCTCGGCGACGAGAACGCGCCTCCGTTAATCGAGCCCCACAGGCAGAGGGAGAGAAAAGCGAGAACTAGAGAGATAGAGCGAGAGTGAGAGAGAGACAGCATCATGTCGAGAGAGCTTAAAAGCTCGTGTGCAACCGTGAGCGACTCACGTGTGGGGATGGGGTACATCTCCGCTGTATCAATGAAGTGCAAAGCCGCCTCGCAACACAGACACACACACACACACACACACACACGCACACACACACACACACACACACGCACACACACACACACACACACACACGCACACACACACACGCCCACACTCACGTGGAGATGAGGTACATCTTTGACGTGTCAATGAAGTTCAAAGCCGCCTCGCAGCACACACACACACACACACACACACACGCACACGCACACGCACACACACACACACATGCCCACACTCACACACACATGCCCACACTCACGCGTGGGGGATGGGGTACATCTCCGCTGTATCAAAGAAGTTCAAAGCCGCCTCGCAACACACACACACACACACACACGCACACACACACACACGCACACACACACACACGCACACACACACGCACACACGCACACGCACACACTCACGCGTGGGGATGGGGTACATCTCCGCTGTATCAATGAAGTTCAAAGCCGCCTGGCAGCACACACACACACACACACGCACACACACACACGTACGCACACACGCACACGCACACACTCACGCGTGGGGATGGGGTACATCTCCGACGTGTCAATGAAGTGCAAAGCCGCCTCTCGACACAGACACACACACACACACACATACGCACACGCACATACACAACACACACGCACACACACACACACACTCACGCGTGGGGATGGGGTACATCTCGGACGTGTCAATGAAGTTCAACGACGCCTCGTGCACCGCATAGTTGAGCAGCTCGTGCGCCTCGGCCTCGCTGTTCTGCTGCCCAAACGTCATTGTTCCCAGGCAGGCGACTGCACGGACGGGGGTACGCGTGTTACCCATTGCCGTGGGCTTTCAAATGCAAGTTGAATTGTCAAAATCCGTGCAGCACTCAGCGAGCAGTGTGTGCGTGTGTGGGGGGGCAGGTCGTGCGCCGCTTGCTGCTCTGCTGCCCGAGCGTCATCGTTCCCAGGCAGGCGACTGTGTAGGCAGAGGGCGTGTGTGTGTGTCTGTGTGCGTGTGTGGTGTGTGTGCACCTGTGCACCTCTGCCTCTGCGTTCGTTGGGAGCTGCACGGCAGACGGTATGTGCGTCTGCATGGTCCCCAAGCTACACCTGGTCCCTGCCCCAAAAACCACCACCTGAGTAGTGCGAGCACTACTCACTTGACACGTTGAGGTCGCTATTGCCCAGCTGGACACGCTCAAGAGCGGCAGAGTCAGCACGCGTGAGCATGCGCGAGCGTCGTGAGTCGATCCGACGGCCACTGGCCGAGACGCCCTTGGCACGCAGTGGGGCGAGCATCGTGATGCAATCGAGGCTGCGTGACGGAGCACGAGCGAATCGGCGATTGTGTGGCACGCATCGCACGCACTTCTTAAACCCCAAACCCCTCAATTATGTCCCACTTTTTCCCGGATTCCCATCTTCACTATCGATTCAGAACCAGAACTGCGATTACATTGAAATGTGTGATCGTGAGGGACCCGGGCTGCTGTTACTGGGCTGCTTTGCTGCTACGCCACTGAATCGACTGATGCACTCCACCAGCACTCCCCTCACTCTACCTTACTACTCAACCCGCTACTGCCTCACCACCACCACCACCACCTCGTGTCACGACGGCTGCGGCGCCACTAGCCGCTTGGCCAGCACGACCGCGTGGGGCGGGTCCAGCCGCCGGTAGTAGTTCTCCACAGTCTCACGGACCTGCGACAGATGGCGACACGCACGCATCAGAGTGGTTGCATCTGGGAGCATGTTCAACGCATGCCTGCACACGTGGCGCGCGGAGCGTCTCTGAGCGCGTTCACACGCACGGGACGAGTGCATCGTGCACGCAACAAGATGTGACAGGCCGAGCAAGGCCAGTCACAAGGGCGGTGGTGTGTGCCACAGAGAAGTGGCGGTGGCACAGCAGCTATCTGTGATGTCGCCCCACCCAGGTGCGTGTGTGTGTGTGTGTGTGTGTGTGTGTGTGTGTGTGTGGTGTCGAATGCACACTCCGCCGGTCCGATGGCGTGGTGACGGTGGTGACTGCCCGCTCGTGCGCCGCGCACCTGCAGCCCCCGCAGCCCCCGCTGCGAGGGCAAAACGGAAAATCTGGGGGGAAACTGCGAGGGCGAATTTTGCTCCGAAAAGTGTGGAAATAGGCAATTTTCACACTTTGCCGCTGCACCTCCGCATCGACGCGATCCGCGCATTCGACTCGGTCGGCCGCATCACGAGCCACTTGCCTAGTTGTCTACCATGTTAAGTTCATAAGCTCTTCGCCAGGGGCTCCCGCCCTGGCGCCGCTCGATGGCGGACAACCGGGACAACTGCGCTTGGTACTGGGCGGCTGAAAATCTGGAAATTTACCCTGAGCGGCTGTGACGCACAGCGCTACTGATGAACTGGTCCTGATGGGGCGAGGCTATGTGGCAGATGGGGCAGCGGTACGATGGAGAGCACGATGCACGATGGCGAGAATTGCGGCGAGCATGCACCCCCTCTCACAACGATCGGAAATCAAGCAGATTGCGGCTCCTAATGGTTTGCTGTGCCTGGATGGAAGAGAGAGACGGATGGCGAGAAATTAGAAACATGGGAAGCGAGGCACATGCGGCTAGGCTTTGTGAGGAGGTTGCGGCGCAGGGGTTCCCTGCCCCAAGGCGCAGATTATTAGATGGCGACGCGATCGATGCACCAGCCGTGCGGCATGGGGCGAGGCGAGGCCCCACCAGCGGGCGGGCACCATAATGGAGATGGCGGCTAAGAACGGGGAATGCGGCTACCGGGGATGAGGCTACGGGTTATGCATGCCAGAGGACGGCGGACAAGGCTAATGCGTCACGGCGCATGGGTAAAGAACGGGGAATGAGGCTACGGGAGCTGGCGGGCGCGGCGCGCGCATGGCGCGCGCGGCGCATGGGGGTTGCATGGCGGCGCTCTGCGCGTGCATGCATGGAGGAGATTGCTGGCGGGCATGGAGGAGATTGCTCGCGGGCGTGGAGGAGATTGCAGGCGGCAGCATGGAAGCGGATGGCGAGAAATTGAGAAACATGGGAAGCGAGGCACATGCGGCTAGGCTTTGTGAGGAGGTTGTGGCGCAGGGGTTCCCTGCCCCAAGGCGCAGATTATAGATGGCGCAGCAATCAATACACTAGCCGTGCGGCATGGGGCGAGGCGAGGCCCCACCAGCGGGCGGGCACCATAATGGAGATGGCGGTTAAGAACGGGGAATGAGGCTACAGGGAGAGGATACGGGTTACAGATGCCAAAGGGGACGGCGGAACAAGGATCAGCCATAGGTGTCACGGGGAATGGCTAAAGAACGGGAATGAGGCGGGTGGTACGGGTGCTGGCGCGCATGGAGCGCGGCGCGGCGCATGGAGATCGCATGGCGGCGCCCATGCATGGACGAGATTGCTGGCAGGCATACAGGAGACTGATTGCGGGCACGGAGGAGATTGCTGGCGGGCATACAGGAGATTGCTGGCGGGCGTGGAGGAGATTGCTGGCGGGCATGGAGGAGATTGCTGGAGCCAATGGCGGCGGCGGGACTAGTAGTAGAACACAGGCGCACACCAACAATGCGTTGCTGTCACTACCTGGGTGGTATAGGGTGGATCTGGGGGCCCAGTGTCCTGTCTAGGTCCAGTGCGTGCGCGCGTGTGGGGGTTTACCCTCACCTCTACCAGGTAGCCAGCCAGTTTCCCACTGAAACTGAGTTTAAGGTGTCGGGCGCTAGCGCCGACACCGGTCTTATACATCATTACTGGTGTCACACAGACTGTAAGATCCATCATCATCATCACTTTTCTGCAAGAAAAAATCGCCCCCTGCGGAGGCACTTCGGCATATTCCCAATGTTGCGGGGGCAAACAGGACATACTCGTTTTCCTTGAGGACATCACAGGTGCTGCCTGCTCGTGCGCCACGCACCTCGAAGCCAAAGCGCCGGTAGAACTCGACAGCCTCCTCGTTGGCAGAGTGCACATGGAGGTAGGCCTCCTCAACCTGTGGTGGTGATGGTGGACAGTATGTGTGACACCAGTAATTAATCAATTAATCAATTAATTAATTAATTGATGATGGATTTTACAGTCGTGTGTGACGCACCTACCGGCAGCGTATTCGACCTCGCTCGGCGTATAATGCCCGAGCGCTACAAACGGGTGGCTGGCTACTGGCTACTAATTAATTAATTCATGATGTATAAGACCTGTGTCAGTCTCAGTGGTCCCTGGGAAGGATTTTGGTGATTAGTTTTTTGCCGGCTCCAGCAACTTTGACCGCTCATGCCAGGCACAATACACAGCGGGTATTCATGCAACGCATGCCGTTGCGCTGCTCTCGGCAAGAGCTTTCAACGCACCGCTCCACGCCCTCTCCCACCAAGTGTGTGGTGGTTTTCTGGGAAATGGGAAATCCGGCTCGGAGCAGTATACGGCTCGCAGGGGAATCACTGGTCAGGATGTGTTGACCGGTGCTAGCGCCAGACACCTTGAACTCAGTTTCAGTGGGAAACTGGCTGGTGGTGTGGTGGTGGTGGTGGTGGTAGAGTACTGGTAGGAGGACTCCTACTCGGCTCGGCTCGGCTCGGCCAGGCTCGGCTCGGCTCGGCTCGGCTCGGCTCGGCTCGGCCAGGCCAGGCCAGGCCAGGCTAGGCGGGCCGGGCTAGGCTAGGCTAGGCCAGGCCAGGCCAGGCTAGGCGCTTGTGTGGCTCTCCTTGTACAGCCCAAGGCCCTCCTAGCTAGACATCTAGTCTAGCCCTTTACTGACGCCCCCGGGGTCCTCCGGGCGCGTACGTGTAAAACCTGTAAACCCACCTGTGCTGGTGCGTGGGCGTGGAGACACGGTAGGCATGTGGGGGTTCTTGCCTTTCAGACCCCTGGCCCTTGGCGCTCGGCCCAACTGTCTATGGATTGTATACGCCTGGCCTGTTGGGTGCATCACACATGACTGTTGGGTGCTGCCTGCCAGCGACACCACGGGGTTGCAGACACGTCCGCACGCACGCAAACACAGGCACACAGGCACGCACGCACGCACACACACACACGCTTTGCATGCACGCACGCACACCTCGTCGTACTCTGCCACAGCGTCCAGGCAGTGCTGCAGCAGGCGGCTGCCTATCCGGGAGCCGCGGTACGGAGCGAGCACGCCCAGGATTGCGATGTACATGCGTGGCCCGCCGCCAGGCTGCGCCGCGGGTGCGTGTTCATGATGATGGATGTTACAGTCAGGGACACCTCGAGAGGCGTGTATAAGACCGTGCTCGGCGCGTATGGCCCGAGCACCTTCATGAGATGGCTGGCTGTTGGTGGTAGGGAACCCCCACTCTGCAAAGAGCGTGGGCGCGCCCCCAGGTCCCCTACCGCAGCGGCAGCAAACGCGTGTTGAGGTGGGTGGGCGCATGTGGTGTTTGAGCGTTCAAGTGTTTGGTGACGCGGGCGACGTATCGTGTGCACGCTGTGATCGCATCAGCACGGCGCTTCGTGCAGCTGCCGCGAAGCGTTGCGCCGCAGCGCGCAATAACCACCCGCTCCCATTCCCATCCCCATGGGCGCACCGTGACTGGCCTAGCTCGGCCTGTCACATCGTTTCACGCACCGTGTTTTCTAGCCGCGCCCCGATCGCCCCGACGAGCGTGCTGTCATTGTACGCTGCGGGCGTTGTTCCAGCGGTTTTGATTCGTGGTTGCGGTTGGCGGTGCGAGTAGTGGGCGGTGGCAGCGGTGATGCACGCAGGTGCTGGCAGTGCGCGAGAGGGGAGGGGGGCGGGTGTGTCGCAGGCATCGGTGTCGCGGTGCCCAGCAGTGGCCGCTTGCTTACCCAGCTGCGTCAGGTCTTCAAACGTCATGCACTGCTTGTAGATGTCATCCTGCGTTTGTCGGCCAATGGGGGTAGGGGGCGGGGGGCAGTATAGCACTGCATGCCAGCATGGGCGCGCACGCATGGGGACCGCATGGGCGGCAGCCTGCACGACCGACCTGATACTTGACTGGGAAGATGACGTTGCAAAGGAGCTTGAGAGCTGCCAGGTTCTGCGCTCACGTGTGTGTGCAGGTGCAAGTGGGTGCATTGTAGAGCTGCATGATCTGCGCGCTGTATATATCATCTCTGTCATCGCCCAACATCTACCTTGTCGCTCAGGATCTCAAACGTCACCGGCAGCTCCTCCACCATGGGTTTGTTTATAAACAAGCTACAGGTCGGTGCTGGTGATGATGATCTGACGTATGGGTGTGGGGGGGGGGGGAAGGTGTGGGACGGGAAATCGGCGGGCCATGCCTCGCTCCGCCACAGACTCCGATTCGTGCTACAGCGATGATGCATTCCTCGTCTTTCCGGCCTCAGGTGGCCCGTGGTGGCGTACTCCCGCGCACTGCGTCCTCTGGCGCAGTACGGCCACTCATGTGCAGGCCCATCATGAGGCTGCCACCTCCCGCCAGCACAGCTGCTCCGGCCAGCACCCAGCTCCTGCAGGTGTGTGGCCGCATCAGGCATGCATGCACGCACAACATGCACGCATGGCAAGTGTGCGTGTGTGTGTGCGTGTGTGTTGTGTGTGTGTCAGCGCACGCGCATGGGCTGCTGTTTCATGCAATTGCGCCTCGTTGCATCTGGAGCGCCTGCACAGCTGTCACCCATCCCCATCCAACTGGCCTGTTGCCAGTTGGATTGCCTTGCCTGCGCACACCCGGGCGCTGGATGACCCCCCCCCCCAGTGTGGGTGGCGCTCCCGTGGGCTACTTTTGTAGCTCGACCTTTTGATGGCCTTTGTGCCTGCTGTCTGATAGTTCCGCTGGAACTCTGAACCTGATTGCGACCGCCGGCAGTGGATTTGTGACATTACTCTACTCTCTCCATGCCATGCGCGCACACACACACACACACACACACACGCCCAGGTGCTGGGCGAGTCCCGCAACGACCAAGACGCCGTGCTGGCGGTCGCTGAGGCGATGTCGAGCCCACCGGGCAAGGCCCTCGGCCGCATGGAAGGCGACTGGGTGGTGGCGTGGAGCAACCTGGGCAGCAAGCCCAAGAAGAAAGCACCAGCGCCCGCAGCGCCAGCGCCAGCGCCAGCAGCGCCTGCAGCGCCCGCAGCGCCCGCAGCACCAGCGTACACGGGCCCCCCAGCGGGCGCCTTTGTCCCCACGCTCGCGATGATGTCGTTCAACAAGCTCCCCAAGGCAAGCCGCCCTCCTATCGTAGTGCCGGTTTGCCTTGTCGCCACTTGTATAAAGGGGGTAATTGTTTAGAATTTGGGCGCCTTGCCGCGGGATTTTCCCCCCGTTTTGACGTCACTTTCGGCATTTTTATTTTCTTATTCGGCAGGATTTTTCAGGAATTGACCTTGCCGGCACGTCCACGGAATCATTTAATCGGCAAGCGGAAAGCGGTACGTTATGCGCAGCCTGCCTCGACTGTGGGGCTCTGACTGGCCTGGCTCGGCCCAGTGATTTCCTTTTCGGCCTTCCACAGCCATGTGGCTGTATTCCGGCTGTACTTTGGCCTTGAACACAGCTTAAACCATCCAGTGGATTGCTGGTCTGACAAGCCCGCCAGACAGAGCGCGTCAACAGCCATCAAATTACCTACATATGAGGACAAATGGTCAACGGGAGGTCGACGGTCAGCGCGGTCTAAGCAAAATCCGTGTGTGGAATTATTAAAAAAAAAACTGAAAACAAAATCACTGGCTTGGCCTCACTTGATATGCACAAGGGTGGCTACCACAGGCTCTGATGGGGCCAGCATCGCCGACGAGCGCGCAGATCTCTGTCAGGAGGCGGCCACCCCAGCCAAGCCCTACTACTCACCAGGGTTGCACCATGATGATGATGATGATGATGATGGATATTACAGTCTGTGTGACACCAGTAATGAACCATACACGCCATGCGCTGAGCTCATCCATGTGCCGTTTGGCGCGTAGGGGTAGGCGTGAACGAGGACTCTATGCGTATGTCAGGCGTACACTGGGGGGGGCCTCCCTGAGATGCGTTTTTGAAAATGCGTAGGGTGGGTATGCGCATGTGTTGAACGTACCATATGGTGCACCCCTGGAGTAGTAGGGCTACACCACCCCGGCAAGACCACAGATACTGACTCCCCTTCTCACCCCACCCCACCCCTCTTTACGCCCTCACATACGCCACACAGGTCAAGTGCGCAATTGTCAGTTCGCACAACCGCTTGCGGTCGCTACGACCTTGCGCAGGTGACTTCCCCTTCTCACCTCCCTCTCTGCGTCCTCACATACATCATTACTGGTGTCACACAGACTGTAATAACCATCATCATACGTCACACAGGTCGAGTGCGCGATTGTTGGCACACACACAAACGCACAAAAACGCATGGACGCACACACACACGAACAACCAGAGGCCCCCCACACTCCCCTCCCCCCTTCTCACCCCCCGCTCTCACTCGCCACACAGGTTCAGTGCTTCAGCAGTACGATCGTGGGCGCATACACAAACAAAACAAAACGCACGCACGCACACGCACGAACAACCCAGAGAGCCCCCCACGCACTCGCTGCCCCTTCTCACCCACCCTCCCTCACACACGCCAAACAGGTCAAGTGCGCAATTGTCGGATCGTACAACCGCGTGCGCAGCGGTCGCTACGACCTTGCGCAGGTGAGTTTGTGGGGCAGGGTCTGCACGCCCCCCCATGCCCCCGACCCACCGACCCTGCAACACCTCCCCCGACGCCCCCCGATGCGTGCCAGCCGCCCCACGTCGCCTCCCCACAGCAGACCAACACGCCCACGTCCCCTCGCCCCCTCCCCCCCCCAGCGCTCCAGACACCCCCTGCGATCCCATGAGAACCCACCCTCGCAAAACTATGTAACGCCTCTACTACAGCCTAGCTGTTACACGATAAGTGACGATGAGCCACACAGGCCGTGCCTAGTGGTGGAGGTCGTGTGAAAGTAGGAACGTGGATGAGACGGAGAGACGGCGGAGCTCTCTGTCCCTCAGTGATTTCCTTTTCGGCTGTCCACAGCCATTTGGCTGTCTTCCGTCTGCACTTTGACCTTGCACACAGCTCAACCCATCCAGTGGATTCTTAGACTGACGAGCCCGCCAGATAGAGCTCGTCAACAGCTTTCAAATGCCCTATGTATGAGGACAAATGGTCAACGGGAGGTTGACGGTCAACGAGGTAAAAGCAAAATCCGGCTGTGGAAAAAATTATTAATATTCATGAAAAGAAAAACACTGCGCCTCGTCCAATCACTGGTGGGGGTTCAATGCGGGTTTGAGTCTGTCTCACACCTTCAACCCAAACCCTAAATCCTAAACCCCACAGTAACAGTAACAGTAACACGAGGTTTCCAGCTTAGCAGGCTACACTTCTACTAGAGACACCCGCCGATACTCCAGCACACTTAAGTACTAGAATACCGCCGGCTCCCGGCCGATAGACTACCGCTCCCGCCGGCTAGAATACCCCAAACAGCGGTCTCTGAGAGACATGTCTGGCAAGGAGCATATAGGAGAGGACCTTCCTCAGAGTCACAGTAGTGGCCTTGTGGCCAGTCAAGCCGGCAGAGCCGACTGGCGCTGACTGGAACGGTCCCCGCCTGGCAGTGCATGGCTGTCCAGCTCTCGTTTGCATGGGGCTCAGCCGGCGCCCCATGCCTCATGCATGGCCAGGTCCCACCCTCCAGGGGTGCATGGACGACAAAAAAAAAAAAAAAAAAACTCTCCCAAAACCCTCCAAGGCACACAAGCAATCACACTCAACACACACCAAGGTGTACCTCACCACTCACCACCCAGCCCGGTTATCTTTCTTTGGCGCACAGTTCCTTTGTTCCTACCTCAACGTGATGAATTCCTCAGCCGCCTTCGGCACGCTGTTCCTTTCGTGGCGTCTGACAAAAACATGCAATAGGGAGGACTCCTGAAGAGAACCACACACCTCAGCTGACGGTACCCCACACACACCACGCACGCACCCACACCACACAACAACAGATATTTACGCTCGTTGACTCGCCCCGAGCTTCCCCCGTCTGCGATGGTGCTCTCTCGGCCGTCCACGCCAGACGGCTCAGCACTGATCACTCTGGATCATTTTTGACCACACACACTTCAGCGGGCATTAATCCTCCCCCCCCCCACACACACACACAAACACACACGCACACCACACAACAACAGATATTCACACTCATGGACTCTCCCGAGCTCCCCCCGTCTGCGATGGTGCTCTCGGGGCCGTCCACGCCAGACGGCAAAGTGCCCAACCGCCTCGGCGTGACGTTCACGTCGGTGCGGGTGCTGCCGCCGCCCGGCGCGTCACCCGAGGTCGTGGCCGGGCTCGAGGCAGTGGGACTGGGTGACGCGATGCGCGCGCCTGTGCCGATTGAAACCAAGGTGGGTCTTTGTGTTGCGGGACCAGGGGTCCAGCCTCCTAGTACAGCCCCGTATCACTGTGAGGCCGCCGGGGGGGTCGGTCGTGGCTCTGCCTCGAGTGTCAGTCGCCGCGCTGGAGGGCCAGCGGGCCTCGCCGGTGCAGATTGAGGAAAGGGGTCGTGGCGGGGCTCGAGGCGGCGGGGCTGGGGGGCGCGATGCACGCGCCGGTGCCGATTGAAACAAAGGTGGGTCTTTGTGTGACAGGACCAGGGGTTCAGGCCTCCTAGCACAGCCCCGGTTCACTGTGAGGCTGCCGGGGGGGTCGGGTGTGGTTGTGGCCTCGAGTGTCGGTCGCCACGCTGGAGGGCCAGCGGGCCTCGCCGGTGCCGATTGAGGAAAGAGGTCGTGGCGGGGCTCGAGGCGGCGGGGCTGGGGGGCGCGATGCACGCGCCGGTGCCGATTGAAACAAAGGTGGGTCTTTGTGTGACAGGACCAGGGGTTCAGGCCTCCTAGCACAGCCCCGGTTCACTGTGAGGCCGCCGGGGGGATCGGGTGTGGCTGTGGCCTCGAGTGTCGGTCGCCACGCTGGAGGGCCAGCGGGCCTCGCCGGTGCCGATTGAGGAAAGGGGTCGTGGCGGGGCTGGAGGCGGCGGGGCGGGGGGACGCGATGCGCGCTCCGATGCCGATTGAAACCAAGGTGGGTCTGTGTGTCACGGGACCAGGGGTACAGGCCTCCTAGTACAGCTCCGTATCACTGTGAGGCCGCCGGGGGGGTCGGGTGTGGCTGTGCCTCGAGTGTCGGTCGCCGCGCTGGAGGGCCAGCGGGCCTCGCCGGTGCAGATTGAGGAAAGGGGTCGTGGCGGGACTGGAGGCGGCAGGGATGGGGGACGCGGCGCGCGCCGGTGCCGATTGAAACAGAGGTGCGTATTTCTTGGTCTTAGATTGTGCCGGCTCTATCCTGGTGGTGATGCTGGTGCCTGGCTGACAGAAACTGCGCTCGCTCTCTGCTCCCGACCCCACAAACGCACGCAAATCACACATGCAACCCCCCTCTCTCTCTCCCCGTCTCTCCCAGGACACATACATTGACATCAACTACATCGACGACGTGCTGCGCGTGCACAAGGGCCAGACCGGCATGACGTACGTGCTCAAGCGCGCAGACGACATCCCGTTTGCGCTGGAGCCGTAGGTCTCCTGTGTTACGGGACCAGGGGGGCCGCCCCTTAGGCTACGCTAGCTGCGTGGAAGCCCGGGCTTAAGGGTAGGGCTAGTACAGACCCCGTATCATGATGAGCCGTCGAACCGCCGGGCTGTTGGCATTTAGTTCACTGCTGCGTTCCGCAGACATCTTGCGCAAGATGTCTGCGGATCGCAGCAGTCCAGTGAATGCTCACGCGGGCGGCTGCCGGCTGCAAACGGCGTCCCCGTTGCGCAAGGTGCCCAAGTAAAACAGAATAAACCGCCGACGCGTTGTCGCTGCCGGTAGGTGTGTAGGTTGTGGGTTGGTACGAGTGAAGATGCTGTGCGGCTCAAATTGTAACATTGTAAGCGCGTTATCTAGACACCCAACTAAAACGTGGCAGCGCCGACCCAGCAGCGCTGGCCCCCCTGCTCGACGCCCCGCCCTGCAACACAATCGGCCACAGCGTCGAGGCGCCTCGCACAGAGAGCGCCCAGACACCACCGAGTGGCCACCCAGCAGCAGCCCCAGCAGCAGAAGCAGCAGCAGAAGCTGCGACTGGCTACAGAGAGCGTCTACACACCACCGAGTGACCCCCAGCAGCAGCAGCCCCTGCAGCAGAAGCTGTGGCTGGCCTTGCGCGGCCGCACCACACGGGATGCGACACAGCGAGCAAGGCCAGTCGCAAACGTCAGCCCCCACGCCAGTGCGCAGTCGCAGCAGCCGTAGCAGCAGCCCTTCATACCAGCGTGTGCGCAGGCGCCTGGCTGGTCGGCAGCGAGGCCCCGAACCCGGGCGCCGCCGCAGACGGCGGGGGCGCGTAGCCGCCGAATCCTGGCGCCGACGCAAACGGGTCAGCGTGCGGCGCAAAGCCTCCACCAGCAGGCGCCCAGTCTGACGGGGGTGACGACCCGACGGGCGCGTACGCGGCTTCGCTCGACCCGCTGCTGTAGAGGCTCCAGGCGAACACGGAGCCCACAACCTGCGTGCGTGTGTGCGTGCGTGCCGGCGTGCGTGCGTGCCGGCAGCAGCAGCGGTGTCAGCAGCAGACAGACGGACGGGCGGGCGGCGGCGGGCGGCGGGCGGGCAGACAGACGGGCGGGCGGGCGGACCGACCGACCGACCGACCGACCAACCGACCGACCGACCGACCGACCGACCGACCGACCGACCGAACCCCCAATAAACACGCACGCATGTGCCTTCACCACCCTGGTCATGAACCCGTGACCCAAAACGCACCTTCGCAACCATGTCCAGCACTGTGAAGAAGATGAGCCACCCGTGAGCCTGGTGATGGTGCTCGTAGTCCACAGCCATCCAGATGATGTCTGTGTGGCGGCAGGGGGGGGGGGTAACAGGTTCTACACTTACGCGCCCGGAGGACCCCGGGGCGTGATGATGTCTGTGTGGCGGCAGGGGGGGGGGGTACAGGCTTTACACGTACGCGCTCGGAGGACCTTGAGGCGTGAGTTAAGGCCTAGTCTACATGTCTAGGTACACGTCTAGCTAGGGGGGCTCCACTTGGAGAGCCCGCAAGGCCACGCAGCGCACCAGCCTACCAGCTCCGGAGGGGACGGGGAAGGGAGGGGAGGCGGAGTGGTCAGGGATCGTCTGGAGTGGGTACGTGTTGCGACAGCTTTAGGCGTCAGGAACTTGTGGGAACGTTGGTTTGGGTGCACTGGGGTTCGAGCATACACGCACACATGCACACAAAATGTATGCACACGCACGCACGCGGTGGAGCGCAGCAGCAACGACAATAACAACAACAACAACGAGAACAACAACAACGAGAATACCACCACCACCAGCAGCAGCAGCAGCAGCAGCAGCAGCAGCAGCAAAAAAACGCTTCTCCCACCCACCAATGACGAGGGAGAAGGGCGCGAGGCAGCCGAATAGAGCGAGCATTTCCGCGGATCCGATGTACACTGCGACCAGTCCAATCTGCGTGCATTGTGTGCGCGTGTGTGTGTGTGTGTGTGTGTGTGCGTGCGTGCGTGCGCGCGCACACGTGCGTGTGCGTGCGTGGGCATGCGCGAGTGCGTGTGTGCGTGCGGGTGCGCGTGCGTGTGAGTGCGGCCTCCAAGACTCCATTTCCAGCAGACCTCCCTTGATGAATGCACCCCTCCCATGCTGAGGCGGGGTCTGCATGTCGTGCCATGCACTCTCCATGCAAACTGGGACGTGTCCATGCATGGACGGTGTAAAAAAAGCCTACTCACAACGGCGATGACAGCCGAGAAGTCCCCGTGCCAAATGGAGATCATGAGACACAAAACGAGGGTTGCGATGGCCGATAGGACCACATACGTAGCGCGGGGCCCATTGTAAGGGGTCATGGTGGACCAGCCTGCTCGGGCTTCGCGAAATCAGGGTTGTCGAAACTGGCAATTCGTGGACGGGGTGGTCGATCAAAAACCTAGACAAAAGTTCAACTTCCAGTCACACAAGTGAGACCCATCATCAGAGCCCCGGATGCCACGTTTTGTGTAATAGGGAGGGCCTGTAGGGGGTACTGACACAAGTGATATTAGTACTGGAGCATTGGGGGGCATACCACCCACACACACACGCACACACACGCACACACACGCATGGTGCCCAGCTCCGGCGCACCCCACATGCCGCCAGCCCCTCTAGAGCGCTGGCTCCGCGTCTGCGCCACCGCCGCCGAGGGTGGGTGGGAGATGCTGTCGTGCAACCTCATGGAGCGGCTGGGGGTGGCGGCACCGAGGCGGCCGCGGGCTTGCCTTCGCGGCAAGGCGAGTGGCTGCGCATGCATGCACACAGACACACACACACACACTCACAAACACACACACACATGCCGGCCTCTTTCCTAGGGTCTAATGCGCCAGCTAAGGCGTCCGACGGACTGTAAAATCGACCAAAATCGACCACGCACACGCACACACACACACACACATGCACGCGCACACGCACACACACATGCACGCGCACACGCACACGCACACACGCATATACTGCATCCTTCCCGCAGTCCAATATCTAGTACAGGTGTGCACCGTAGGGCGCGCCGACACAGTGCATCGACTGCACACACAGAAAAACGTTGATGCACGGGACAGACTGTTGCGAGATATGAGGCGGGATGGAGGAGAGTGCGAGAATCTTAGAAGCTTTTGCTGTGCTGCGGTGGAGGTCTAGGAGGTGCAAAACCGCGGGCCTGTGAACCCCGGCCGTGCTCCCACGGGGAGGGAGTCAGATCTGGGGGCCGAGTGCCCTGTCTAGGTCCAGCCCCGACCCAATAGCCCCCCACCATTAGTGGCCAGCCACATGTCTGTAGCGCTCGGGCGCTATACGCCGAGCAAGGTCGAATACGCTGCCGGTAGGCAGCCTGCCCTGTCTAGGTCTAGCCCCGCTGGCGCGGGACTGCCAGCCCTGACAACGGGGCAGCGGGGGCTACGCACGCGCAAGTGGATCTTACAAGGGTGGCACTCTTTTGAGCGTCACACACGACTGTAAAATTCATCATCATCATCATCACATGCATGCACACAGCTCCCCCCCCTCCCAATCTGTCCCAACCTCTCCCAACCTGTCCCAACCTCTCCCAATCGCTCCCAACCACCATCCACACTGTCACCACCCAGCCATCCACGCCACGCTACCCTCCTCACTTTCCGGCGCCTGCCATGTGGGCGCAATATGACTGCTTTTTATGCCCCAACTCCCCAGTCAAAACGCACATCCACGGATCACCCCCAAGCAGGTGTACATCGTCACGGGCGCCAACTCTGGCATCGGCTGCAACACACGCATACATGCATGCATGCACACCCAACCTCTCGCAACCTCTCCCAACCACCATCCACACTGTCACCACCCAGCCATCCACGCCACGCTACCCTCCTCACTTTCCGGCGCCCTCCATGTCAGCGCAATAATATACGGCAATACGGCAATACGGCAATACGGCAATACGGCAATACGGTAATACCGTACAGGGCTTGAGCCTTCGCGGGGGGGTCGAAAGAATGATTGTTTAATCGCTCCGCGGGGGTCTTTTTCGTCGATTTTAGTCGAGTTGATGCCCCAAATCGCGATTTTTGCGAAATTTCAATTGTTTTCAGCTTCGCGGGGGCGTCCAAAACAATACTTATTCGCGAAGGCTCAGGCCCTGTACGGTACGGCCGCTTTATGACCCAACTCCTCATTAAGTACCACCTAAGCTCTTCGCCAGGGGCTCCCGCCCTGGCGCCGCTCGATGGCGGACAACCGGGACAACTGCGCTTGGTACTGGGCGGCTGAAAATCTGGAAATTTACCCTGAGCGGCTGTGACGCACAGCGCTACTGATGAACTGGTCCTGATGGGGCGAGGCTATGTGGCAGATGGGGCAGCGGTACGATGGAGAGCACGATGCACGATGGCGAGAATTGCGGCGAGCATGCACCCCCTCTCACAACGATCGGAACTCAACCAGATTGCGGCTCCTAATGGTTTACTGTGCCTGGATGGAAGAGAGAGACGGATGGCGAGAAATTGAGAAACATGGGAAGCGAGGCACATGCGGCTAGGCTTTGTGAGGAGGTTGCGGCGCAGGGGTTCCCTGCCCCAAGGCGCAGATTATTAGATGGCGACGCGATCGATGCACCAGCCGTGCGGCATGGGGCGAGGCGAGGCCCCACCAGCGGGCGGGCACCATAATGGAGATGGCGGCTAAGAACGGGGAATGCGGCTACCGGGGATGAGGCTACGGGTTATGCATGCCAGGGGACGGCGGACAAGGCTAATGCGTCACGGCGCATGGATAAAGAACGGGGAATGAGGCTACGGGAGCTGGCGGGCGCGGCGCGCGCATGGCGCGCGCGGCGCATGGGGGTTGCATGGCGGCGCTCTGCGCGTGCATGCATGGAGGAGATTGCTGGCGGGCATGGAGGATGAGGAGATTGCTCGCGGGCGTGGAGGAGATTGCAGGCGGCAGCATGGAAGCGGATGGCGAGAAATTGAGAAACATGGGAAGCGAGGCACATGCGGCTAGGCTTTGTGAGGAGGTTGTGGCGCAGGGGTTCCCTGCCCCAAGGCGCAGATTATAGATGGCGCAGCAATCAATACACTAGCCGTGCGGCATGGGGCGAGGCGAGGCCCCACCAGCGGGCGGGCACCATAATGGAGATGGCGGTTAAGAACGGGGAATGAGGCTACAGGGAGAGGATACGGGTTACAGATGCCAAAGGGGACGGCGGAACAAGGATCAGCCATAGGTGTCACGGGGAATGGCTAAAGAACGGGAATGAGGCGGGTGGTACGGGTGCTGGCGCGCATGGAGCGCGGCGCGGCGCATGGAGATCGCATGGCGGCGCCCATGCATGGACGAGATTGCTGGCGGGCATACAGGAGATTGCTGGCGGGCATGGAGGAGATTGCTGGCGGGCATACAGGAGATTGCTGGCGGGCGTGGAGGAGATTGCTGGCGGGCATGGAGGAGATTGCTGGAGCCAATGGCGGCGGCGGGACTAGTAGTAGAACACAGGCGCACACCAACAATGCGTTGCTGTCACTACCTGGGTGGTATAGGGTGGATCTGGGGGCCCAGTGTCCTGTCTAGGTCCAGTGCGTGCGCGCGTGTGGGGGTTTACCCTCACCCCTACCAGGTAGCCAGCCAGTTTCCCACTGAAACTGAGTTTAAGGTGTCGGGCGCTAGCGCCGACACCGGTCTTATACATCATTACTGGTGTCACACAGACTGTAAGATCCATCATCATCATCAGTCAAAACGCACATCCACGGAACACCCCCAAGCAGGTGTGCATCGTCACGGGCGCCAACTCTGACGTCGGCTATGAAACAAGCATACATGCATGCACACAGGTTCATGCACCCAACCTCTTCTATCCTCTCCCAACCTCTCCCAACCTCTCCCAACCTTTCCCAACTCGCCTTCAAGCAGGTGTGCATCATCACGGGCGCCAACTCTGGCATCGGCTACGAAGCAAGCGCCTCCCTGGCTGCCATGGGAGCGCACGTGATCCTCGCGTGCCGCTCCAAGGTGTGTGTGTGTGGTGGTGGGGGGGGGAGGGGGGGGACACAATTCCATGCGTGCGCACTGCGAGCATGAGAGAGAGAGGGTGCATGACCGGGTGACTATCCCTTGAGGAGCTCGCTGCCTGCTGCCATGGGAGCGCACGTTATCCTCGTGTGAGCGACTGTCAGCGCACACTGCCATGCATGCGCACTCTGCTCGCGTAGAGGGTGTGCATGCGAGGGTGCGTATCCCTGGGGGAGCTTGTCGCCCGCTGCCTGCCTGCCTGCCTGCCTACCTGCCTGCCTGCCTGCCTGCCTGCCCGCCTGCCTGCCCGCCCGCGCCACCCACCCGCCCGCCGCCCCCGCCCGCCCGCCCCCCCCCCCCCCCGTCCGTCTGTCTGTCTGTCTGTCTGTCTGTCTGTCTGTCTGTCTGTCTGTCTGTCTGTCTGTCTGTCTGTCTGTCTGTCTGTCTGTCTTTCTGTTGGTTCGTCTGTCTGTCTGTCTCTATCTGTCTGTGTCATACAGTAGTAGATGCACGCTGGAGAGAGAGACCTCTCTTGCCCACCCACCCCGCTCCGCGCGTCACCCCTCCCTCCCCTCTCCGAACGCAAAGCCGCGCGGCGATGCGGCCGCACGCGCCATTGCTGCGTCCCTCGAGGGAAGACAGGGTGCGCGTGACCGCAAGCGCGAGCCTCGTTGTGGGACGGTGGAGGTCGTGGAGCTGGGCCTTGGCTCGCTCAACGCCAAGGGAAGAAGAGCGGCTGCTGCTGATGCTGCTGCTGCGCACACCGACCGCGAGCGCGAGCCCCATTATGGAAAGGTGGAGGTCATGGAGCTGGACCTTGGCTCGCTCGACAGCGTGCGGTCCTTTGTTCGTGCGTTCAACGGGCGGAGGCTGCCACTGCACCTGCTGGTATGCAATGCGGGTGGGTGCACAGCAGTGGTGTCCTTAAGGAAACAGAAAATGTTGTTTGCCCCGCAACATTGGATGGAATATGCCGAATAGCCCCCCCGCAATTTTTTGCGGAAAGTTTTTTTTCACACTTTTCGGGGCAAAAATGCAATGGAAAAAATCTCGCAATTCGCCCCTGTCTCCCAAAAATTTCCGGTTTGCCCCTGCAGCGGAGGCTGCCGCTGCACCTGCTGGTGTGCAACGCGGGTGGGTCGGGCGAGAGACCAATAACCGTACGCGGGGGGGTCGAAAAAACAAATGTTTAATTGCTCCGCGGGGGTCGTTTTTCGTCGAATTCAGTTTCAGACGCCCCAAATCGCGATTGTCGCGATTTTGTTCTCGTTTTCAGCTTCGCGGAGGGCCCACAAGAACACTTATTTGCGAAGGCAAAGGGCGTGTACGGTAACAGAGAATCCAAAATCTGCTGTTGTGCCTCTCGTCTCTTCGCCTCTCGTCCTACTCCGACCCAGTGAGCCTTTTAAGTAAAAAAACAGCTAAGGCAGAAAGCAATGTCGCGGTGTGGCCCGCGCAGCCTGCACGCACGCATATTCCAGCACATTCCAGCACACACACAAGCCCACGTGCACACGCACGCACGCATGCGTATACGCACGCATGTGCCCACACACACACACGTGCGCACGCACGCACGCACACACACACGCACACCACTGTTGTCAGCATGCGCCGAGGCGCTGCATATGCCGAGCCTGACAGGCAAGCATGCACATGCAGCTCGAGCAGCACCCTCTCTCCTTCCCCTCGAGGCGTGAGCTCGTGTTTTTATTTACTGCCTACTTCATTCGTTGCGCAGTACTTAATTCAGTACGCAGAGTTGTACCACATACATTGGGCACCCAAAGGGCGCCCCTTGATCCGTCGTAAAAAATTATGTTGGTTTTCACCCGGGCGTGAGCTAGGACCCAGTTGTCTGACGATGATGATGGATTTTCCATTTGTGTGTGATGCACCTACTGTCTGTGTGTCTGTGTGCACGCTGTACGCCCGCAGGCGTCATGGCCCCGCCGGCATTGATCCCCCCACAAGCTAAAAACCACCTTACGCTTGGTGGGAGAAGGCGTGGAGGGGAGGCGTTGGAGAGCTCTCGCCAAGAGCAGCACAACGGCATGTGTTGCGTGAACAACCGTTGTGTATTGTGCCTGGTATGAACGGTCAAAGTCGCTGGAGCGGGAAATAAATAAATACCAAAATCCTCCCCAGGGGACACTGCCCGCCGGCCCGCGTCGTAACCGTCTACAACCTCATACTCGCTCGAGCTCTCACACGCGTGGCGCTCTCTTTTTGCCCCCAAAAGGCATCATGGCCCCGCCGGCCCGCGTCCTAACCGCCGACGGCCTCGAGCTCCAGCTCCAGTCCAACTTGCTCTTGCACTGGCTGCTCCAAAGCGTGCACTGCCGCAAGCAATAACACTCGCTCGAGCTCGCGCACTCAGCTTGCATGGCGCTCTCCTCTTGCCCCCAAAAGGTGTCATGGCGCCGCCGGCCCGCGTCCTAACCGCCGATGGCCTCGAGCGCCAGGTCCAGTCCAATCCTCCCTCTCGCACTGGCCCCTCCAAAAGACACTGACGTAAGCAATCACACTCAATTTGCGTGGCGCTCCCTTTTCACCCCGCAGGCATCATGGCCCCGCCGGCCCGCGTTCTAACTATCGACGGCCCGGAGCTCCAGTTCCAGCCCAACGTCCTCTCGCACTGGCTCCACTCCAACAGGCACTGCCTTGCGCAACCACACTCGCTCGCGCACTCACTTTGCAAGGCGCTCTCCTTTTGCCCCCAAAAGGTGTCATGGCGCCGCCGGCCCGCGTCCTAACCGCCGCCGGCCTTGAGCTCCAGTTCCAGTCCAGTTTCCTCTCGCACTGGCTCCGCTCAAAAAGACACTGCCGTGCGCAATCGCACTCGCTCGAGCTCTCACACGCGTGGCGCTCTCCTTTTGCCCCCAAAGGTGTCATGGCGCCGCCGGCTCGTGTCCTAACCGCCGACAACCTCGAGCTCCAGTTCCAGTCCAACGTCCTCTCGCACTGGCTCCGCTCAAAAAGACACTGCCGTGCGCCATCACACTCGCTCGCGCACTTACTTTGCATGGCGCCCCTCCCTTCGCCCCCCCCCCAAAAAGGCGTCATGGCCCCGCCGACCCGCGTCCTAACCACCGACGGCCTCGAGCTCCAGTTCCAGTCCAACTTCCTCTCGCATAGGCTCCGCTCCAAAAGACACTGCCGCAAGCAATCATACTCACCCGAGCTCGCGCACTCAGTTTGCATAGCGCTCTCCTCTTGCCCCCCCAAAGGTGTCATGGCGCCGCCGGCCCGCGTCCTAACCGCCGACGGCCTCGAGCTCCAGCTCCAGTCCAACTTCCTCTCGCACTAGTTGCTCCAAAAGACACTGCCGCAAGCAATGACACTCGCTCGCGCACTCACTTTGCATGGCGCCCCTCCCTTTGCCCCCCCTCAAAAGGCGTCATGGCCCCGCCGGCCCGCGTCCTAACCGCCGACGGCCTCGAGCTCCAGTTCCAATCAAACTTCCTCTCGCACTGGCTGCTTGCAAACTGCCTCCTGGCCGAGCAGCGCAAGCGGAGGGTAGGTGTGGACCAAAGTGTGGACCCCTGGTGTGGGCCCGAGCAAGTGTGGACCCATTGTGTGACCCCTGGTGTGGACCCATTGTGTGACCCCTGGTGTGGACGCATTGTGAACCTGATTGTGAACCCCTGGTGTTGACCTCGCAGGGTGCGAGCGGGAAGGGCTGCAGCGGACTGAGGATGGGGGTGAGAGGTGCGCGCTGCGGCGAGGGCGCTACTGGCGGGGGCTGGGAAGACGGACGGTTCGGGCTCCCGGCTAAGGGCACGCGCGTGGTGAGTGTGTGGGGATTCTTGGGTGGCACCATACGTTTCGCACACTGCCTGCTGGCCGAGCGGCGCAAGCGGGTGGGTGTGTGGGGACTCTTGGGTGGCGGCATTTGGGGGCGAGCACGCAGCGCGCGTGTGTGCGACCCTTGCACGTGCATAAACCAAATGATGTGACGACGGTTAGTCTGACATGATAAGCGACGATCAGCCCCACAGGCCGGGCCTTGTGGTGGCGACCGTGGCGTGAACTATAGATCGTGGTATGAACTAGTACGAAGGCCCACACTTGGGGTGCCTGTCGCAACACAATAAACACAATGAATGCTTGCGGTTCATCACAATGGGGGACTGTGCTGGGGGACTGTGTGTGCAAGCCTTGCTGGCTGCTAGCTTTTTGGGGGCCTTCTGTTTTTACTCAGGTTTTAGAGGCTCCCGTTGTGTTACGCTTTCAACGACGACGACGATGAATGCCGCCAGTGGTCCCTGGGAAGGATTTTAGTAATTCTATCTTTGCCGGCTCCAGCAACTTTGACCGCTCATACCAGGCACAATACACAGCGGTTATTCATGCAGCACATGCCGTTGTGCTGCTCTCGGCGAGAGCTTTCCAACGCATCGCTCCATGCCCTCACCCACTAAGTGAGGGATGGTTTTCTGGGAAATGGGAAATCCGGCTCGGAGCGGTATACGGCACGCAGGGGAATCACTGAATGCCACCCCCGTGCAATGCAGGTGATGCTGTCATCGGTGACGCACAGCGCGGGCCGGCTGCAGTGGCACGACCCCCAGGTGTGGGTGCGGTAGTAGTGTGTGTTTGTGTGTGTGTGTGTGTGTGTATGTGTGTGTGCGAGAGTGTGTGTGTGTGTGTGACAGACACACAGCGCGGGCCGGCTGCAGTGGCACGGCCCCCAGGTGTGGGTGCGGTGGTAGGGTGTGTGGGTGGGTGGGTGGGTGGGCGGGAGTGTGTGTGTGTGTGGCAGACACACAGCGCGGGCCGGCTGCAGTGGCACGACCCGCAGGTGTGGGTGCGGTAGGGTGCGGGTGAGGGGGGGGGGGGGGGGATTCTGCACCTTCTCGCTGTTTTTAGACCAGTGTTTAAGGTTTGTTGAGGCCAGGCCTCGCAAATGTGCACATGGGAGCTCAGGAGCCAGGACGAGCTGTACACTTGCTCAGACCGTCTGATCCGGGCGTGCCTGAGTCGGACGTCTGCTCCCTCGCCGCGCGCAATCGGCGTCGTCCGACTCTCCCTTTGTCTCCTACGCCGCCTCAAAGATGCTCAACCACCCAACCACCAACTGCCAACTGCCGCCTGCTCAGCAACCCAATTGTTGCCAGCTCAGCAAACCAAATGCCGCCTGCTCCAACAACCTCCCGACTGCCGCGCGCAGTCGGCATCGTCCTACTCGCCCTTTGTATCCTACGCCGCCTCCGCCTCCAAGCTGCTCAACACTCCATCTCCCAACTGCCGCCTGCTCAGCAACCCAACTGCCGCCAGCTCAGCACCACAACTGCCACCTGCCATAACAGCCTCCCAATTGCCGCGCGCAGTCGGATTCGTCCTACTCGCCCTTTGTCTCCTATGCCGCCTCCAAGCTGCTCAACCACCCAACCACCAACGGCCAACTGCCAACTGCTCAGCAACCCAACTGTCGCCAGCTCAGCACCACCACTGCCACCTGCCATAACAGCCTCCCAATTGCCGCGCGCAGTCGGATTCGTCCTACTCGCCATTTGTCTCCTATGCCGCCTCCAAGCTGCTCAACCACCCAACCACCAACTGCCAACTGCCGCCTGCTCAGCAACCCAACTGCCGCCAGCTCAGCAACCCAACTGCCGCCTGCTCCAACAATCTCCCAACTGCCGCGCGCAGTCGGATTCGTCCTACTCCCCCTTTGTCTCCTACGCCGCCTCCAAGCTGCTCAACAACCTGACCGCTGTGGAGCTGCAGCGCCGCATTGACCGCTGCCCCGGTGAGGCTTTTTAGGGTTAAGGGTGCAGGTTTAGGGTGAGGAGGTTAGCCCTAATGCCTCAAACCCCAAACCTGCTGTTCTGACTGCCATCGAGCTGCAGCGCCGCATCGACCGCTGCCCCGGTGAGCTTTTCTAGGGCTAAGGGTTAAGGGTTCAGGTTTAGGGTGAGGGGGTAAGCCCTAAACATGCCTCAAACCCCAAACCTGCCTTGTTGAATGAAGTCGAGCTGCAGCGCCGCATCGACCGCTGCCCTGGTGCGGTGATGGGGCTCGCGCGTGTCCGGGTTTTCCTCGTATCAGTGTCCAACAAGCGCGTATACCAGGCGTTTACTGTTCAAACTGAACAATGTGGCGAGCTACAGCGCCGCATCGACCACAGCCCTGGTGCAGCGCTGGGACCCATTCTGTCCGTGGTCCGTGTCCGGGAAGCGCGTCTTCAAAATGAGCAATGTGGCACGCTGAAACAGTAACCGCCATTGAGCTGCAGCGCCGCATCGACCGCTGCCCCGATGTGGCGCTAGGAGGATTGCGCGTATCCGTGCCCGTGTCCACACAGCGCGTCCGTTGTTAATTCAAACCGAAAGATTTGGCGTGTGCTGGGACAGAGACCTGCCGTCGAGCTGCAGCGCCGCATCGGCCGCTGCCCTGATGCGTTGGGCCCGTTCTGTCCGTTAGCAGTGTCCGCACACTGCGTCTACTGTTGATTCAAACCGAAAGATATGGCGTCTGCCCGGATATGACCGCTGCCCTGGTGCGGCGTTGGGGGCTCACGCACGTCCGTCAGTGCCCGTGCCCGTGTCTGGACAGCACGTTTACTGTAATGTAAACCGAACGATATGGTGTCTGCCCCAAGCCTTCAAAGCAACTTTCCTCAACCAAGCAACTTTCCTCCTAGCGAAGAAAGGAACCTCGACCTGTGTCACAGACCCTCCCTACCACAGCCCCCTATAGTGCCCCCTATGCACAAATTGTAAAGCCTTGTAACAAAGCCATTACACTGTGGGTGTAGAGTGTAACCCCGGGGGAACACTATAGGGGGCCATAGTAGGGCCTGAACCCTGCAACCTGAACCCGCCCCCATCAGGCTACGGTCGTCGCGACGCAGCCATGGCGATCCACCCTGGCCAAGCGGCGTCGACACGTCGCTGGCAAACGACCACTTCAAGACGCCTAAACCCTACAACCCTGAACCCCTGAACCCTGAACCCTGATCAGGCTACGGTCGTCACAACGCGCCCGTGGCTGTCCACCCTGGCGTCGTCGACACGTCGCTGGGAGCAATTGCTGCTCCACACGCACACACACACACACACACACACACACACTGGCAAACGAACACTTGAAGACGCCTAAACCCTACAACCCTGAACCCTGAACCCTGATCAGGCTACGGTCGTCACGACGCGCCCGTGGCTGTCCACCCTGGCGTCGTCGACACGTCGCTGGGAGCAATTGCTGCTCCACACGCACACACACACACACACACTGGCAAACGAACACTTGAAGACGCCTAAACCCTACAACCCTGAACCCCTGAACCCCGAACCCTGATCAGGCTACGGTCGTCACGACGCGCCCGTGGCTGTCCACCCTGGCGTCGTCGACACGTCGCTGGGAGCAATTGCTGCTCCACACGCACACACACACACACACACACACACACACACACACACACACACTGGCAAACGAACACTTGAAGACGCCTAAACCCTACAACCCTGAACCCTGAACCCTGATCAGGCTACGGTCGTCACGACGCGCCCGTGGCTGTCCACCCTGGCGTCGTCGACACGTCGCTGGGAGCAATTGCTGCTCCACACGCACACACACACACACACACACACTGGCAAACGAACACTTGAAGACGCCTAAACCCTACAACCCTGAACCCTGAACCCTGATCAGGCTACGGTCGTCACGACGCGCCCGTGGCTGTCCACCCTGGCGTCGTCGACACGTCGCTGGGAGCAATTGCTGCTCCACACGCACACACACACACACACACACACACACACACACACACACACACTGGCAAACGAACACTTGAAGACGCCTAAACCCTACAACCCTAACCCCCTGAACCCTGAACCCTGATCAGGCTACGGTCGTCACGACGCGGCCGTGGCCGTCCACCCTGGCGTCGTCGACACGTCGCTGGCAAACGACTTCTTCAAGACGCAGGTATGATGGCATGGTAGGCTGGCACCCCCATCCCCACACACACACGCACGCATGCATGCGCGCACTCACACACAGAGCCCGCGAGGCCGCGAAAGCGCCAGCCTGCCCCCCCCCCCCCCCCCCCCCCACACACACACAAAAATATGCACTCACACACATGCACACACGCACGCACAAACATGCACCCATTTCGATACACACCGCTGTGCTGCACACCTACACCAGTGATTCCCCTGCGAGCCATATACCGCTCCGAGCCGGATTTCCCATTTCCCAGAAAACCACCACACTTAGTGGGAGAGGACGTGGAGTGGTGCATTGGAAAGCTCGTGCCGAGAGCAGCCCAACGGCATGCGTTGCATGAATACCCGCTGTGTATTGTGCCTGGTATGAGCGGTCAAAGTTGCTGGAGCCGGCAAAAAAACTAATTACTAAAATCCTTCCCAGGGACCACTGACCTACACCTTCAACCCTCAATCCCAAACCCTCGACCCATGACCCTTGGTAGGCTGGCGCGCTGCGTGGCCTTGCGGGTTCTCCCAGTCGAGCCCCTCTAGACTTTTAGTCTAGGCTTCAA
The DNA here is from genome assembly GCA_016618255.1 of Chlamydomonas sp. UWO 241. Classification (NCBI taxonomy): domain Eukaryota; kingdom Viridiplantae; phylum Chlorophyta; class Chlorophyceae; order Chlamydomonadales; family Chlamydomonadaceae; genus Chlamydomonas; species Chlamydomonas priscui. Next base: position 127,891 of record VFSX01000031.1, on the reverse strand, counting down.
CCCACGCCCCGGGGTCCTCCGGGCGCGTTCATGTACAAGCTGTAAAAAAAACGCAGGTCGGATGATTTGGATGCTACAGTCAGGGACACCTCAGCGTTGGCATGCGACCTGCAACGCACCCAATGTGTGCTCACCCACTCCCACCCCCCCGTCCTCTCTGCACGCACGCACACACACACACACACACACACACACACACACGCACACGCAATTGCCCCCCACACACACACTCGCACACAAACCACCCCTCCCCTCCCCTCCCCTCCCCTCCATCAAGGCGGCGCTCTTCAGGACAGTGCATTACCTAGCAGACACACTCCTGTTTGCGCTTCACCCCTGCGCACACAACCAACCCAACCAACCAAGCGTTACATGAGGCCGACCGCATGCACCGGCAATGCCTGTACTACTAACAGCAATACACCCCGACAATTGTTACGAGGTCTGACCCGTGCACTGGGATGTCTTTCGAGTAGCAGGTGACCGACCAGCGCCTGAATCGAGTGGATAGTATCCTTGGTTTGGGGGAATCGGGGGGTTGCCTCTGAGGCGCTGGCATCTAACTAAAAGCTGGCTGACTAAAGGCTTGCTGACTGTGACCCACATCATCATCATGATCTACTTTGTTGGCTGGCTGTGCACGCACACACACACACACATACGCACGCCAGGGCGCCGCGCACGCGCACGGGAGCCCGCTGTCTGCCGCCCTCCCCGCGTTCAACGCGATCGTCGACGCCTCCAAGGTGGTGCATGGCAGCTGCATGGTAGCTGCGTGGTAGCTGCGTGGCAACTGCATGGTAGCTGCATGGCAGCTGTGTGATAGCTGCATGGTAGCTGCATGGCAACTGCGTGGCACCTGCACTGGTAGCTGCCTCCGCGACCCCTCCCCCCACACACGACTCACCCCTTCCCCCCCCCCACTACTGTTGAAGGCGGCTCTCTTCCGGACAGTGCACGACGGAGCCGACACCGTCCTGTTTGCTGCGCTGTCACCAGCGCACAAAGTGGGTGGGCGGTACGTGGTCCCGGCTGCACGGCTGGCGAGCCACGACGAGGTGGGTGGTTGTGTGGTTGTGCGGTTGCGGAGCGCGCACACACAGACACACACACACACACACACACACACACGGGGAGTGGGTGGGCGGTACGTGGCCCGGCTGCCCGGTTGGCGAGCCACGACGAGGTGTGTGTGGTTGCGGAGCGCACGCACAGTTTTGTTTTACAGCTTTTACATGTACGCGCCCGGAGGACCCAGGGGCGTGAGGTGAGGCCTAGACTACACGTCTAGGGGAGCTCTGCTAGTAGAGCCCGCAAGCCCACGCAGCGCGCCAGTCTACCAGTATAGCACACACACACACACACACACGTGCAGGTTGTGCGCGGTGAGTGGTACTCACCCTCACCCCCTCTGCTGCTGCTGCAAGAGCACTCACACACACACACACACACACACGCACACACACACACACAACGTGCCACCTGCAGTTCGCACGTGACGAGCGGCGCGGCGCCGATATCTGGGACTACGCGACGAGGCTGACTGGGCTCAATGTCGACCGCTCTCTGGCATAGCTGACGGCGTGCATGTTGCGTGTGTGTTTTTGTCTGTTTTTTTCGTGCCTGTTTATGCCATTTTTGTCTATGGGTGTTGAAGGCGTGTGCGCCGTATGCGACAGCAGCCCGTGCGTCTACATATTTGCGCGACCAGTAGCTGGCATAGCGAACGTCGTGTGTGTCGTGTGTCGCGCGTGTGTGTCGTCCGGTAGCCCGCCTCTCGAGGCAGCCCTAAATCCCTCGCCCCGATGGTGCGTACTGATGATGTGAATGCTTTTATAGTCGTGTGTGACGCAACTTACGCGTGCTGTAAACTGTGAGCTGTGTGTGGCGTGTGTGGCAGCGCGCATGCGCACATCGAATGTCCTGTGTCTGAGGGGACCGCAGACAGTTTTTCAGTCTGTGCTGGGCCCCTTGCTCTCTTAGCGGGCAGCCAGGATGAGGCACACTGATGCTGATTGTCAAGGTGAGCTCACCTACTTCAACAAGCGATTGTTACCGCTGCAGTAGGGGCAGTGTGCCCACGCTCTTTACAAAGTTGGGGTTCCCTACCACCAACAGCCAGCCATCTCTTCAAGGTTCTCGGGCCACACGTGCCGAGCACGGTCTTGTACGCCTGTAGAGGGTCCCTGACTGCAACAACCATCAAGGTGCCAAGTGACCAGGCAATGAATAGGCGTACGTGGCGTCACTGATGTAGGACCTTCGCGCTGACGCCGCCGACGCTCCTGCTGCTGCTGCCGCTCCTGCCGCCGTCGATGCCGTGACGCTGCTGCTTCCGCCGCCGACACTCGCGTTGCTACTGCTCCTGCCGTCGCTACTGCTGCTGCTGACGCTACTGCTGCCTGCCGAGCACCTGCCGTTGCTACTACAGCGCGCCGAGCTCGGTCTTATGCGCCTTTAGAGGGGTTCCTGACTGCAACATCCACCATCACCTGCCGTCGCCACCACAACCTGCCTTAGCTACTGCTGCTTGCACTGCCCACCCACAGCTCGGGGAACACGCAGCCGTGCGAGAGGAAGCACAGCAGCGCGTCCGGCTGAGGCACCGCCAACAGCGCGCCCGCTGCCGTGCTGGCCGCGCCCTCAGGGAGGGAGCTAAAGACGGACGAGCTAGCCGCAGTCCCCTGAAGGGAGCTAGAGATGGACGAGCCGGGACCCGGCTGCGCGCCAGGGGAGCTGCCCGCGCCTTCGGGGAGCGAGCCTGAGGTCGACGAGTAGGTCGTACTCGTGCTCTCGTCCGACGGCGCGGCGTCGCGCCCGACCCCCGGCTGCAGCACCGCCGCGGCCGCGGCCGCGCCCTCGCCCACGGACCTGCGGACCGCGGCCCTCCCCCCCGGCAGCACGCCTGACGCGACGCCAGGCCGGAGCGCCGAGAGCAGCGTGCCGGCCGCCGCGCTCGCGCTGCCCTCGGGGAGCGTGTTGGCAATCGTGTCGGACGCCGCGGGCAGCATGCCAGAGTTGACGACCGAGCGGAGCACCGCGAGCGCCTCGCCCGCCGCCGCGCCGATCGGGCCCTGCGGCGCCAGGGGGTGGCTTGCCGCTGGCTGTGAGCTAGAGCCCACGACCGGCGGTGCGCTAAAAGGGCCCCCCGCCGCGCTAGAGCCCACCACCGCCAGCGCGCTCGAAGCGCCCACGACCGCCCCCAGCAGCGAATCAGACGTGCCCGGCGCCGCCCCCCGCAGCGAGCTGGAACTAGGGCCCACCGCCGGCTGCCGCAGCGGCTGTGACGCCGCTGTGTCGAAGTAGCGGATGAGGAGTTCGTCGCCCGCCCTGAGTGGCCGCCAGGCCGCGTCCCCGGCCCCGGACAGCTGCGGGGCAGGTGCGTGTGTGTGTGTGTGTGTTTAACGAGCGTGCGGAGTGGAGGCCGTGTCGGAGCAGCGGATGAGGAGCTCTTCGCCCGACCTGAGCGGCCGCCAGGCCGCGTCCCCGGCCCCGGACAGCTGCGGGGCAGGTGCGTGTGTGTGTGTGTGTGTTTAACGAGCGTGCGGAGTGGAGGCCGTGTCGGAGCAGCGGATGAGGAGCTCTTCGCCCGACCTGAGCGGCCGCCAGGCCGCGTCCCCGGCCCCGGACAGCTGCGGGGCAGGTGCGCGTGTGAGTGTGTGTGTGTGTGTGCGTGTGTGTGCAAACAAACTTAAGATATAAAGGGCTCCCAGGCAACCAAAGGCAGGCTCAACGAAGAAACGCAGAAGCACACGTCGTCCTTGTCGCCTCCGAGTGCGATCAGCAACAACAGCGCAACATCACTTGCTCCAGTGCAACACCAATGCAACACCAATGCAACACCAATGCAACACCAGTGCAACACCAATGCAACACCAGTGCAAAATCAATGCAACACCAGTGCAACACCAATGCAATACCAGTGCAACACCAGTGCAACACCATTGACAAGGTTACCAACGCAACGCAACCAAAGGCAGGGTCACCGAGGACACGCAGAAGCTCATGTCGTCCTCGTCGCCACACGGCAACACCACTTGCTCTAAAGCAACACCAGCGCAACACCAGTGCAACACCAATGCAACACCAGCGCAACACCACTGGCAGGGTAACCAACCAAGGCAACCATGGGCAGGCTCACCGACGAAACGCAGAAGCACACATCGTCCTCATCCCCCCCGAGTGCGATCGGCTCCGGGTGGTCCGCCGCTTGCCTGTGGGGACGTGTGGATGTGTGGGGCATGAGTGTGAGGTGCGGGGGCGTTGATGCGTGAGTTGTCGTGTGGATGTGTGGGGCATGGAGTGTGGAGGGGAAGGCGTCGCACCCGAGTGCGATCAGCTCCAGGTGGTCCGCCCCTTGCCTGTGTGGATGTGTGGATGTGTGGGGTGCGGGGGTGTTGATGCGTGAGTCGGGGTGTGGCGCGAACAACACATGCATGAGTAAGTTCAACAATCGGATAGGTGGACACTGCATTGCCCAAGCCACACGCCACCCCCCCACACACACCTGTGGTTGCACAGGTCGATCAGCGGCAGCAGCGCGAGGTGCGTCGGGCTCATATGAACTGCCCAGACTCCTTGAGAAGGCCATACACGTGCCCAAACATGCACATGCACACACACACACACACTCTCACACACACGCACACACACACACACGCAAACACACGCACACACGCACATACGCACACACGCACACACACACCTGTGGTTGCAGAGGTCGATCAGCGGCAGCAGCGAGAGGTGCGTCGGGCTTGAGAACGCGCGCGAGAGGACGGTGCCCATCGCCCACGTGAACACGTCTGCGTTGTTTTTGTGTGCGTTGTTGTTGTTGTTGTTGTTGTTGTTGCTGCTGCCGCAGGTTTCGTTTCACGGGTATGCATCCCAGATAACGTGCGCGAGAGAACGGTGCCCATCGCCCACTTGAAAATGTCTGCGGCGATTGTTGTTGGTGATGAAGGGTCAAGGGTTGGGTTTTTGTTGTTGTTGTTGATGTTGTTGTTGCTGCTCTTGTTTTTTTTTGTTTTTTTTTGTTGCTGTTTTTGTTTTTGTTGTTTTTGTTGTTTTTGCTGTTTTTGTTGTTGTTGTGGTGGTGGTGTTCCTGTTGTTGTCGTTGTTGTTTTTGCAGGCTTTATGGGTATGCATGAGGGGCGGTGGCTACCGCCCCCCCCCCCCCCCCGCGTGATTGATAGGGCCAGAACTTGGGGTCTAGGCGGTACTATAACTCAAGCTGCCAAGTAAGAATCTGCCACAAGTGTTGCGTGAGCTGTAAACCGTGCAGAGCGCTGGCCTACCTGCTTCAAGTGGGAAGAAGCTCCCGTAGCGCGCCACCGCGCCAGCCGCGTGTGCCTGCATCGATGCGCGGCTTGCATCGACCTGTGCACATGTGTGTGTGTGTGTGCGTGCGTGTGCGTGTGTGTGTGTGTGCGTGTGTGCGACGGTGTGCGTGTGTGTGTGTGTGTGCGTGTGCCTGCATCGACGCGCGGCTTGCGTTCACCTGTGTGTGTGTGTGTGCTGCGTGCGTGCGGCGGTGTGTGTGTTTGTGTGTGTGTGCGTGTGTGTGTGTGCGCGCGTGTGCGTGTGCCTGAATTGAGGCACGGCTTGCTTCAACTTGTACACATGTGCGTGTGCGTGTGTGTGTGTGTATTTGCGCGCGCCGCGCATGAGTGTGGAAGCCTGCATCAGTGATGTGACACGACATGAGACACACACACACACACACCTGCGCGCGCCATGCGTCCACGCCCGCCCTCCCCAGCCGCGGCGCCAGCGCCTGCAGCCGCGCCTCCAGCTCGTCCGGTGGAAGCGCCTCCAGCACACACACACACACACGCACACACACACACACACACACCTGCGCGCGCCACGCGTCCACACCCTCCCGCCCCAGCCGCGGCGCCAGCGCCTGCAGCCGCGCCTCCAGCTCATCCGGTGGAAGCGCCCATGCGCAGGGCAGCTCATGGGGCAGGCTGCTGACGTATGGAGCATAGAACGAGGCGTCACCGTCGAGGCGCTCGTGCGCCAGCTGGTGTGTGTGTGTGGGGGGGGTGGGGGTGGGGGGGCAGGCATGCTGTTGACGTATGGGGCGTAGAGCGAGGCGTCGCCGTCGAGGCGCTCATGCGCGAGCCCAGTCAGACGCGTCAACTTTTTTGTTGTTGCTGTTGTTGTTGCTGTTGTTGTTGTTGGTGGTGGTGTGTGTGAGGAGGGGCAGCGTGAGCGCGTGAGGCGGGGCAGTGATCCTTGGGAAGGATTTAGCAATGAATTATCATTCCGCTCTTTCCCGGCTTTTTCCCGGCACAATTATTTCCCCCCGCTTTTTCTCGGCACAAGTAATTTGTTCCCCGAGCGGAAAAGCGGAAAAGTGGAAAAGCCTACAAAGCAATTAATAAGAATTCCGCTCAAATTCCGCTCCGAGCGGTACACTGCCATAGCAAGGATCACTGAGGCGGGGTGTCGTTGGTGCTGGGAGGGGGATGGGGGAGCGTGTGTGCACCGACAGCGGTGTGCGCGGCCATGCGTGTGTGTGCGTGCGCGTGAGCGGCTGCGTGCGTGCGTTTGCGGCTCACCGCCTCTCCACACACACACACACACACACACACACACACACACACACACACACGCGCCCTCCTCCCCCCGCTGCCCCCTTCCCCCCTCCCCACACTGTACGCACCATGCGTGTCTGTCCGTGCATGTGCCCCCTCCCCTTCCCACAATGTACGCCGCCTCCCCCCCCCACACACACACACCTCCCCCCATTCTCCCCTCCCCCTCCTCCTCCCCCTCCTCCCCCTTTCCCCCTCCCCCCTCCCCCACACTGTACGCACCATGACCGCCAGCTGCGTCACCTCATCCAGCTCGCCGAGCGGCGGCGCGCCCTGAGGCTCATAGTGGCTGGCAAAGCCGTGCCTGCGTGTGTGTGTGTGTGTGTGTGTGTGTGTGTTATGTGTGTGTGTGAAGCGCCGGCGTTCCCTGCGGCTCATAGTGTCTGGCAAAGTGTGCGTGTGCGTGTGTGCGTGTGCACGTTCGTGTGTGTGTGTGTGTGTGTGTGTGTGTGCGTTTGTGTTTGTGTGAGTGTGTTGGGACCAGTGTATGACCAGTGTATGACCACCAACGGCACCACTAGACCCATTTCCACACACGGGCCGGCCTTGCAGGTGGCAGTGTGTGTGTGCACCAAGCACAGACCGCAGTCACCGGCGCATGTGCGAGGCCAAGGTGGCATGGCACGTGCGGCTAGCGCTAGCAGCGGCTTGTACTAGTTGTGGCGGGTGGGCATGGGTGCAACGGGCGTGCATCGGGGGGCCGTACTGCCGCAGGCGCATGGCGCCGCATGGTGCATGGCACGACCACTCACCGCGCGACTTCCGATGTCAGCAGCAGGTCCTCTGGCACCAGCAGCATCGGCATGCCGGTCACCGCTTCCAGGTCCAGATCCTCAGTCATGATGAGCCCGCGCCCTCCACCACAAGGAGCCTCCTCTACGACACGCATAGAGGGGTGCATGTACCCGCTCGCTGCCAGCACCCAGTCCACCAGGGGGTCGCAGGAGGTGGAGGCCTCGGGCATGGAGGATGACCTGAGCGGCAGCAGCCGAGATGGGGCGCAGCGTGCTGGGTCGGGGACCTGCATGCTGCATGGCCGCAAGCTAGCATGAGCACGCAGCATGCCATGCATGCATCGAGGGGTAACGGCGTGCGATGAACGCGCACTTATCCGCATGGTGGAAGGAGCCGTTTAGCTTGGTCTGGGGGGGTTCGCCGCATGGTGAAGCTGATCCACACGAAACGTGTGACACAGTCAGTTCCGCTGCGGCTGCGCTGAACTGAACTGACTCAGCTGCTGGCCTTCAACGCGCATCACTAGTGACCAGTAGTGCGCCGCTGTGCGTTACTGCAGCGTTACTAACCGCTGCTGTTATCTTCACTGTATCGATCACTGAAGCCTGCCTGCTCGCAGCAGTCGGCCAATTTAGAATAGCGGGTTCGCGGATGGTGCTGCTGCTAATATTGAGCGTGCTTCTCGCTGCAAGTGGGTGTTGCACGTGCCCCCCCCCCAAGTCAAGCAAGCGGCCCCCCCTCCCTCCTCCCTGCCCCCCCCCCTTGTGTTCTAGGCGATGCCACCATGACCATGCCACCACAGCCTCACCCCAACCCTCGTGCGGTGCCGTACCCCTGCGCCACAGGGCCCGCGAGCACCCAGAGCGCGCAGCTCGTGGCGTGCGTCGCCGGCACGTACGTGACAGCTGCGCCGACGCCGACGTGTCAGGTGCTGCGCCTCGCGCTCACGTACGGCGGCATGCGCGCGTTCCCCGGGGAGGCGTGCGCGGCCGGGACCGCGCCGCCGCCGGTGCCGTTGGCCCCGCTGCCGGGCGCCGCCGGGCTCGCGCGGCTGTGCTGGACAGCTGCAGACGCATCCGAGTACGCGGTCCTCGTGAGCGCGAGCCAGCGTGCGCTCGCCCACCCCTCGTTCGACTACTTCGTCAGGCGCAGCTACGGCACGGGCCCGGCGGCCGTGTACGGCTACTATGCGTCGTGGCCAGTGCCCCCGCCGGTGAACCTAACCGTGCGGGCGTGGTTCCGCGCGCTCCTCGTCGTGCCCCCGCTGAGCCCACCGCCGCCGAGATCCCTCTGCCCACAGGGGTACCAGTGCCAGGTCGACTACCCCCCGCCATCGCCTCCGCCGCCGCCACCGACGCCCCCGCCGTCGCCCCCGTCCGCCTTCGTTGGCTGCTACAGCGCAGCTGCGGGCGCCGCACTGGCAGCCGCGGGTGCCGCCCCGCGCGACCCTACCCTCACGCCGCGCGCGTGCGCCGACCTGGCGCTCGAGTTCCAATACTTGTAGGTCAAGCTCAGGTCCAGCTCGCCAAAAAAACGCATCCCTACATGCATGCGCACGCACACATGCGCACACACACACACACACACATAGGGTGTAAAACATTCACACACACACACATACACACATGTATACAGGCACTCAAACATGTACACACGCACACAAAGACACATGCATCACACGCACCCATGCACACATGCACTCACGCAGGTACTACCTGCTGCTTGGCGCCGACCGTTGCCTGGTGTCCAACGACCTCACCACAGTCACCAGTGGCGGCGGCGGCCCGTCCACGCCGCCCGCCATGTGCGCCACGCCATGCGCCGGCGACCCCAGCACCACATGCGGTGGCGACGGCGCGTACGCGATTTACCGCTCGGCGTTCCAGCAGGACCTCGCGGACGGCTACGCCCCGTCCCCGCCGTCCCCTCTCCCGCCGCCCCCTCCTCCTCCACCCCCACCCCCACCGCCGTCCCCTCCCCCTCCACCCCCACCGCCTTCCCCTCCCCTTCCCCTGCCTCCTCCTCCCCATCCACCACTAAAGTCACCCCCATTACATCTGCTACTCCCCCCTCCACCCCGACCGCCACCGCCATCCCCTCAACCGCCACCTCCATCACCATCAGCAGAACCGCCATACCCTCCCCCTCGACCGTCACCACCGTCGCCACCTCCCCCTCCTCCACCACCACCGCTGCCGTCCCCTTCCTCTTCACCACCACCGCCGCCGCCTTCCCCTCCCTCTCCACAAGGCACTCTCGCACAGCCCTCGCTCGCTGGCTTCCCCTGGTGTCGCTGTGATAAATCGGGCCCCGCGCTATACAGTCTAGTGTATACCGGGGAGTCGGCCGGGCAGCGGTCAGGTTTCAAGGTGCGGGAGGGAGGGGAGAAAGGTGGGAGGGAGGGAAGGGGAGGAGGGAGGAGGAGGGAGGGAGGGAGGGAGGGAGGAGGGAGGGGGAGGAGGGAGGGAGGGAGGAGGGAGGAGGGAGGGAGGAATGGGGGATGGGGGAATGGAGGGAGGGAGGGTGGAGGGAGGGGGAAGAGGAGGGAGGAGGGAGGGAGGGGGGGGGGGAGGAAGGGGGGGGGAGGGAGGGAGGGAGGAGGGAGGGAGGGAGGGAGGGAGGGGTCACCATCAGCACGTTGATACGGCCCGACAGCCGGTGACGGCCAGCAACCTAACCGCTACTACGCGTGCCCCCCCCCCCTTCTGTGCGACCGACGCACCCCTGCCCGCATGTGCCCCCCATCGCTGCCTCTCTCCCCCACCACACACGCACGTGCCCCCCCCAAGGCGCTCTCGTTCGTGCTGCGCGTCTCCCCGGGCCACGACGGGCCAGTGCCTGCGCTATCCAAGCTCATGCTACCCGTGACGCCGGCCGGCTGGCGCAAGGCCTCCGACCCGGTCATCATCGCGGGTGCCGCGCGCTCGCTCGTGTGGGACAAGAAGGTGCGTTGGGAGGGCGGGTGCGCTATGTGGCAATGCTTTTTGCGCTGAGTTTACAATCCACCTCGGTCGGTCACACGATGGCAAAGAGGGAGTGAACTGCCAGCGACCTGTGTGGGGCAGAAAGGTGCGGTGGGTGGGTGGGTGAGGGTGCTGTGTGAATGGTTGGGCGTGCGAGTGGGGAGACTCGCCTCGCCAGGCTGCTGCTGGTCCGTGCCCGTGGGCGTGGTGGGATTGGCAGGGTGGCCGGGTAAGCTGCGGGACAAACATTAGGGAGAGGACTTGCACGTCCGGGCGGCTACCGGGCGCACATTCACCGAGAGAGGTTGTTACAGAAAACTCTGAACGGCAGACCTAGATAGGCTGTCTCTGGTCATTTATTGAGGGGGGTTCGTTTGAAGGCGGGAGACCAACTGCACACGCACACACACACACACACACGCGAGCAGGGCGACGGGCGGCTGCTGCTCGCTGTCAACAAGCTCGTCGCGCTGGACGCCGCGAGCCTGTCGGGCGCCGGCGTCGACGTGGTGATCGAGGTGCCCGCCGCGCTGTCCGTCGGCACGTTTCTGTCCGCGCCGGGCGTGTTTGCTCTGTTCTCGGCCGACCGGACGCTGTGCCCCGTGGGCCGCGTGGAGGGGCTGCCTGCTGCCGAAGGCGTGAGCGTGTGATGGTGGAGCTTGCAGTCGCGTGTGACGCACCCAACAGGCAGCGTACGCGACTTTGCTCAACGTTCAGCAGCCCGAGCACACTGCCGACCAGTGTGTTTAGCTTTTGTGTCGATGCACCGGGTGCATCCACTTGTGGCACAGCAGGTGAGAGTGGGGGACTTCGGTTTTCAATGTTGTCAGGCCGTTATGCGGAAATAATGGGTGAGGTAATGATGGGTAGGAGTAAGCAGGGGAGTGGGGGTCATCGGTTGACAACGTGGTCCTGATGGTCGAAACGCGGAAATAATGTAAGAGTACGATAAATTGCCCTTTCTGCTCTCCCTTTCCGCTCCCGTGTATGGGGCCATAAAGCTGCAAGCCATTCGCGTGAGTCGTGTGGTTGTTTGGGGGCTTGCAGTGGTTGTTTTGGAGTGTGCGCGGTGTAGAAGGACCCACCCCCCCCTTGGCAACGCGCCAACTCTCTCCACGCACGCATCGGCCGCGACAGACGAGCGTGGATAGGATAGCATGGGATTACAGGGGGCAGGCTACTGGGCCATGTCTACTGTCTTCATACAGTGGGAGACGAAAACGTGTGTAATCAATTGGTATCGGTGTGGGTCGACAGTCGCGCGTGGTGGGCCAAAAAAGGAGTCGCGGTGCCACCAGCCAGCCACCGAGCCAGTGGAAGCCAGGGAGGATCCTTGAGGCCCCCCTCCCCCCGATGTCCGTTTGCAACCACCCTCGTCGCCTTCCGCCGCGCTGCGCTGCACACCGCACTCAGAACTCCAGCGACAGGTCCCGCGGCCGGCGGCCGCCGCGCCCACCCTCGCCCCCGCCCTCGTCCTGACCGGCGTCGCCGCCGTCGTCCGAACCCAGGTCGAAGCGCCGCACCGCGCCCGCGGGGACGCCCCCGTCGGCCGCCCCCATGCGCCCGCCCTCCTCCTGGTCGGCGTCGCCGCCGTCGTCAGACCCCAGGTCGAAGCGCCGCACCCCCGTGCGCGCGCCGGCAAGCCCGCCCGCGCCCCCATCAGAGCTCCCGCTGCTCATGGCTGGGGACGCAAAGCCCCCGCCGCCCCCGCGCGGCCACGCGCCGCGCCCTGCCCCGCTCTGCCCTCCGCCTCTGTCGGCCCACCGCGCTGCCGCCGCGCCTGCTGCCGGCCGCGGCGAGTCGCCGCTGGACGGCCCGGCCTCCGCCCACAGGCGCCGCCCCCCTTCGGGACGCCCGTCACCACCCGCCGCCCCCAGCTCGGCGTGCTCGAGCTCGCCGCCCCTGCCTGCGCCTCTGTCGTCCCGCCGCCCGGGCCCAGCCCCACCGCCCCACCCGCCCGAGTGGCCCAGCTCGTCAAGCGGGCTCTCGGCGTGGTGCAGCATGAAGCGGTTGAGCTCGTACTCGTAGGCGTGGTCGTAGCCGCGGCCGTGGCTGCCCCCGGGCACGTCCCGGGCGCCGCCGCCCGTGGGCGTGTCCGCGCCGCCGCCGCCCGGCCCCTCCTCCATGTCCAGGCTGCGCTGCCGCTCGCTGTTGCCGTCGTCGCCGCTGTCCCCATCGCCGTGCACATCCTCCTCCTCCCCCAGGTCCTCGCCCTGGTCTTCATCCAGCCTGCTGTTGTCGTCGCCCGGCGCGCCCGACTGCGCCCCCGGGCTGCCCTCCTCCCCGTTCCCACCCTCCTCCTCGCTGTCCTCCTCACCGGCGGCCTTGTAGCTCCATGTGCGCCGGCACATGGGGCAGCGCTGCTCGGTGCTGCTGGCCAGCCACTTCTGGATGCACTGCAGGTGGAACGCATGGGCGCATGCACCCCACACGACCGGGCTGTCATCCCCAGGGTACTTCACGTCCGGGGCGCACCCGTCGTACGCCGTCCTGCAGATGCCGCATATGTCGTCGTCACCCTCGCACCACGTCCACTCCGCCACGCCGTGCCAGTGCTTGATGGTGACGCTGAACGAGGAGGAACACGGCTGGTTATGCGCCATGCTGCCGCAGCTGTGCGGTGGATGCGCAGAGACGGCGTGCATTGGGATCGAGAGCACGACGATGAGCGTCACACGCACCTGGTCATTCAAGTTTGAAGGCCTGTTCATACCCCACACTGCACCAAACAAACCAGCGACCAGATGCTGCAACACACTGCAAATGCCTCTTGGAGGAGGAGGGTAATCTGTTGAATCTGGCACACCGAGCTGTACTGAAAAAATGAGCAGCCGACTGCGTGTGTCATCCATCCCCTGATGTTCGCGCGTGTGACACGTGCGTGTGCGACCGCCGCCCTACTGCTTGCTAGGCAAGAGTGCTAAAGATGAGAGGTGACCACAGGTGCCCTGGCACATGGCACGCCCGGGGAGCGCACTGCTACGGCATCTCTTGAGATGAGTGATCACTCTCAATGAGGAGGGGCCTAGCGCGTGCGTATGCCCCCCCCCCCCCCCCCGGCCTCCCCACCGCCGCCGCCGCATGATGCGCCTAGCCAGCCATCAGTGGAGCAAGCCCACTGGCTTGGCCCGGCATACGACCCCCTCACGGCACGGCATACTTGATGGGCGCGCGGCACATGGGGCACTGCGGTAGGTAGGGGGGGGGGCAGACGTTGGTGGCGAGCGCGAGGTTGTCAAGGGTCGAGAGTCAGGGGTCATGGGTCAAGGGTCAAGGGTCAAGGGTCAAGGGTCAAGGGTCAAGGGTCAAGGGTCAAGGGTCAAGGGTCAAGGGTCAAGAGTCAAGGGTCAAGGGTCAAGGGTCAAGGGTCAAGGGTTGCTCAACCACCCACAACAAGAAGCACACCGAGCCACGCTGCCACCCGACCACGCATTCACGCCCCTCTCCGCTCTCCCCACCGCACCGCCACCACCTGCCCCGCGCTCCCCACCATGCACGCACGCCCCTCCCCGCTCTCCCCCAACTTGCGCACCTCATCATTTTTCGCGCGCACGTTGACGGCGCAGCCGCGGCACAGTACACGATGTTCGCACGGCATCAGCGTCACGCACCGCTCCTCCTCAAAGCACACCACGCACAACGACTCTTCGTCGGCTAGCGCCGCTGCTGCTGCCACCATTGGCGCCGAAGTGGAGGCCTCCGCGCCATGCGCGCCCTCGCCACCAGCAGGCGCCTCCACAGCCGCGCTGGTCGCCACTCCCTTGCCCTTCTTGCTCTTCTTGCCCTTCTTGGCAGCAGTCTTGGCCTTGCCTGCGTCCTATTCTGCCAGCAGCTCAGCCGCAACCGCATCCGCAACTGCCGCCGCCTGTCGTCTGCCTGCAGTTCAAGCACCTGTGCTCAGCAGCCGAGGGGGCACAGAGCAGCATGCGTGGGCGCGGGGGCACGCGGCATGTTCAGGAGGTGCGATGAGGGCGCGCGTGCCTTGCGGGGCCTTGCACAAGCGAGCATTGCAAAAGCGAACCACGCCACGCGCACGGCGAGCACACATAATCGCGCATGGCACACGCATGTGCACGTGCACACACGCATACGTGCACACACATCGCCGCTCTGCCGCCGCTGCCTCCCAGACCACCGCCACCCAGTGCCTTCAGCGTCAGCGTCCAACTGATTGAACCTCACCTTATCATTGGCCTGCGGCACGGTCGCATGCACCAGCGATTCAATGAGTGCGAAGCGTACAGGCATCACATGCACTGCGACCAGGCTCACACGGCACCCAGGCACGTGCCGGCACCAAGTGGGGCTGGGATCAAGGGTTCGAGACACCACTGCCGGCCATGGGGCACGTTGCCCCCCCATGGAGGCTGGCAGGGGCTGTGCGCGCTCGCGCTAAGGCGGCATCGCTGGCTCGCGTTCCCTCCACCCAGGCCCAAGTCATGCGGTCCCAAGGGGGCAGCAGCACTCACCTCTTTCTGCATCTGACGCAGGTCAGCAGCAACTCGGGTGTGGCCAGCACGAGCAGCAGCAGCAGCAGCAGCTGTCTTGGACTTGCCCGCGCACAAATCGGGAAAGCACAAAGATGCGACCAGCGACTCATAAAAGAACCCGCACGATGGCCGCGTGTCCTTTTTCCGCTGCCGCCTCCAGCGCCCGTCCATCCGCTACACATGGCGCGTGTTGCAGATACTCTAGCAGCAACCGCACAACGCCCTCATGACCATGGCCCGCCGCCTGTACCAATGCCTCTCCACTCTGGGCGTCCGCTCTGGGAGCGTGTTGGGAGTACCCTAGCAGCAGCAGCACGATTGCTTCGTGACCGTACTTCGCAGCTTATAGCAGTGCCTCCCCATCGCAGGAATCCGCAAGGGGGGCGTGTTCCGGCCACTCAAGCAGCAGCCGCGCAACGGCCTCATAGCCAGTGCAAGCGGCTAATATCATTGCCTGCCCACAGTTCGCGACTGCACGGGGTGCGTGTCGAGGGAACTTGAGCAGCAGCCGTATGACATCCTCGTGACCATTCACAGCTGCCGACACCAATGCCTCCCCACCAAAAGAATCAGCACGGGCAGCGCGTCGAGGGAACTCCAATAGTAGGCGCATGACGCCCGTGTGCCCGTTCATCGCTGCGGACTCCAATAACAGACTCCCGTCTGCACGTGGCGCATGCTCAGGCCACTCGAGCAGCAGGCGGCAGACGTCCTCGTGCCCGTTCCTCGCTGCGCAAACAGCAGCCCGCCCGTCTAGCGTGTCTGCACGCGGCGCATGCTCAGGCCACTCGAGCAGCAGGCGGCAGACATCCTTTTTGCCGCGCAAGGCTGCGAGTGCCAGCGCCTCTCCTTCCCGGCAGTCTGCATAGACGCCATCCGTGTCGCCATCCGTGTCCAGCAGCAGCAGCAGCAGTTCACGCACACTCTCCACCGACCCGGTCACGCAGAATGCAAACAACACATCCTCAGGGGCATGCGAGTCGAGCAGCTGCTTCAAGCTCACGCCTACTGAAATCTTGGCCAGAACCTTGTGAACCGACGCTTTGATAATTTCCGTGTCATCCATCATGTGCTTGGGATAGTGTCTCCCATGGCGAAAGGCTGCATGGGAAGGCAGAATGCATGCATGCGGGGACATGAATGCGGTGCGCACCCCCCCTCTTATCCTCCTTACTTATCAGCATGGCGCACATGCACGGTGCATATGCACGGCGCACATGCACGACGCGCATGCACGTTGCAATCACCATGTCGTGCTCAATCCGTGATTCCGAGCGACGCTGTGGCGAGGTTCACGCGTGCAAGTGTATTGAAGTGTATTGCAGGACCTTAGAATGCCGGCCCATCACATACTGCATCAGCACCGGCCCCTGGTACTAGTGTGAAGCTGAATGAGTGGGGCTTGCAAATCGTGGTTCTTTCGACTTCTGCCCCCTTTAAGGGATAGACCGTGTTCAGACCTCAGGAACATTTTGAGAGGTTTTACCGTCGGTTGCAAGCCCAAGAAGAAAACGAATGGTGGTGCCCGGCAACAGAGCAGAGCCAGAGCGTTGCACACGCTCTCCCGATCGGACATGCCGTGTTTAAACAGAAAGTTGGACGACCCCAAAGAGCGCTACAGATGGGAGAGACACACACGCCTAGGTTCGCCTACAGCACCTCCTTCAATGAGCGGACGGGCGCACGATGAGGGGGGCCTCACGTGCCTGCCCCACCTCAGACGCCGCACGGCGCACCTAGCCAGGCATCAGTGGAGCAAGCCCACTGGCTTGGCGCGGCACGCTACCCGCTCACGGCACGGCATGATTGATGGGCGCGCGGCACATGGGGCACTGCGGTAGGTAGGGAGGGGGGGGGGCAGTCGTCGGTGGCGAGCACGAGGTTGTATAATGGTCAAGGGTCAAGGGTTGCTCACCCACCCACGACAAGAAGCACACCGAGCCACGCTGCCACCCAACCACACACGCACGCCCCTCTCCGCTCTCCCCACCCCACTGCCACCACCTGCTCCGCGCTCCCCACCATGCACGCATGCCCCTTCCCGCTCTCCCGCAACTCGCGCACCTCGTCATTTTTCGCGCGCACGTTCACGGCACAGACGTCACACAGTACACGATGTTCGCACGGCATCAGCGTCACGCACCGCTCCTCCTCAAAGCACACCACGCACAGCGTCTCTTCATCGCGACTGGGCCTCTGCTGCTGCTGCGGTGCTGCCGCCACCGCCGCTGCTGCCGACGTGCCCACTCCGGAATGCTACTGCTGCTATTGCCGCCCCCCGAGACTCTGCGGGATGTATTTCAACGTCGTAGGCAGGGCCGCCGCTGCCGCTGCTGCTACTGCTGCTCCGGCTGAAGTAACAGCGGCGGTGGCGGTCGGTGCCACGGACGGTAAGATCGTCGGCACGGCCGGCGCTGCTGCCGCTGCCACCATTGGCGCCAGTGGCGCGCGCGCGACACGCAGCGCGGCACCGAGCACCGGGTGGCTGAGCAGCGCGTGCGACGGAGTCAGCAGCTGCTGCGGCTGCTGCGCACCGCCACTGAGCAGCAGCAGCTGCAGCAGCAGGTGCTGCTCTAGGTCGTGCTTCTGTTGCAGCTGTCGCTGCTCCTCCTTCTGCTGCTTCCGCTGCTGCAGCTGCTCCTCCTAAAACCTCTGTCGCAGCTGCAAGTGCTGCTCCCGCTGCTTCTGCTGCTGCTGCAGCAGCTCCTGCCGCTGCTGCTGCTGTAGTTGCACCTGCATCTGCTGCAGCATCAGCGTAGGCATAGCACTTGCAGCTGCAACTGGCAGCCTGGGTGGGCCCAGCGGCAAATAACCGCGAGCACCTGATGCGCTGGCCGCTGGGGCGGTGGTCTGCGCAACGGCGGCAGCGCCAGCACCGGTGGGCTGCGAAGCAGCAGACAAACCAGCTCCGACGGCAGCAGTTGCCTGAGTAGCAGTGGCAGACGGACCAGCGGCAGCTGCGGCGGCTTGCAGACGTGTGGACGCGGCCGTGTGTGCACCAGCAGAAGACTGGCCAGCTGCGACGGCGGCGGCGGCAGCAGTGGCCTGTGCAGCGGTCGCCCGCGCAGCAGTGGCAGACGAGGCAGCAGGGACGGCTGCGGCAGCGGTCGCCGGCGCACCAGCAGAAGACAGACCAGCGGCGATTGTAGCGCCAGCAGTGCGCTGCGCTCTCGTGACAGACGGGCCAGCGGCGGCGGCGGCTGCAGCAGTGGGCTGCACAGCGGTCGCCTGTGCACCAGAGGCATACGAGGCAGCAGGGATGGCTGGCGGACGTGACGGCGCGGCCGCCTGTGCACCAGCCGAAGACGGGCCAGCCGCGACGGCGGCGGCAGCAGCGACGTGCGCAGCGGTGACAGGCGAGGCAGCAGGGACCACAGCTGCGACGATGGCGGCGGCAGCAGTGGCCTGTGCAGCGGTCTCCAGCGCAGCAGTGGCAGACGAGGCAGCAGGAACGGCCGCGATCGCCTGCGTAGCAACGGCGAAGGCAGGCCCCGCGGCAGAAGTGGAGGCCTCCGCGCCATGCGCGCCATGCACGCCCTCGCCACCAGTAGGCGCCTCCACAGCCCCGCTGGTCGCCGCTCCCTTGCCCTTCTTGCCCTTCCTGCCTTTCTTGCCCTTCTTGGCAGCAGCCTTGGCCTTGGCTGCGTCCTCTTCTGCCAGCAGCTCAGCCGCGACCTCATCCGCGCGTGCCACCTTGTGCGAGAAGCCAATGCCTTCCAGCCACTGCGCTTGGGTGGTAGCCGAGGGGGCAGGCAGTGAGCAGCATGGGCGGGCGCAGGGGCACGCGGGGATGGATGCGTGGGGCGGGCGCGCATGTCGGGGGGGGGGGGGGGA
Organism: Chlamydomonas sp. UWO 241; assembly: GCA_016618255.1. NCBI lineage: Eukaryota > Viridiplantae > Chlorophyta > Chlorophyceae > Chlamydomonadales > Chlamydomonadaceae > Chlamydomonas > Chlamydomonas priscui. The sequence continues at coordinate 109,267 of VFSX01000031.1, read as the reverse complement.
GAGTCGGTGCGTGTGAGCAAAGGGACTCGCCAGCGAGCACAGCGAGTTCCGCACGGCACGCACACGCGCACGGGCACACGCACACATGCGCACACACAGCGCGGGGCTCTTCCGCCGCTGCCTGCCTCCCTCTGCCGCGGCCGCGGTCACGCCGGCCTGATTGAAGCTCACCTTGACTTCAAACTGCGGAGCGGCAGCACGGCGGAAACGCATATTCAGCGTGAATTCATCCCAGGCATTGTTGAGATCATTCGGGCAAGCACTCGGCCCGGGCATGCACGTGCCGGCATTCAGCGGTGGCTCAGTGAGGGGGCATGCTGTGGTGGCACTGGCGACAGGGGAACGCTGGACTCCCCCACAGAGGCAGGGAGTCGGTGCACGCCTGCGGTAGGCCCCGCAGCTCAAGTAGGCTTAAGCCCCCCCCCTTAGCCCGGCAAGGCACTCTAGCTAGTGCTTACCTTGCTAAGCTCAAAGGTCAGCTCTGAGGCTACAAGTGCGTGGCCAGCACTGCGAGCAGCAGTCGCAGCTGCACCGATCGCGTGCATGCACGGACGGGGATCTCCGCCGACACCCCCCGTGACCAGCAGCAGCAGCTTGTGCAGCAGCAGCAGCGCGACGGGCAGGTGGCCGCCTGAGGCAGCTGCCTCCAGTGCCCGGCTTATGAAGGCGGCGCCACGGGGAGCATGTTGCGACTCGAGCAGCAGCCGCAAGACGGCTTCGTGACCGCACAAGGCGGCCAACACCCCCGCCCGTCCATCTTGCGCGGAAGCGCGCGGCGCATGCTCAGGCCACTCGAGCAGCAGGCGGCAGACATCCTCGTTGCCGCGCAAGGCTGCGAGCGCCAGCGCCTCTCCTTCCCGGCAGTCAGCATAGACTCGATCCTTCTCAAGTAGCAGCAGCAGTTCACGCACACTCTCCACCTTCCCGGAGAGAATGCAGAATGCAAACAACACATCCTCAGGGGCATGCGAGTCGAGCAGCTGCTTCCAGCTCCTGCTCACGCCTGCTGCCATCTTGGCCAGAACTATGTGAACCGACGGTGTGATAATTTCCACATCCATGGCGGTAGTGGCCGCCATGGCGAAGGAGTGCTCTGCATGGGCAGGCATGCGGGTGCAGCAGAGCACCCGCATTCCCCGTCCTTGCTTGCAGATGCCCGCACCCCCATCCCCACCCGTCCCCCTCTCTCCTTGCTTGCGGATGTCCGCAGGGCGCCCTCACCTTGTGGACTCGTGCTCGAATGTCCGTGGTTCCTCCAGGAGGGCTCAGGAAGGCCAGCAGTCACATTGTGAACGTGAATGTGCGGGAACACAGGAACAGAAGGACTCTTCAGCTTGGGCTGGCATGGGTTGCATGGGCGCATGGGCGCGTGCATGCGATGTGGCAACCGCGTGGCAACAGCGCCCATGCACAGCGTCCAGAAAGGTGGTGCTAACCTTTGCCCTGGAGCTGGAGCGAGCGAAGCCTAGGCTGTCCTGGTGGCGTCGTTCTCAACTGATGGTCGCACGATGATCGATGCACCCCTCGGATTGCTCCATCAGCCAGCAAAGATGAATGAGGCGTAGGGGTGAACCTGGCGGCACAGTCATCGTGGGCATTCAGAAGGAGTGATGTCAGAGTGTGGGAAGGGATGAGTGAACTGCGAGCTCATATGCATGAGTGCTTGGATACATTCCTCTTGCATGCATGCCAAGCATGCAGGAGGATGCAGCAGGACATGAGGAGATGGAGCGCGCGCTGAGTGAGGCAGCATCCAAGGGTGACGTGGCCGCCATGCGCATGGTGCTGGACCACCCGTCCGCCGACGTGGCGGCCATGCTTTCGGCGACAGACTACCGTGGTTGGACCGCCCTCATGCTGGCTGCCATGGGGGGCCATGTGGAGGCTATGCGCACGCTGCTCGACCACCCAGCTGCAGACCCAGGAGCCATGCTTATGAGCACAAGCGGCGGTGGATGGACCGCCTTCTTGTGGGCTGCTGAGAGAGGCCATGTGGAGGCCATGCGCACGCTGCTCGACCACCCGGCTGCAGACGCGGCGGCCATGCTTCTGAGCACAGGCGCCGGTGGATGGACCGCCTTCATGCTGTGTGCTTCTGAAGGCCATGTGGAGGCCATGTGCATGCTCCTCGACCACTCGGCTGCAGACCCAGGAGTCATGCTTTCGGCGACAAACGGCAGTGGCTGCACCGCCCTCATGCAGGCTGCCTCTGAAGGGGATGTGGAGGTGATGCGCACACTGCTCGACCACCCGGCTGCAGACGCAACGACTCTGCTGATGCCAACGGATCAGCAAGAGAGGAGCGCCCTCATGCTGGCTGCTGCTGAAGGCCGAGTGGACGCCATGCGCCTGCTGTTGGACCACTGGCTTTTGAAAGTTCTGCCAAATACTGTGCTGGTTGCGGCCGCTGATTACGCTATTTGCGGTGGCCTCGGCGACGACGGAGCTCCCGAGCGCCCCTTCGCACCGCTCCTGCTGCTGCTGCGCCGCGTCGCAGTCGATCCACCCCTGCCGAGCGATGACCAGGTGGCGCACATGAGCAGGGTGATGGTGGAATTGTGTCCGGTAACGGAAGAGGATGAGGAGGACGGCGAGGAGGAGGAGCGCGCGGGCCTGTTCAACGATGACCAGCCGGACGACGCCCGTGACGAGTGCGTACGCCTGCTGCTGGAGCTCGGTGCGCAGTGCGGCGTGTGCGCCGACACCCCTGTCGTGTCGCGCATCATTCGCGAGGTGTTCACGATGGCGCGCGTGCCGCAGCTGCTCAACGAGGCCGTCCTGGGTGTGGCGTTCGCGCGGCAGCAGGGTCAGCCATGATGGCGCACGATGTCCACCTCCGTGGTGCGGCCGGCATGCACCCACCAAAGCTGGCCAGATTCTGGACTTGCAGGGGAATCCCTGGGGGTGTACGGCTTGATGTGTTGCGGTAGAGTCGGTGCCACAGTCGATGAGCGCTGGTCCGTAGAGCCACATGGGAGGAGGCTCTCCAACCCTCCTTGCTTCCTTTTGCGCGGCCAGATGCAGTTGGTAGCAACTGCCGCGCGACCAGACATTATCCTGTAACCTGCGCGCCTGTTCCCTTCCTTCGCAACAGCGCCACCGAAACCGCATTCTTCTGGGTCCACCGCTTTCCATCCTAACGCCTACTACTTGAGGTGCCTGTGACCAGCCTGCCGCAGTGGAAGCTAACCGCTTGTTGACGCCGCGACACTCGCGCGATACCAGCGACACATGCACGGTCACCACAATGCTCCTGTGTGTGCCAACCTGGGCAACACGGCCTGCTCATGTGCAGATCAACACGTTGCTCACTACTTGGCGGTCTAAGACCCCCTTCCCCCTCCCACTTGCCCCAGCCCACCCCAACAGCGCGCCATCGGCGCGCGTGCTCCAAATGCTGTCCCGATGCCTTCTGTCTCTTTTACAGTGAGAGTGCACACATCAGTCCTGCACACATCAGTCAGTCATGGCTGTGGACGTCGCTGTATGATTTAGATGTGCTGTGGGCACTTCGATGATAAACTCGACTAGCAGCTACATTGCGCTACTCGTCCTCGTCGTCCTCGTCTTCGTCGTAGACCTCTCCCTCGTCCTCGCCGCCCTCGACCAGCTGCCCAGCTGCGGGCACACGCACGCGCGGTGTCAAGCAAGCAGGTCAGTGATCACAACTCACGAGCTGGAGGTCGCCTGCGCTCGCGTTCGTGCCCCCACCCGCCATGACGCAGCATGCACGGCTGCGGTGAGCTAGCGCTCTGCGCGGCCCTAGGATTTCCCTTATCCACGCCCGGGGGAGGGGGAACCTGATCATATTTAGAAATCCTACAAGTTCTCAGAAATGGGAACTGAGGGCGCGTGCACGTGTTGAAACGGATCACCAGCACGCACAGCGACCACGACCCGGCCCTTCCTCCTCCGCCTCAGCACAATCAGCACCCCCACCCTGCTCCCTCACCTCCCTCCACGCCCTCTTGCCCGGGCGGCACCAGGAAGACCTGGTCGCTCCCCTCTGCCTTGCGGACCTGGAATCCCATTCTGAATGCAGCATGTGCATGGTTGTGCGCGCGCGTGCGTCAGGTGCATGCGGGCAGCACACAGCGCATTATAAAAACAGAGCATGCATGCACGGTATGCAGCCAGCGCGTGTTTGCAGCCAGCGCGTGTATGCAGCCCGCTCTCTGGCGGAGAGCCTTGTCTCGACTGCGCACATGAACTCGGCTGCCCATGCGCGCCCCATGCTACCCCATGCACTCACGACTGCAGCATATTGAAGAAGTTCGACTGCTCCGCTGCCTCCACTCCCTCCACTCCCTCCGCTACCTCCGCTGCCCCAGCGAGCGCGTCCACCTCGTTGGTGTTGGCGCCGCCTAGAGCAGCAGCCCTGGCCGCTGCCACCTCTTCAACCGCCTCCTGCCGATCGCGCTTCACTTTGTACTCCCTTCGCACGGCTGGCTTGGCGATGGGAGCTGGGGCAGCGGCAGCGGCCTGCTGTGCTCGCTTGGCCTTGCGCGCCTTACCCCCACGCAGGTGCCTCAGGAGAGCCCATGCGCCCAGCGCTAGGGGCAGTGCTAGAGGGACGACAACAGACAAGACCTTGGCCCCGATTGATGTTTTCTTGCCATGTCGTGCCACGCCAGCGTACGCGGACCGAGATGAGCTCATTCTGTCGCTCCCGCTTCGTCCCAGCCACCGCGGACGCACTCCGAACGACGGGGGAAGACACCGGCGAGGCGTGATGGGTTGCGATTGGGCTAGAACGCTGTGGTACGAAGCATGGCAAGGAAACGTTGAAGTGTGTTTTCCACACACACACTCGTTTCTCAGGCTTCCCCCCCCCACCACCCTAGCATTGCTGTGGTCTCGATCCTAGCAGCTGCTGACTGGAGCAGCAGCCAGTAGGGGCGAGTGTGCGTGCGTGAGTTGATCCATTGTTGTTTTGCGGATTTTTGTGCCATGGGGGATGCCACGCCCCTTCATTCCAATGCGGACTTCCGCAAGCTGCTCGCCACGCCTCGCGCCCCGGGCGGGGGCGGCACCAGCCTGGGAGGCTTTTCAGCGGCAACGCCGTTGCGCGGTGGCTCCAGCAAGGGCGGCAGCTCCAAGCCTAACGACAACAAAAGCAAGAAGCCGTTCAAGCCCAAGCCCAAGCCCGGGGGGAAGGAGGAGGACGAGGAAGACGATGCAGCTAAATACAGGTAAGGGGGAGTCCATGCATGCATGGGATGCGCGTGCTCAGCGAGCACACACCACCAGCACAGCACACATGCGCGCATGGGAGGCAAGGGGGGTCGAGGATGCGATCTGGGGGAGGGAGAGGCTGCTGGTGCGTGTTGAGACGTGGCCGAGAGGAGGAGCCCATGCATGCTGTATGCTGCATGGGCGATCGATATGGCGCAGGGACCGCGCTGAGGAGCGCCGCCGCGGCATCAACCCCGACTACGAGGCGGCCAACCAGCTGGCCGCCGCGCTGCCTGGCGACGTGGACGTGAACAGCCTGTCAGTGGAGGAGACCAAGTACCTGGGAGGCGACCTCGAGCACACGCATTTGGTGAAGGGACTCGACTACGCGCTGCTCCAAAAGGTGCGCGCATGCGCCTATGTGGCGCACGCACCTATGGGAAGGTGGAGAGGGAGGGAGGGTGTGTGTGTGCAGGCAAGCAGGGGCGGGGAGCGGGGGTGGGTGGGGAGGGGTGCGCCTGCATCCATTCACGCATGCGTGCGGGGCCATTCGCTGCGGCCCCACGTCCCCCACCTGGTCCCTCACCGCCACCACCACCGCCACGGCACCCTGCCACAACAGGAGCGCAGCAAGTTCGACATCAGGGGCAGCAAGGACGCGGACGGCAAGCCCACGGGCGCCACCGCGGCCGCGGCCGCCGCAGCCAAGGCCAAGGCGATGACCGCCCAGCATGACGAGATCGTGGCCAAGAACCCGATGGCGCGCAGCGTGTGCAGCCTGCTGTTCAACCCGCCGCGCGGCAACGTGGCAGACATGTTCCTGGTGCGCGACAGCCAGGCCCTGATGATGATGTTTATTACAGTCGTGTGTGACGCACCTACCGGCAGTGTATTCGACTACAGACGGGTGCCTGGCTACTAGTGGTAGGGGGCTAGTGGGTCAGGGCTGGACCTAGACAGGGCACTCGGCCCCCATATCTGACTCCTCCCCGTGGGAGCAGGTCCTTATATCAGGTCCTTATATCTGTGAGGGGTTCACAGATACAAGGACCAGCAACAGTAAGGACCAGTAACTTAGGCTGTCCAGCGAAAACTAGTCCTTCTAGTCCTAGTGCCACCGCCTAGATTCAAGTTCAGTTCTGGCCGTAACAGTTACTTTTGAGGGGCAGTAGCCACCAGCCCGCTGCCTACCATAAGGACCGGGGGCGAGTTCATTTGGCACATGCATGCAGCCCACAGCTGCTGGGCTGCACGGCTAGGCCCCCCCTTTCAGACTTCAATTGACTTAATATGACTCCCATGAGGCCTTGCAGAGAGGCTCTTCCACGTTAACTCACATGCCATTGGTGCTCCCCCCCTCCCCCATGCACCCCCTCCATGCAACCTCGCTTTGGGAATCCAACCACCGAGTCCTGAGTCCTTATCAAAAGTCGTACAGTCGGAATGCGGAACAACTGTGGTGCAACCACTGCTCAGCAATTTCTTGTGGGGAAGTTGTGCGGGGTCTGAGGGCAACAACTGAAAGTGGCTCCAAGGACGCGCCTCCTAGCCAGAGAGCTAGAGAGAGACATTATTTTATGGCGTGTTCTCTCCGTTCGGGCTTGGAGGCCCCGCTGGGCGCGGGGTGGCTGTTTCCGCGGGCCGCACACTCGGTGCGCCCTCGACACGCCGTCCAAGCCCAAACGGAGAGAACATCCCATAATAGAATGTCTCTCTCTAGCTCTCTGGCTAGGAGGTGCGTCCGTGGAGGCACTTTCAGTTTTTGCCCTCACCCCCCACACCCCCCGCACATCCCTCCCCACACAAAATTGCTGTGCCACTGTGGTGTGGTGCCGCGGCAGATCACCGGCAGCTGGTTTTTTTATTTCCGGCGCTTGGTGCCGGAATCGGGAGCCATGGAGCCATCGGATTTTCAGTCAAATGGCTCCAGAAAATCAATTTGAAGTCCCGAAAACAAAACCACTGGCTTGGAGGCCACCACGCAAGGGCCGTTGGCTGTGACTCTTGGGAAGGATTTTAGTAATTATGTTCTCCCCGGCTCGAGAAACTTTGACTCCCCACAACAGGCACAATACACAGCGGGTGGCCACGTGACGCACGCCGTCGCGCTGCTCTCGGCGAGAGCTTTCCGACGCACCCCTCCGCGCCCTTTACCACCAAGTTTGGGGTGGTTTTCTGGGAAATGGGAATCCGGCCCGGAGCAGTATACGGCTTGCAGGGGGGTCACTGGCACTGGCACGCCGTCGCCGGTCGCGGTGGGGATGTCGGCTTTTGGAGCCGCAGAGCCAGATTTCCAGTCAAATGGCTCCATAAAAAAAAAAAAAAAATCCTGAAAACAGAATCACTGGCGGGCTGGCGCTCCCCCCCCCCCTTACCTGCAGCCGCTCCTCACCGCGAGTGCGTTCGACTTGTTGCTGGCCCTCACTCCCCCGCTGCCCAGTTTCATTTTCAGGACTTAAAATTGATTCTTCCACAGCCAGATTTTGCTTTGATCGCGTTGACCGCTTTGCGCGTTGACCGCTTTGCGCTTTGACCGCTTTGTGCGTTGATCGCTTCGCGCGTTGACCGCTTTGACCGCGTTGACTGTTGACCTCCCGTTGACCGCTTGTCCTCACATAGGGGCGCGGCCTAAAGGTCATTTGAAAGCTCTTGACGAGCTCTATCTGGAGGGCTCTTCAGACTTGAACAATCCACTGGATAGGCTGAGCTGTGTTCAAGGTCAAAGAACAGCCGGAATACAGCAAAAAGGCTGTGCACAGCCGAAAAGGAAATCACTTCCCGCCCCCCCCCCCCCCCTCTGCCCCCTGCAGCCACGCCGCACGGCGTTTGTGCACGACCTGTTGCGGGCCCTCAACCCCCCACCCCAGTAATTTTCTTTTCAGGCCTTTTAATTATTTTTTCGGAGAGATTTGACTGAAAATACGGTTCCGTGGCTCCCCAATGCCGGCTCCAAACGCCGAAAGCAAAAACACTGCCGCCCCCCCCTCTGCCTGCAGCAGCGCCGCACCGCGCTTGCGTGCGACTTGTTGCTGGCCCCCACTCCCCCCCCCCCCCCCCTGCCCCGCGCAGCCGCGCCGCACGGCGTTTGTGTACGACTTTGACGAGGACGACGGGCTGGACGCTGACATTCCAACGACGCTGCGCCGATCCAAGGCTGACTGCCCGGCGCCGCAGGTACGCTTTCGTGTGTGTCTGGGGGGGGGGGGAGGGGGGGGGGGGGGCGGGCCTTGAGAGGGGTGGTTGGTGCTGGACGCTGACATCCCGACGACCGCTGCGCCGCTCCCAAGGCCAACTGCCCGGCGCCGCAGGTGCGCGTGTGCCAGTGTTTCCGTTAGCCAACCCGCAACCCGATAAAGTGCACTTTCGGGTTGAGATTGGTCGATTTGGGCTGGCGCGTCAGGTTGAGACCGTGGGAATTTTCGACCCGAAAAGTTTGAAATTGACATTTTCACATCTCTCCCGCCAAAATTCGCCTCTGTTGGGTTGAGATTGGCGGAATGAGCATGAGGCCCGGGTTGAGCCGTCATTTCTCCAAGATCATTAGCGGAACCACTGGTGTGTGCTGTGCGTGGCTTGGGGGGGGCCGGGGCGGGGGTCAGGCCTTGAGGGGGCGGTTGGTGCTGGACGCCGCGCCGCTCCAAGGCGGACTGCCTGGCGCCGCAGGTGCGCTTTTGTGTGTGGCTGGGAAGGGGGGGGGGGGGCAGGCCTTGAGGGGGGCGGTTGGTGCTGGACGCTGACATCCCGACGACCGCTGCGCTGCTCCAAGGCGGACTGCCCGGCCCCCGAACGTGCCCAAAACGAGCCTCGATGAAACTTATCCCAACAGATCGCAGGAGAGCGTGTTCGCCAACCTCGACACCCACGCCATCGAGCGCATCGCCAAAAGCATGCCCTGCCTCCATAATGAAGTCCCACCTCCCACCTCGACCCGTAAGCTCGAAGCACACCCTTAAACAAACCCCCAAACGTGACCCAAACGTGACCAAAACGCAGGCAGCCACTATGAGCCTGGACAAAAAACAATCCCAACAAACCGCAGGAGAGCGTGTTCGCCAACCTCGACACACACGTGATCGAGCGCATCGCAAAGATCATGTCCTACCTCCGGCCGGCCGGCGCCGGCGGGCGGCGCCTCAAGAAGAAGGAGCGCGACGAGCTGCTGTCCGGGCTGCTCGCGCGCGGAGGCAGCGGCGGCATCGACGCGCCGACGGGAGGCGCCCCGGCCGCGCCCAGCGGCGGCGGCGGCGGCGCGGGGCCGTCGGGGCGCGGCGGCGCCGCCAGCGGCGCGGGGGGCGCGCGCGCGCCGCCCGGGGGCGGCGAGGAGGAGGAGGACATCTTTGGCGATGCTGGTACCGACTACGTTCCGTCTGCGAGTGCAAAGAGGAAGGACAAGGTGCGACAGACAGACAGACAGACAGACAGACAGACAGACAGACAGACAGACAGGCAGGCAGGCAGGCAGGCAGGCAGGCAGACAAGCAGACAGACAGACAGACAGACAGACAGGCAGGCAGGCAGGCAGGCAAGCAGGCAGGCAGGCAGGCGGACGGACGGACGGGCAGGCGGGCGGGCGGGCGGACAGACTGGCAGACAGACTGGCAGACAGACAGACAGACAGACAGACAGACAGACAGACAGACAGACAGACAGACAGACAGACAGACAGACAGACAGACAGACAGACAGACAGACAGACAGACAGACAGACAGACAGGCAGGCAGACAGACAGGCAGGCAGGCAGGCAGGCTGGCAGAGACGGGGTGGAGTGGGAAGGAGGGAGGAGGAGAGCTCACTGATGCTCGACAACAAGACTGTGTGTTTTGTTATGGTGTGTGTGGGTGGTTGGGTGGTGGGGGTTGGGGGGCCACACGCTAGCAGACCCTTGCACTTTCAGACCAGACCTCGATTGCCGTGTTGTTGTGCATCATATCCAACCGCCCAACGCACGCGCATGCATGCATGCATGACCGCCCCCCCCCCCCCTCCCATGCTTGCACACGCGCAGAAGGACGGCGGGGGCTACTTTGGCGACGCGGGCGCGCACGCTGGCGCCGGTCACACAACACACGCAAGTCACAGGTGTACACACATACAACCCTTGTCCCTAATCCCATGTATGCACAATCGCACGCGCACGCAGAAGGACGGCGGGGGCTACTTTGGCGACGGGGGCGCGCACGCACTGCCGCCGCCGCCGCCGCTGCCGCCGGGCGGGCGGGCGGACGACGACATGGAGCTTGAAGACGGGGAGGTGCTACCGCCGCCGCCGCCAATGCCACCAGGAGGTGGGGTTTTATGTAGGGTTCGGTTTGACGTTTCAGGCAGGGGTCACGCGCCGTCGCCGCCGCTGGCGCCACGCGGCCGTGCAGGAGACGAGCGGGCGGACGACGGCATGGGGCTGGAAGACGGGGGGGTGCTGCCTCCACCGCCGCCAATGCCAGCTGGAGGTGGGTTTTCATCTAGGTTTAGTAGGGTTGACGTTTCAGGCAGGGGTCATGTGCTGATGTTGCCGCTGGTGCCACGCGGCCGCGCGGGAGACTGGCGGGCGGACACAACGGCGGGGAGCTGGAAGACGGGGAGGTGCTGCCGCCGCTGCCGCCAATGCCGGCAGCATGTGTGTGCGTGTGCTCGTGTGTGTGTGTGTGTGTGTGCGTGTGCTCGTGTGTGTGTGTGTGTGTGCGTGTGTGTGTTTTGGAGGTTGGGGGGGGGAGGTCTGCCGGGTGCTGCCCGGCCCGCCGCCCCCCCCCCACCCCCATTACCACGACCATCGCATAAAATACCACACCACCACCATCACCATTGCCACAAAACACCACAACCACAACCACAAGTAAGGGTCGGCGGTGTATATATACATAGACCAGTCTGGCCTGCCCCAAGTCTATACAGTCGAGCCTGAACCACAACCACACCGCATGTTGCCCGCGCAGGTGGCCTGCCGCGCCCGCCGCCGCTGCCGCCGCTGCCCGGCCCCCCGCTCCTCCCACCATCACTACGACCGTCGAACAAACACCATCACCATCGCCACGACCATCACCACCACCATCGCCACAAAACATCACCATCGCCACAACCGCCACCACAACCACAACCACCTCGCGTGTTTGCCCGCGCAGGCGGCCTGCCGCGCCCGCCGCTGCCGGGCCCGCCGCTCCTCCCACCATTACCACGACCGTTGCATAAACACCATCACCACCACCATCACCACCACCATCGCCACAAAACAGCACTATCACTACCACCGCAACCACCACCATAACCACAACCACCCCGCGTTTTTGCTCATGCAGGCGGCCTGCCGCGCCCGCCGCCGCTGCCGCCGCTGCCCGGCCCCCCGCTCCCACCGGGCGCGCCGCCGGGCGGCTACGACCGCGACCGCGGAGGCGGCGGGGGGAGCTACGACCGCGGAGGGTACGACCGCGGGGGCGACCGCGGGGGCGACCGCGGCGGAGGCGATCGCTACGATGGCAGCCGCGGCGGCGGCGGCGGCGGCTACGACGCCGACCGCGGCGGCGGCTTCGCGCAGCCCCAGCCTGTCGGCGCCGCCGGCGGCGGTGGCGGAGAGAGGGAGCGCGAGGCTGAGGCTGCTGCTGCCGCGGCCGCGCTGTGGCGCGTGCGGCAGACGGCGGGGGCAAAGGTGCACGCACATGCTCGCGCGCATGCACACACACGCGCAACACGCAGCACGCAGCACATGCACACTCACACGCACATGCACGCGCGCATGACGCACAAGCACACACACCCAGACGCAACACACGCACACGCACATTCGCGCGCGCATGCAGACGCACACACACATGCACATGCACGCGGCACGCGGCACATGCACATGCTCACGCACATACACACGCACATGCACACACACATGCACATATACACACACGCAGACGCAACACACGGCACACGGCACGCGTCACACACACACACAGATACACGCACACGCACGCACGCACACACACACGTACACACGCAGACGCAGCACACGGCACACGGCACGTGGCGCACACAAGCACACACTGATACACGCACATGCACGCAACACACAGCACACACACACACACACACGCACACACGCACACACACACACACACACACACACACACACACCAAGGTCGAGGAGCGCGCGGTCGACTTTGAGGAGTCTGCGTACGGGGAGTGCTACCCGATGCAAGCCGGCTTTGGGGGGGAGGTCGTGTCGGACGACGAGGACGCAGGGGCGGTGAGTGTGTGTGTTGTGTGTGCTCTGTGTACGTGTGTTGTGTCTGTGCGTGTGTGTGTGTGTGTGTGTGGAAGACGAGGACGCGGGGGTGGTGAGTGTGTATGTGCGTATGTGTGTTGTGTGTACGTGTGGTGTGTGTGCGTGTGTGTGTGCGTGTGGACGACGAGGACGCAGGGGCGGTGAGTGTGTGTGTGTGTGTGCGTGTGTGTGTGTGTGTTGTGTGTGCGTGTTGTGTGAGTGTGTGCGTGTTGTGTGCGTGTGTGTGTGTGTTGTGCGTGTGTGTGTGTGCGTGTGTGCGTGTGTACAACGAGGACGCAGGGGCGGTGAGTGTGTGCGTGTGTGTGGTGTGTGTGTGGTGTGTGCGTGTGTGTGTGTGGTGTGTGTGTGTGTGTGTGTGTGGACGACGAGGACGCAGGGGCGATGAGGGTTTGCGTGTCTTGTGTGTGCGTGTGCTGTGCGTGTGTGTGTGTGGACGACGAGGACGCGGGGGCGGTGAGTGTGTATGTGCGTGTGTGTGTTGTGTGGACGTGTGTTGTGTGTGTGCGTGTGTGTGGACGACGAGGACGCAGGGGCGGTGAGTGTGTGTGTGTGTGTGTGGTGTTGTGTGTGTGTTGTGTTGTGTTGTGTGCGTGTGTGTGTGCCTGTGTGTGTGTGTGGTGCGTGTGTGTGTGTGCCTGTGTGTGTGTGCGGCGCGTGCTTGCATGCGCGTGTGCGCCTTTGCGTGCATTCGGTGTGTGTGCAAGCAGCCTATCCCTCCCACAGCCGCATCCCGACACCCCTCCCGCCCACCTTCTACCTACCTTCTACCCACCTTCCAGCCACCTTCCTTCCAGCCACCTTCCACCTGCCTTCTATACAGGTGCCGATTCCCCCCCCATCCCCCCCCCCAAAAAACCATCCCCCCTGCACCGTCACTGTGCGCCCACGCCAGACCGAGGCATGGGGCATTGCCAAGGGCAGCAAGGCGCATGCAGCAGGCGTGTCTGTGCATCAGTGATTTCCCACTTGAGGATTTTTCAGGGGATAGTTTTCTTTATTTCTCTGGAGCCATCTGACTGAAAATCAGGCCCCGTGGCTCAAAAATCCGGCTCAACGCGCTGAACAGAGAAGCACTGCCGTTTGTGCAGGCAGCCTCTGCCCCTCCCACACAGCCCCTTCGCTCTCGCTCAGCCCACCACTCACCCCGCCCTTTGCACCTCTGTTACCCCAGACCAGAAGCATGGCGCATGCAGCAGGCGTGTCCGTGCGTGCAGGAAGCCTCTGCCCCCCCACCCACCCCACACACACAGCCCCTTCCCCGCCCTATCACTCACCCCACCACTCGCCCCGCCCTCTGCACCTCTGTTTGCCGAGACCAGAAGCATGGCGCATGCAGCAGGCGTGTCCGTGCGTGTAAGCAGCCTCTGTCCCTCCCGCAGCCCCCACCCCTCCGACATTCTCAACGCCTGAGGCGACGCCCCAGGCGGCGCCTTCACTTGCGCGGATCAGGCGGCGCCGCAGGCGCGCCGAGACCGCCCGAGGCGCACTCCGACCGCCCGAGGCGTCGCCTCAGGCGCCACCTTAGGCGCCCACCACCGCCCGAGGCGCACACCGACCGCCTCAGACGTTGTAACCGCATTCACTTGCGCGCCTGAGGCGTTGGGGCTGTGGTCGTAGGGCCTCTCGCTCACCCCACCACTCACCCCACCCGTTGCACCTATGTTTGCCCAGACCAGAAGCAAGGTGCATGCAGCACGGGCTGTGGTAGGGCCTCTTGCTCACGACATGACTAACCCCGTCCTCTGCACCTATGTTTGCCCAGACCAGAAGCAGGGTGCATGCAGCAGGGGCTGTGGTAGGGCCTCTCGCTCACGTCATGACTCACCCCGTCCTCTGCAATTCTGCTTTCCCAGACCGAGGGATTGGGCGTTGCAAAGGGCAGCAAGGCGCGAGGCGACTTCAATACTGAGGAGGAGTGGGCAGCGTACAAGAGCACGCGCGAGCACGCGCCCAAGGGGACGTTTGGGCAGAAGGACAAGGTGTGTGTGTGCGTGTGTGCGTGTGTGTGCGTGTGTGTGTGTGTGTGTGAGGAGTGGGCAGCGCACTAGAGCACGCGAGAGCACGCGCCCAAGGGGACGTTTGGGCAGAAGGACACCTCGTGAAACCCTAAACCTAAAGCCCTGAGCCCTGAAAAACCTCATTCCTCAAAATCCTTAGTCCTAGAAGGGCAGAAGGTGCGTGTGTGTGGGGGTGGGTTGGGGGGGAGTTACAGGGGGGTTGCAAGCTTGGGGTGTGGAGCTGGGCACACAGCTGAACAAGATCGACGCACGCGCGCACACACACACATAGAGAGACGCACATGCACGCACCATGATGCAGAAAATGTTCGGCATGATTGCGGTCTTGTGACGCGGAACATGACCCGCAGGGCCGCTTTGGAGCGATTGGGGTCGATCTTGTGACGCCAAGTGTGAAAATCGCCGGTTTCACACTTTTCACACAAAAAAGCGTCGCGCTCCGCGCTCCGGCACGACGCGGGGGTCCCGCCAAACGTCCCTCCCGTGTGTCGCACGCATCCGCGTCACGGCATTCTGCACCAGTGACACACACACACACACACACACGCCCGCAGAAGGAGCAGAAGCAGGAGGGCAAGCTGCACACGCAGCTGAACAAGATCGAGAAGCTGCTCGCTGAAAAGGGGCACGACCACGGCAAGGCGTTCAAGGAAAAGAAGGTGGGCGCGCTGTACCAACACTCGGCGGTTGCGTGCGGCACCTAGCCCGTTGTTGCTGGCCAAGGGCGTGCCAGTGGGAGTCCCCTCCCGACACGCACACCCCGCGGCTGCTGACCAACCGCCCACCCGCGCACGGCAACAACCAGTTGCAGCACCAGGCTGCAACACCAGTTTCACCAGGCTGCGGCCCTTGGTAGATCGAGGCAGCGCACACGGCACACGCTCTTGCCCCCCCCCCTCCCCCCCCTCAATGACGCCCGCTGCAACAGCTCACCAGGCGCATGCACGCACAGGCACTCACACGCACTGACGCCAACTGTGCAACCCACCCCTCCCCCCGACGCATGCGCGCTGCATCACAAGCGGCGAAGGCGCACGACCGCGCTGCAACAGCGCACCAGGCGCATGCACGCACAAGCACTCCCACACGCACTGACGCCAGCTGCGCTGCCCCCCCCCCCCCCCGACGCATGCGTGCTGCACCACAGGCGGCGAAGGTGCACGACGAGGCCAGCGGCGTCGACCCAAGCCTGGTTGCGACGCCGCGCGGAAAGCGGCAGCGAATCTGAGCGGACAGGGGGGGGGTTGGCTGCCCACACGCTCGGGGCCTGGGCAAGTGGCAGCGTATCGGACGATGATGGCAGGCTTTACAGTCGCGCGTGACGCACCTAAGCTTATGAGCGGGTCGGTTGGCTGCCCCACCCACGGGGCTAGATAGGGACAACCTCTTTTTATTCAAACTTGTGTTGTCCAACTTGTGTTGTCAACTTCGGTCACTCGTCAACATCGCTGATTGTGCGCGTGCCCTCTGCCTGCCCCTGGTACGGTAGCTCGAGTCAGTGCCTTGCTGGTTGCTGATTTAAAATACAGCAAGATAGATCGCCGCTGCCGGCTAGAATCGAAAGTGGAGACGAGGAAAGAACGCCGTCTTTCCGCTTGTGGCATTTCAAAAGGATGCGGCAGCAGAATAATGCGCCAGAACATCGTTGTCGTGTGTGGCCCCCAAAGCGGGGGTGCAGAAGGGCAGGCGTCGGGACTTCACTTGTGCCTCATACGAACCTGCACCTGTCACGAATGAGCGGTTCTTAGAGGAGCAAGGGTCCAGTTGTTGTTTCCCCGTGACAGGTGCATGGTCAGTGCAGATGATACAAACAATGGCCGTAATCTAAAAACTAGAGTATGAAACAGTCTGACGGAAGGCCGTCGCCAATGATCGGGAAAAGAGTGGCTCGTATTCAGGCTGTGATCCGGCAGGAATCGCACGCAACTCTCGCGGTCGTCCCAGCGGAGTTGTCACTTCGTCACTTCGCGCGAGCCCCGACAAACTGCTCCATCAGAGTCCCATATGGTAGCTCGCCTCGTTTGGCAGCTCCCTCAATCCCACGCCCTGAGGGTGCATACTGTAAACTGATTACTGTCAACCGTCAGAGTCCTTTTTGGTGGCAGTACCAAGTCTTCTACGGTTGCAATCCTACCATAAATATTGCTGCCTTCCGGCAGGGGGGATGGGGGGCGGGGGGTCGAGACTATAACTGTTCAAGACTAGATCGTATTAATCTCGCGGGGTAGTTATCCCTCGTGCTTCGTCGATTCTAGTCGTTTTGACGCCCACAGCCGCCGCGATTTGCGACGATTTAGTTTTCGGCTGTGCGGGGTGTCTGAAACGCACTTACTACCGATTCAGACAGGCAAAGCGCACGTACGGCAGTCGCCGTGTACAGTGCGACACAAATCAACGCCCCCTGAGAGGACCAGGCGGGGAGGGGGGGTGGGGAGGGCGAGGGGCCTACTCAAAGAGGTCCACACACCAAAGGCAAGTGGGGAGGCCTGCGGTTGCCTTGGGTGATCTGGCCGTTTTTATGTATCTCAAGGCGCAAGAGCTCATGGATAGAAGCCTTGCGACGTGATGCGAGTGCGGGGGTGTGCGTCAGTGGTGTCCCTAATGAAACTGAGAACTTCCTATTTGCCCCCGCAACATTGGAGGGAAAATGCCGAATTGCCCTCGCAGGAGGCTTTACTGCTTAAAAGTGTGGAAATTGCCGATTTTCACACTTTTCACACTTTTCCAACCGAAATTCCCGCGATTCGCCCCCGCAATTTCCCCCCAAATTCACGTTTTGCCCCCGCAGCGGGAGTTGCGGCCCGCAGCGGAAGCTGCGGGGGCGCTACGGACACCACTGGTGCGCGTCGGTGGCACGCCGTTGAAATGAATCGTGGTCTAGGCAGCACAGCAGCACAGCAGCACTGAGCCGCGAGTGCACACAAAATGAGTTCAGGGGTGTGTGCTGTGCCCCTCGTGTGGAGCACTGGGGGCCACCCCTAGCAGCCGCGGTCCCTGCAAGCTTCGCGCCTACGGAACTAGCTCGGCTACCATTCACTTCCGAAGTTATCAATGGAAACCGAGCTATTACGCTAGGCGCGCAGCTATAAGGGGGAGGCGGGGCTAATTATGAAGGGGATTCAATAATTAAACTTGAGTGCCAGAGCTTCCCACAGCCAGATGGGGGGGGGGGCCGCAAGGGCCGGGACCAAGGGGGGTGGCTGCCCCATACCATGGCCAACTCAAGTCTGGAAGGGGGGGGGGGCGCTCATGCACGCTGTGTGGCGGCTGTGGGAAGCTCTGGCATTCTCAGTTGTAATAATCAGCACCCCTTAATAATATGCCCCCCCCCTCCTCCTAAGGGAGGGGGGGGGACCGGGGCTGCGGCTGTGGGCGGGCGTTGCTGCGGGAAACACCAGGTTCCGTGCCCGCCCCTCGCGCATGGGCAGGTAAGCAAAACAGCAAATGGAGGGTGTGCTGCGCGTGGCGTGCGCGGGTCCGCACGCCAAGCTCTCTCTTGTCGCCCACCACCACCACCGCCGCCTAGGGGCCGGCTGCCCAATGCTCCTGCTGCTGCTGCTGCTGCTGCAGCCGCTGCTGCTGAGCCTGTCCCCGCTGCTGCTGCGCCTGCTGCGGCGCCTGCGTCTGCGCCTGCTGCTGCGCCTGCCGCTGCTGCTGCGCCTGCTGCTGCCGCTGCTGCTGCTGCTGCTGCTGCTGCGCCTGCTGCTGTGTCTGCGTCTGCGCCTGCTGCTGCTGCTGCATGGCAGTGACACCACCTGCGTACGGCCACGGGTCAATCTGGCCCCTGCCCCCCTGCCCCTGCCTGTCGTTGGGCGGCTGGCCCATCCCCCCCTGCGTGTCGTTGAGCATCTGGCCCATGTCCCCCTGCCTGTCGTTGGGCGGCTGGCCCATGCCCCTCTGCCTGTCGTTGGGCGGCTGGCCCACGGCGCTTGCAACATGGCCCAGCTGCTGGCCCTGCTGGCCCTGTTGGCCTTGCTGCTGGCCCTGCCGGCCCTGCTGCTGGTGGCGGCACTGCTGCTGCTGCTGCTGGTGTGACTGCTGGTGCTGATGGTATTTTGGGTCCTGCAGCACCGGCGTGGGGAGCCGCGAAACATAAGCGGCCGGCGCACCCGCCCTGCCCGCCGCGCCCGTCCGCTGCTGCTGCTGCTGTTGCTGCTGCCGTGGTTGCTGCTGCTGCTGCTGCTGGTCATGCACCGCCACTCCCGCCGCCCCCGCCGAAGCAGACGGGCTGCCATTGGCACCGGCCTGGTGGCCCGCTGCCTGGGGCGGCTCCCCCGATCCCACGCCCCCAGGGCGGTGGACACCGTCGCCCTTCGGGCAGGCGCTGCCGGCCGGAAGGCTCACACTGTAGCCCTGCGCTTCGACCGCCGCTACCTCTGACGACAGCTTCCTTTTAGCCGCTGCACCGCCGCTCGGAAGGCTCACACTGTAGCCCTGCGCTGCAACTGATGCCACCTCTGAGGACAGCTGCCTTTTAGCCGCGTTGCGCATGACCACGAGCAGCGCGCGGTTGGTGGCGACGTCCCACACGCCGCGCGTGAACGCGGCGAGGCGCACGAGCTGGTGCAGCTTCAGGGCAGCGGCCAGGGAGAGCATGTCGGCCGCCGGGAGGCATAGGATCTGCACGCGGGTGGGGGTGCTGCTGCTGTTGAGCGGGTGGTGCGCGACACGCGCGCAGGTGCGTGGGCACACGCACGCACGCACTAACGAACACACACACACACACACACACTTCAACACACCCATGCACTAACACACGCACGCCAACGCCTCCGCGACGCGGGGCACGCTCCTCTCGCTTGCACACGGGCACACACGCACGCATGCACGCCTCTCCCTCGCGCCACGCGCACGCACCATGTTTGACGTCTGCCGCACCCCGCTGCTCACATCCACCCAGCACCGGAACACCCCGACGACGGAGCCGGCCGGCGGCGTGCGGTCGGCGCCGTACGCGTGCAGCTGTCGCAGCAGTGTTAATGTGAGCGGGGAGTCGCGGCCAAACACCGCTGGCACAACCTCGGAGACCAGCAACACGCGGGGGTCACTCCTGCGGGGTGCAGGGCACAGGGCGCGTGAGAGGGCGCGTGAGAGGGCACGGGCGCGCGTGCGAGACAGGAGAGGGTGAGCGACAAGAGGCGCCCCCCCAGACAATGTCAGAATACGAGGCGCTCTGGTGGGTGCTGCCGGAGGAGCCCGTGCCGTTGCAGCTGAAGCTCGGGCGAGCGGGCACGCGGGCGGCAGGACTCGAGGCTCAGGAGCTCGGAACGTGCAGGATTTGAGGTTGGGAAATTCAGGACGGGTGGGCGGGCAATACGGGAACAGTATGCCCACCTCTGCGGGACGAGCAGCACGTGCCGGCGGTAGCCGCCGCACGGCGGCGCGTCGCGCGCGGCTAACGCGATGAAGCTCGTCGGCAGCGTGCCGGTCAGCGCGGTGACGGCGGCCGCCTCGAGGTCGAGCACAACGTCGCTGGTGACGGATGGCACGTCGTCCAGTCGCGGCGTCGGCGCGGCGCCGGTGCGGGAGGGCGAGTGCGCGGCGGGGGAGTGGGGGCGCGCCGGCTGTAGTGGCGCCAGAGCTGACGCGATGCCCGAGCTGCGCCGCGCGAGCAGAGAGTACGGGGGAGCAAGCGGGGCCGCGGCGTCCGGGGGCGCCAGCTGTGGTGCGAGCACGAGCGCGGCGCCAGAGCTGCGCCGCGCGTGCAGAGAGTAGGGGGAAGCACGCGGCGCCGCGGCGTCTGGGGGTGCCAGCTGTGGTGCGAGCGCGAGCGCGGCATCAGAGCTGCGACGCAAGTGCAAGTAGTAGGCGGCGATATCGGCGGGTGAGGCTGCTGCTGAGAGCGCTGGCGCAGGCTGTGGTACTAGCGCAGACGCGGCGCCAGAGCTGCGCAGCATGTGCGAATAGCAGGGGGCTGCATCGGCTGGCGAGGTTGCTGACGAGTGCGCTGGCGCAGGCTGCAGCGCCCGCGCCGAGCCGAGCCCCTGCTGCATGAGAGCCATGTCGCGCAGTGTGAGCGGATCGTACTCGGCGTCCGCGCTGCCGCCTTCATGCTCGGTCAGCTGCAGCTGCAGGCCGGCATCGCCCGGACGAGGGGCATCGCCAGCGCTGAAAGTTAGCCTGGCAGCGCTCGGCGGCGGAGCGCTGGACGCGCTGACGGCAGGCACGGCAACTCGCGGCGACGACGAGGCCTGGGGCTCGAGCTGGAGGAGGCACTGAAGGCCCGGCACCGTCCGTGCCTGCTGCTCTGCCTCGACCTGGTCGTGCACACGCTTTGGCTGGCACGTGGGCCGCGGGGCGCACACCGCCAGCCCCTGCACCATGCGCGCGTGCGCGGCCGCCTGCATGTGCTGCAGCTGGCTAGCGACCGCTGCACGCGCCGCGTCCACGTCCGTGCGCGCCGCGCTTTGCGAGCCGCCGTGCAGCTGCGCCAGGCCGCGAGCCTCCGCCGCCCGAGGGCCCGCACCCGCCGCGGCCTTGGCGGCAGGAAGAGACAGCAACGAGCGCCGGGGCATGCTCTGATGCTGCTGCTGCGGCAGTGCCCCGCCTGCTGCCGCACCTGCACGGGGCTGGCCTGCTGACTCAACCACAAACGGACGCGGAGCAGCAGCGCCACGCGCCACGAGCGCATCCGGAGACGACGCATGCGCGGCAGCGCCACGCGCCGGCATCCCCGCCACGCCTCGCTCGGCGCTGCCAGGCCGGTGGTGCACAAGCGTCGCTGCGGCGCCTTGGTGCGCGGGCAGCAGTGGCGACGCCAGGTCAGCGTCGAGCGTGGGAGCTGCAGTGTACTGTGCCGTGCCGTGCCACTGCGCTTCCCAAGCCACGGCATTGTTGGCTTCAGCCGCGCCACAGGCACCTCCTCCCACGGCCATGTCGCGCTCCGAGCCCGCAAGTGCCTGCTGCATGCGCTCTGCTTCGGTCAGTACCTGCAAGCCGCCCGAAGGCTGCATGTCCAGCTCGGACCAGGCCTGCACGCCTGTGCCGCTATCGACGTCACACGCGGCACCGCCCAGCCAGCTGCCTGCGCGCGCCTGCTGCAGCTGCGCCTGCTGCTGCTGCGCCTGCTGCCGCTGCGCCTGCTGCTGCGCCTGCTGCTGCTGCTGCGCCTGCTGCTGCTGCTGCACAACCCGCTGTTGCTGCTGCTGCAGCGTCACTCGCTGCTGCTGCTGCGGCTGCTGCTGCATGTATTCTGGGGGCTCCCCAGCACCCCATAGCTGCTGCTGCTGCTGCTGCGGCTGCTGATGCACGTATTCTGGGTGCCCCCCAGCACCCCACAGCTGCGCCTGCGCCTGCATGTGCGGGCCCAGCTCCCACGCAGGCGCCTGCAGCCCGCTCGACACGTCGCCGCCGCGCGTGGGCTTGCGCGCCTTGGGCGCCCTGCCCTGCGGGCCGCGCTCCAGCGGGCGCCTGCTCACCTCACCGCCGCTCACTGCGTCATGACCAGAGGCCCGGCGCCGTCCCGTGCCGCCCGACCCGCGCGCTAGACGCCCGCGCCCACGCCCGCCCTCGACGCTCGCTGCCTCACGGTTTGAGGCGTGCCGCGCCGCGGCGGCCGCCGCCGCCTGCTGCACGCGATCAGAGGCGTGCTCGGCCGCGGCTGCTGCCGGCTGGCTGTCAAGCGGCGCCGGAGGCAGCTGCTGCGCCTCGCGCTGCGCGTGCTGCTCGGCCGCCGCCGCCGCCGCCTGCACCGCGTCGCGTGCGCGCCGCCTGTCGCGCGCCTCACCGGGCACGGCAGCAGCGGCGGCGGCCACCTCGGCTGCAAAGGAGCCTGGAGGAGGGGCGGCCGCGAGGCCGTTCGCACCCGCGAACCCGGGCGTGCCCGCCGCCTCAGCGGAGGACAGCGCTGCTTCGTGGCGCGCGCGCGCCGCCGCAGCAAAGGCGATCGCAGGGCCGTCAGCGCCCGCCGTCCCGGGCATACCCGCCGCTTTGGCGGAGGACACCGCCGCCCCCGCAGCCGCGCCCGTGCTTGCGCCCTCTTCGCGCGCAGCCACCTGCCCCGGGTGCGACGCGGGCGCTGCGTCCGGCGGCGGCTCGCTCGGCGTCGGGAGCCCGGGTACGTGCTGCTGCTGCTGCTGCTGCGCGTGTGGCATGTCCGCGTGGCCACCCTGCCCGCCGCGGCTGCAGCTGCCCGCAGGCGGCTCGCTGCCCTCCCCTGCGCTGCCGCGCCCACCCACGGGCGGCCGCCCGGCGCCCACCCTGCCGCTGCCGCGGCCCGCTGGCAACCCCGCAGGCTGCTCACCGCTGCAAGCAGACAGAGCAGCCAGGACTGCGTCGCCGCACACGCACGCGACTGGGTCGAGCGCGCGCGCCCACGCGGCGTACGTGCGCGCCTGCGCGGGCGCGTGCATGCCAGGTGCGTGTGCGTGTAAGCGTGCGTGCATGCAAGACGCGGTGATGATGGCGGGCGCATGTGTGTTTGTGTGTGCGTGTGTGTGTGCTGTGTGCTGTGTGTGTGTGTGTGTGCACCGGTCTGATGTGCACAAGTCACTTGGAACCACGGATGCGTGCATGGATGTGTGCACGCACCCACCCGCTGGCGAGCCCCCCCCCCCCGCATGCCGACCTTCAACCCTAACCCTAAAACTTTAACCCCAAACCCTAAAACCCCAAACCCCGCACCCACCGTCGGGTTGTCAGCAGCGCAAGCCCCTCCCCGCATGCCTAAACCTAAGCCTAAACCCCAACTAAAACCCCAAACCCCTCGTGTTTTAGGGCTTAGGGGTTCAGGGTTTAGGGTCGGCCCTTCACCACGCACCCACCGTCGGGTTAGTCAGCAGCGCGAGCCCCTCCCCGCATGCCGCCGCCCCCTCGCCCGCGGACGAGAGCGTGCACTCCAGGCAGCGCGGCAGCAGCTCGCCAGACACGGCGGTGAGGCCCGAGTGCTCGGTGTATGCGAGGTAGCACACCTGAGGAGGGGGGGCGCGTGCGTGCGTGCGCGTGCGTGTGTGTGTGTGTGTGTGCTGGTTGGCGAGCGCGCGTGCGTACGTCCGTGCGTCCGTGCGTGTGTGTTTGTGTGTGGCAGTGAGGCCCGGGTGCTCGGTGTAAGCGAGGCAGCACGCCTGATAGGGGGGCGCGTGCGTGCGTGCGTGCGTTCACGCGTGTGTGCGTAAGCTGGCGAACGCGCGTGCATACGTACGTGCGTGCGTGTGCGTGTGTGCGTACGTGCGTGTGTGTGTTTTGACTGCGGCGGTGAGGCCCGGGTGCTTGGTGTATGCGAGGTAGCACACCTAAAGAGGGGGGCGCGCGCGTGTGTGCGCGCGTGTGTGCGTGTGTGTGTTAGCTGGCGAGCGCGCGTGCGCGTGCATACGAGCGTGCGTTTGTCTGTGTGTGTGTCGATGTGTTGGAAGGCTGGCGTGCTGCGTGGCCTTGTGGGCTCGAGTAGAGCTCCCCTAGCTAGACGTGTTGTCTAGGCCCCCAGGGTCCTCCGGGCGCGTACTTGTAACACCTGTGTCCATGTGTGTGTGTGTGTGTGTGTGTGTGTTACACCCTGCTATGTGTGGAGGTGAGGCCGGGACGCTCAGTGTACGCGAGGCGGCACGCCTGCAGCAGAGTTGGCGAGCTAGGCCCTCAACCTCCCCCTCTCTCTCTATTTCTGTCTCTCACTGCCTCTTGCACACACACGCAACCCCCTGCTAACGAGCCACTCGCTCCCCTGCTGCCCCCCCCCCCCCGGCTCGCCACGTAGCAGCACAGCATCGAGGCTCCCTCGTGGCCCATGCCGCGTGCCAGCAGCGCCGTATCGTGCTACCCTGGCATGTAGGCCACTCGGGCAGCTAGGCCCTCGACCCCCCCCCCCCCCCCGGCGGCCTCACCGTGTGGCGGCTGCAGCACAGCATCAAGGCACCCTCGGGTCCCACGTCGCGTGCCAGCAGCACCGTATCGTGCTACCCTGGCATGTAGGCCACTCGGGCAGCTAGGCCCTCGATCTACCCCCCCCCCTCCCCCCCTCGGCCTCACCGTGTGGCAGCTGCAGCACAGCATCGAGGCACCCTCCGGGTTCATGTCGCGCGCCAGCAGCGCCGGCTGGCGCGCGCGCAGCGACGCCACGGCCGCAGCGTGCCGCGCCATCATGCGCCAGAAGAGCAGCAGCACCTGCGCAGGGGAGGAGGTTGGTTGTGTGTGTGGGGGGGGGGGGAGGCAGGGCGCGGTGTGTTGTGTGCATGGCGCAGGGCCGCAGCGTGCCACGCCATCAGCCGTCAGAACAGCAGCAGGACCTGCGGAAGGGAGGGAGGGGGGGGGGGGCCGGGGGCGCTGTGGCACACAATAAGGGGACGGCGCGGAGCGGGCGCGGAGGGGGATTTGCGCAGCCACCATGGAGGGTGGGCGCGCGCGTGCACGTGTGCGTGTGTGCGTGCGCGTGCGCGCATGCGTGCGTGCGTGCGTGCGTCCGTGGTCTCCAAGCGCGTCGCCGAAGCATCCCCACACTTCCAAGCAGCCCCATGCGACGCACCGGCAGCTCCGGGCGCGCCGCGACCGTGCCAGCCAGCAGGCGTGGCTCCGACACCGCGTCCGCCGCCCACGCCATCAGAGCCGACACGTCGCGCTCGCCGCCGAGGAGCTCGTGCCACGCGTTTGGCGGCGCGCGCCCGCTGCTGCTGCTCGATTGTCCGGCGGCGGCGGCGGCGGCGGTGGTCGTGGCGGCGGCAGCACTGGTGGTTGTGGCGGTGTCGTCCGCGCCAGCGGCGGTGCTCGCGGTGGCGGCGGCAGCGGCGGCGATGGTGGCCTCGTCAGAGCTGCCCGGGCCATCAGACTCGGCGTAGCTTCCGCGCCGAGGCGCGGCATCCTCCGCCCCGGATGCCGTCACCGCGCGGTGGCCGCCGCCGCTGCCACCGCGGCCCCGCTGCTGCTGCTGCTGCTGCCGCAGCGACGGCACGCTGTCCGCCTCGCGGTCGTCCGCCCCGCGAGCGCCGCCGCCGCTGCCACCGCAGCCCATGACGGTCAACGTCCCGTGGTCGCCCATGCTCTCCGCGCCTGCGCATGCGCAGCCCCCTTCAGCAGCGGCCACCGGCGACTTGCCCAGGTCGCCCGCGGCAGCCGCCATCGCAGCGGCGGCAGCAGCGGCAGCGGCGGCAGCGGCGGCTGCTCCGCTCGCCACGACAGCCACGCCGCCGGCTGCGCTCGCCCGGCTGTGCACGTCCGAGCTGCCGGACGCCGCTGGCTGCGGCTGCGCTGGTGGCTGTGGCTGCGCCTGCGCCTGCGCCGGCTCGCTTGCGGCAGTTACCTCCGAGCGACGCGCGGCTGTGACGCGCGGGCACGCGGCCTCGCAGATGCAGACCGCCTCGCGGCACAGCAGCATCGCAACGTCGAGCATCGGCGCACGTCGCAGGCGCGCGTACCTGCGAGTGTGCAGCATGGGAGAGCGTGGGGAATGGGGCATGGGATGGGGGGCACGGGGCATGGGGGTGCGCAAGATGGGAATGTGGCAAGATGGGAGCGTGGAGCAGGGGCATGGGATGGGACAGGGCACAGCAGCATCGCAACGTCGAGCATCGGCGCGCGTCGCAGGCGCGCATACCTGCAAGTGTGCAGCATGGGAGAGCGTGGGGCATGGGGCATGGGATGGGGGGCACGGGGCATGGGAGTGCGCAAGATGGGAACGTAAGGGCCAGGGGCATGGGATAGGACAGGGCACAGCAGCATCGCAACGTCGAGCATCAGTGCGCGTCGACGGCGTGCGTACCTGGGTAAACACTGCGTCGGAAAGCGTGGGGCATGGGGCATGGGGCATGAGGCATGGGATGCATGGGGCATGGAAAGCATGGGGCATGGGAATACGCGGGGCATGGGAATATTACGCGGCATGGGAATACACGGAGGATGGAAATACGCGGCACGGGGCATGGGGCATATGGGAATACGCGGGGACTGCGGCGGCATGAGAACACACGACCACGCACCGCGCCATGCAGTCCTCGCCAAACGGCAGCCAGTCGGCCAGTTGTGTGTGAGTGCATATAGAACATGGGACAGGGCATGGGGCATGATGGGAAAACGCGGGGACTGCGGCGGCATGGGAACACGCGACCACGCACCGTGCCATGCAGTCCTCGCCAAACGGCAGCCAGTCGGCCGGGGCAAAGTTGACAGCCTCGCCGATGTTGAACCCGTGCGAGAAGCCACAGTGGTACGCGCGCGGGAAGGTGACGACAAAATCGCCGGCCTGCAGGGCATGGGGCATGGGAATACGTGGGGCATGGGGCATGTTTGCAGTTTGCAGATGTTTTGAAGGCGTTGCATAATAGCTCCCATTTTTGCTGCAGGACTACGCGTTGGCAGGCAGCCGGCTGGTGGCTCCCGCGCCTCACAAGTGATTATTGGGGCCAGAACTGGACTTGGGTCTAGGCGGTGGTACTAGACTAGGGAAGGTTTTAGTCTTCGCTGGAAAGCCGAGGCTGCTGTCATGGGGCAAAGGAACACGTGGGGCATTCTGTGGGAGGAGGTAGGGGAAATTCTGTAAGGGGAAAATGATATAATATTGGGGTGCAGGAGCTTCCCACAGCCACCATGCTGCGTGCACGCGCCCCTCCTTCCATACTCAAGCTGGCCATGATATGGGGTAGCTATACCCCGGGTCCCAGCCCGAGCGGCCCCTTCCTCTGGCTGGGGCAGGGCTTGGAAATTCGTACCTTTCATACAGAAACAAACACTTGGCAGTGGTCCACCAACGAGCACGCACCTGCCGCACGCACCTGCCGCACGCTGCCTGTCCATCCCTGTCTGTACCTATCCCTCCCTTCAGGTGTGCGCACGCACCCTGGGGTTCTACTTTTTATACCGTTTTAATTAATCTTGCGGTTTTACAGCAAACTCTTCCCCACAACGGTCACCAAGAAGCGAAAGCACGCACCTGCTGCACGCAGAGCGACACGCTGTCTGTGTCCATCCCTCTATCTGTATCCGTCCCTACCATCAAGTGTGCGTACGCACCCTGGGGTTCTACTTTTTTTACCTTCTTAATTCATCTTATGCAAGCATAAAAGCTTTTACTGCAAACTCTTCTTAAACCGGTCCACAAGAAGCGAACGCACACACCTGCTGCACACAGCGCGACACGCGCACGCCGCGCTCGAGCAGCACGCCCGGGTTCACGACCGTCGTCTTGCCCATGACCCCCTCGAGGCACTGGTCGCGCGTGGACTGCGCCGACGGCGGCGCGCGCGCGCCGTCGCCGCCACCGCGATCACCGTGCGCGTCGCCGCTGGGGCCGCCGGGGCCGCCGCTGGCGCTCACGCTGTTGGCGCTGCCGCCGCCACCAGCGCCGGCGCCGGCGCTTGAGTCGCCGGCCGCAGCGGCGGCAGCGGCGGCGTCGGCGCCGGTGGCGGCGTCGGCGCCGGTGGCTGCGGCTGCGGTGGCGGTCGCGGTCGCGGTCTCCTGCTGCAGCGCGTCCCGGTAGACGGCCTGCGCCCAAAAAGAGAACGCCAAACGTTGAAGATGACATGTGCGTGCAAGTGTCTTATACTGAGGGAGAAACATAAGCGGTATAAACGAGGGTCAAGGTATACCGTCCATATTGTTTGCCTCTGCGTGGGGGGGGGGGTCGAAACTATACTTGTTAAATGCGATTGCAGGGGTCGTTTTCGTCATTTTTGTGTTTATAAACGAGGGTCAAGGTATAAAAGAGATTTTCCACCTCACCTTTTCCACCACGTCTTCGAATGCGGCCGCGTCCTCACCGGGGATGCAGTACCACGTCTTGGGCGCGCCCGTGTGGTGGTAGTTGATTGAGTAGCTGTGTGCGTGTGGGAGGGTGCGTGTGTCTTGAGTGCGTGTGTGTCTGTGTGGGGGGGTGCGTGCGTGTTTGCACGTGAGTGTATGGGGGGGGGGTGTGCGGTGTGTGTGTGTGTGTGTGTGTGTGTGTGTGTGCGAGCGCATGTGCGTGCGTGTACGAGTGCGTGCACGCGTGTGTGTGCGGTGTGTGCGCGTGTGCATGCGTGCTCCAACACGCTCGCCCCTTCTTAACCCACAGGCAGCGGTCCTCGACGTGCCCCACGCAAACGTGCTGATAGTTTTTTCTCTTACGTTCGGTTGGGGTCCCATGTTCCCATTGCTGACCCAAGAACCCCTTGACGCCAACCCTAGAACCCTCCTACACCCATCAGGAACCGTAAACCCCCTACCCAAATCCCCATGAACCCTAGGACTGGTTGACCTCGGGGAGCGGTCCTTGACTCGCCCGACGCAAACGTGACGAAAGGGTATTTTCATTTACGTTCGGTTGGGGTCCCATCAGTCATTTTGTTTCGGCTGGGGGGAAGGGATCCTAGCGAGACCCTGGACACCCCAAACCCTGAGCCCTACCATAGTACCGCTTTGCCTTGCCGATTAAATAAGTCGGAAAATGTCGCGGCAAGGTCAAGTTCTAAAAAATAATGCCGAAAAAGAAAAAAACCGCCAAAAGTGACGTCAAAACGGGAAACATCCCCAAACATCCCGCGGCAAGGCACCCCAATTCTAAACAATAAACCCCATTATAAAAGTGGCGGCAAGGCAAAGCGGTACTACGGTAATTGATAGACCTACAGGTAGTGGTCCTCGACGCACCACGTAAACATAAATCTATTATTTTTGGAATTTTTTGGTTTCGGGTGGGAAGAACGGCTCCTTGCTAGACCCTGGACCCTATCCACCCAAAGCCTTGAACCCTAATTGGTAACCCAAAGTCCTGAACCCTCATTGGTGGATCTACAGATAGTGGTCCTCGACGTGCCCCACGCAAACGTGACGATCGATTATTTTTTGCTGCTTTCCGTTGGGAAGAACGGCTCCTAGCTAGACCCTGGACTCTAGCCACCTCAAACCGTGAGCCCTAACCGGTTGACCTACAGGTAGTGGTCCTCGACGCGCCACGTAAATGTGAAATCGGTTATTTTTGGTATTTTTTGGTTTCGGGTGGGAAGAACGGCTCCTTGCTAGACCCTGGACCCTAGCCACCCAAAGCCCTGAACCCTAATTGATAACCCAAAGTCCTGAACCCTCATTGGTGGATCTACAGAAAGTGGTCCTCGACGTGCCCCACGCAAACGTGACGATCGATTATTTTTTGCTGCTTTCGGTTGGGAAGAACGGCTCCTAGCTAGACCCTGGACCCTAGCCACCCAAAACCGTGAGCCCTGACCGGTAGACCTACAGGTAGTGTTCCTCGACGCGCCACGTATATGTGAAATCGGTTATTTTTTGTATTTTTTGGTTTCGGGTGGGAAGAACGGCTCCTTGCTAGACCCTGGACCCTAGCCACCCAAAGCCCTGAACCCTAATTGGTAACCCAAAGTCCTGAACCCTCATTGGTGGATCTACAGATAGTGGTCCTCGACGTCCCCCACGCAAACGTGACGATCGATTATTTTTTGCTGCTTTCGGTTGGGAAAAACGGCTCCTAGCTAGACCCTGGACCCTAGCCACCCAAAACCCTGAGCCCTTACTGGTAGACCTACAGGTAGTGGTCCTCGACGCGCCACGTACATGTGAAATCGGATATTTTCGGTAATTTTTGGTTTCGGTTGGGAAGAATAGCCCCTTGCTAGACTCGGACCGTAGCCACCCAAAACCGTGAGCCCTAACCGGTAGACCTTCAGGTAGTGGTCCTCGACGCGCCACGTAAACGTAAAATCGATTATTTTTGGTATTTTTTTGGTTTCGGGTGGGAAAAACGGCTCCTTGCTAGACCCTGGACCCTAGCCACCCAAAGCCCTGAACCCTAATTGGTAACCCAAAGTCCTGAACCCTAATTGGTAACCCAAAGTCCTGAACCCTCATTGGTGGATCTACAGATAGTGGTCCTCGACGTGCCCCACGCAAACGTGACGATCGATTATTTTTTGCTGCTTTCCGTTGGGAAGAACGGCTCCTAGCTAGACCCTGGACTCTAGCCACCTCAAACCGTGAGCCCTAACCGGTTGACCTACAGGTAGTGGTCCTCGACGCGCCACGTAAATGTGAAATCGGTTATTTTTGGTATTTTTTGGTTTCGGGTGGGAAGAACGGCTCCTTGCTAGACCCTGGACCCTAGCCACCCAAAGCCCTGAACCCTAATTGATAACCCAAAGTCCTGAACCCTCATTGGTGGATCTACAGAAAGTGGTCCTCGACGTGCCCCACGCAAACGTGACGATCGATTATTTTTTGCTGCTTTCGGTTGGGAAGAACAGCTCCTTGCAAGACCCTGGACCCTAGCCACCCAAAGCCCTGAACCCTAATTGGTAACCCAAAGTCCTGAACCCTCATTGGTGGATCTACAGAAAGTGGTCCTCGACGTGCCCCACGCAAACGTGACGATCGATTATTTTTTGCTGCTTTCGGTTGGGAAGAACGGCTCCTAGCTAGACCCTGGACCCTAGCCACCCAAAACCGTGAGCCCTGACCGGTAGACCTACAGGTAGTGTTCCTCGACGCGCCACGTATATGTGAAATCGGTTATTTTTTGTATTTTTTGGTTTCGGGTGGGAAGAACGGCTCCTTGCTAGACCCTGGACCCTAGCCACCCAAAGCCCTGAACCCTAATTGGTAACCCAAAGTCCTGAACCCTCATTGGTGGATCTACAGATAGTGGTCCTCGACGTCCCCCACGCAAACGTGACGATCGATTATTTTTTGCTGCTTTCGGTTGGGAAAAACGGCTCCTAGCTAGACCCTGGACCCTAGCCACCCAAAACCCTGAGCCCTTACTGGTAGACCTACAGGTAGTGGTCCTCGACGCGCCACGTACATGTGAAATCGGTTATTTTTGGTATTTTTTGGTTTCGGGTGGGAAGAACGGCTCCTTGCTAGACCCTGGACCCTAGCCACCCAAAGCCCTGAACCCTAATTGGTAACCCAAAGTACTGAACCCTCAATGGTGGATCTACAGATAGTGGTCCTCGACATGCCCCACGCAAACGTGACGCTCGATTATTTTTTGCTGCTTTCGGTTGGGAAGAACGGCTCCTAGCTAGACCCTGGACTCTAGCCACCCAAAACCGTGAGCCCTAACCGGTAGACCTACAGGTAGTGGTCCTGGACGCGCCACGTAAACGTAAAATCGGTTATTTTTGGTATTTTTTGGTTTTGGGCGGGAAGAACGGCTCCTTGCTAGACCCTGGACCCTAGCCACCCAAAGCCCTGAACCCTAATTGGTAACCCAAAGTACTGAACCCTCATTGGTGGATCTACAGATTGTGGTCCTCGACGTGCCCCATGCAAATGTGATGCTCAATTATTTTTTGCTGCTTTCGGTTGGGAAGAACGGCTCCTAGCTAGACCCTGGATTCTAGCCACCCAAAACCGCGAGCCCTAACCGGTAGACCTACAGGTTGTGGTCCTCGACGCGCCACGTAAACGTAAAATCGGTTATTTTCGGTAATTTTTGGTTTCGGTTGGGAAGAACGGCTCCTTGCTAGACCCTGGACCCTAGCCACCCAAAACCCTGAGCCTTAACTGGTAGACCTACAGGTAGTGGTCCTCGACGCGCCACGTAAACGTGAAATCGGTTATTTTCGGTAATTTTTGGTTTCGGGTGGGGAAGAACGGCTCCTACCTAGACCCTGGACCCTAGCCACCCAAAACCCTGAGCCCTAACTGGTAGACCTACAGGTAGTGGTCCTCGACGTGCCACGCGAATGTTGCGAAGAGCATGCCGATGTACAGGAACGGCTGCGTGGGGTGCAATGGGGTGGTGCAGGGTGTCGGGTGTGCGTGCAATGGCCCCTGCATGGGGTGCAGAGTTTCACCGTGGATATGACAACCCTGCGTGGGGTGGGTTGCGATGGGGTGCAGGTTATCACTGACATTACAGCTCGGGGTGCATGGGATGCTTGTGAATGTCGCAAAGAGCATGCCGATGTACAGGAACGGCTGCCTGGGTTTAATTTGGTGCAATGGGGTGCAGGGCGTCACGGACATTACAGCGCGGGGTGCATGGGATGCATGGGAATGTCGCCAAGAGCATGCCGATGTGCAGGAACGGCTGCGTGGGGTGCAATGGGGTGCAGGGCGTCACGGACATTACAGCGCGGGGTGGACGTATAGCGCTCAGGGCTTAGTGTCCAGAGCCTAACGGTTAAGGCAGGGGTTTGGGCCTACTACTCGGGTCAAGTCACACCTGCGTGATGCCTGGTACGTGGCCCTGCAGGTGGCGCATGCACGAGTGCGGCTGCAGCGGCAGCGACGCCAGGTTCCACGCAGACGCGCCGAGCGCGTCGTCGGGCGCGCGCGAGAACCCGGACGCCTCGACGTCGTTGCCGTACCTGCGATGGGTCCAGGGTTTAAGATTCAGGGCTTAGGGTTCAGGATTCAGGGTTTAGGGCGAGCGCGAGAACCCGAACGCCACGACATCGTTTCCTGCGGTCCGCAACATTCTGATGGGAAGCAGCTTGGGATACGTTTCGGAGGCGTCGCATACAAGCGCCCTCGTGTTTGCTGCCTACTTGCTCTATGACAAAGCGGTGGCAGGCAGCCGGCTGGCTGCTACCGCCCCTCACGCGTGAGTGTTATGGCCAGAACTGGGCTTGGGTCTGGGCGGTGGTACTAGGACTAGAAGATGACCTTGCTGGAAGCCTGATGTTTCTGTTACTGTTTCTGTTACTGAACCCCACACCGACCCCACACCCCACACCCCACACTTACGCGACCCAGTCATGGGGGGGCCTCTTGGGCCCACCCTTGCGCGACGGGGGGCGCGGCACCTCGCGCGCGCGCCAGTACTCAGCCTGCGCGTGTGCGTGATTGTGCGTGTGTGCACTAGCGCAGATGGCTGGACTCTCGCTAGCAAACGAAGATCCTAAGATCCATGGGTGTTTTTTACTTCTGCACGATTGCTGGGGTATGTGCGTTAGCACAGGCAAGAGCCGTAAACCAGGCTGCCTTACGGTGGGCTCTGTAACGATTCTCTCTCTGTGAGTGTGTGTGTCACGGGCGGGCATGAGCGTGTCACCCCACCCCCAACGCATCCATCTACACGCTGCTGCATTCCGCTCGCGCGCACGCACCTCGACCTGTCGCGGTGGCAGCACGCCACTCGTGCCAAACTGGCGGCGACAGAAGTCGTTCGCCTGCTGCTCAAACTGCGCGCATGTGCGTGCTTGTGTTTGTGTCCATGCGTATGCGTGTGTGCCTGCATGTGTGCGTGTGCGTGTGTGTGTGTGTGTACTCGCGTCAAACTGGCGGCGGTAGAAGGCGTTCACTGCGGGTACAAACCATCAGAGCGCCAGGTAAATACGCACAGTCACAGCCAGGCCACAGCACACAGCACACAGCCAGTCAGAGGCCACACAGCACACGGCACAGCACAGCACAGCACAGCGAAGGACACAGCACACAGCACACAGCACACAGCACACAGCCAGTCAGAGGCCACACAGCACACACAGCATAAAGCACAGCACACAGCACAGCACACAGCACAGTACAACACACAGCACACAGCCAGTCAGAGATCACACAGCACACACAGCACAGCACACAGCACAGCACACAGCACGGCACAGCACACAGCCTGAGGCCACACAGCACACATCACATCACATCACAGCACATAGCACAAAGCACAAAGCACAGCACACACAGCACACAGCACACAGCACAAAGCCAGTCAGAGACCACACAGCACACACAGCACAGCACAGCACACAGCACACAGCCAATCAGAGGCCACACAGCACACACAGCCCGGATTTTCAGTCAAATGGCTACAGAAAATTAATTACCACTCATGAAAAGGAAATCACTGGCACTGGGAGAAGGCTCGATTAACGGAGGCGCGTTCTCGTCGCCGAGCCCTGGACCCAGTAATGCGGCGCTGCTGGTGACGAGGATCTCCGTGCCGCTGACGAGCGGGGTAAAATACGACTGGCCCGGCTCCTGCTAGACTGCCCCTCGGTGGAACACTTCAGCAGCGGCTTGCCCGGCGCTGCCATGGCTTGGCGAGTAGCCGCGGCGCTGCCGCGGCCCGTGCTGGGAGACGGCCCTTATCCTCCCCCCATGCAGGACGCCATGCGGCACCGATCTCGACGAGTTGATCGACGAGCGGAGGAGCTGGCGCCCGTCAATGCATGCTGGACATTGGTCAAGATGGCTGCCCGTGGAGGCGGGCTACCATCACGGCTTCAGCGGTGGCGACCGCCGAGGCAACACAGAGTAAATCCGCTTCACCAATCGCAGCGTTCGTCACCGCGCTCATCCTCGGGGTCGCTCGTCTGCCGGTGACTGGCGTTGGAAGGTCTTCAGGCAGCCTCCATGACAACTCTGTCGTCCATGCACCCCTGGAGGGTGGGACCTGGCCATGCATGAGGCATGGGGCGCCGGCTGAGCCCCATGCAAACGAGAGCTGGACAGCCATGCACTGCCAGGCGGGGACCGTTCCAGTCAACGCCAGTCGGCTCTGCCGGCTTGACTGGCCACAAGGCCACTACTGTGACCCTGAGGAAGGTCCTCTCCTATATGCTCCTTGCCAGACATGTCTCTCAGAGACCGCTGTTTGGGGTAGTCTAGCCGGCGGGAGCGGTAGTCTATCGGCCGGGAGCCGGCGGTACTCTAGTACCTAAGTGTGCTGGAGTATCGGCGGGTGTCTCTAGTAGAAGAGTAGCCTGCTTAGCTGGAAACCCCGTGTTACTGTTACTGGGAGTAGGCATCAGATGTCCCGTACCAAAACACTGCACATAGCGGCAGTGATTTCCCTGCGAGCCGTATACCGCTCCGAGCCGGATTTCCCATTTCCCAGAAAACCACCACACACTTGATGGGAGAGGGCGTGGAGCGGCGCGTTGGAAAGCTCTTGCCGAGAGCAGCTCAACGGCATACGTGTCAGGAATAGACTGGAAGACAGGCAGCCAAGGGGTTGTGTGACTGAGAGTGACCCAAGTGTGGACACTCTCAGGTAGTCTGTTCCCGAGTGGTTGTAACCAGAGTTGGTCTCTCCACACAGCCGGTGTCTGTGTTCCTGACAGGTTTTGGGCCCCTTTCAACGCCAACCTCGTCGAACAGTGGTTCGATGGCGTCTGCTGGGATGAGACCCCAGATGAACGTGAACGACATTGAGAAGCTCGATTATGGCAATGGATACAAGTGGACCAAGACTCTCGAGCTGTACATGACAGCGGCGTCGCTGTTCCCGTCGGTGAAAGGCGGTGGCGCCGCGTACGCGGCAGCCATCGCGTCATCGAAGCACGGCAGGCGGGGGGGCAAGGAGGAGGACGCGGACACCAAGGACTCGATGAACGAGGAGGTGGCGTCAGCGCTGGAGAGGAGCGACGCGGCGGCACGCATCCTAATCCGCCAGACCCTCTCGTCGGAGGTTCTCTCTATGATGCCGTTGCATGCTGAGGGCAGCGCGCCGTCGATGTGGAAGTGGTGCAAGAGTGTTGGCCTCTACTGTAATGCTTCTAAGGCAGAGGACTTCGCGCGCCAGGTGATGGAGCTGAAGCAGGCGTTGGATGAGACTGTCCTCACGTACAGCGCCCGCGCTTTCTCACTCACAGAGCAGCTGAACAACACTGGCAAGCCGATTCCAGAGTACATGCTGGTCACAGCCTACAAGAGGGGCCTGAGAGACGAGTATGAGGGGGTGCTGACAGCAGTGAACGCGCGCGAGGTCGCGCCATGCATGCAGGATCTCATGACCATGCTGTGCGCGCATGAGAGCATGCTGCTGGCCAAGTCGTCACGGTCGCAGCCTACGGCGATGGCAGTGGTGCACGGCAAGCCGGGCAGGCCGCCCATCTGGGAGAGGAGCAGCGGCGGTGGCCAGGGGAGCAGGTCGCCCGGCGGCGGTGGGAGCGGCAGCGGCAGCTGGAGGGGCAGCGGTGGTGGCGATGGCGGCAGCTAGAGGGGCGGTGGCGACGGGGGCAGGTCGAAGGAGAGGGTCTGTTTCAGATGCCACCAGCCGGGGCACCTGGCGGCGGAGTGCCGGGCTCCCGTGCCGCTGCCGCGGCCGCAGGCGGCAGAGGCCCCCGCTGGCAGGGGGAAGGAGTCGCCGGAGGGCATCTTCTTTGCCCTCATGGCGAGTGGCGGGGCTGTGAGTGACATGCGCCCCGTCTTCCTCCTTGACACCTGCGCGTTGCACCACGTAGCCGGAGATCTCTCGCTGTTCGTGGCGGGCTCCTATGTGGAGACGCCGGATGCAGCGACTGTGGTGGGCGTAGGTGGGCCATGCCGCCCGGAGGGACGGGGGGACGTCCTAGTGATGTCTGCTGGCCCGGAGCGCTCCTACTCGCTGCTGCTGCGAGATGTGCTCCATGTGCCCAGCATGGGCGCGGCCGTTCTGGTGGGCTGGCACAAGCTCCAGCAGGCGGGTGTGCAGTTCGAGGTGGTGCAGAATGGCTTCCTGGGCATGATGCAGGGCCATTGCATCATGCAGGCGGTGTGGCAGGCGGGGGTGCCCATGCTGCACATACGGGTGAAGCGGCCGGAGGACAGGCGCGTGGAGGAGCGGGACGGCTCGGCCATGGCCTTTGCCATCACGGATGAGGAGGTGATGCGGTTGCACAGGAGGCTGGCGCACATGGGCCTGACGGGCATGCAGAACATGGCGCGCGAGGAGGCGGTGATGGACTTCCCCGAGATCAGCCGCACTGCCACGCTCAGCTGCGACTTGTGCCACATGGGCAAGATGAAGAGCCTGCCCTTCGGCGACTCCACTACCAAGTACGAGCCAGGTGAGGCTCTGTCGTTTGACATCAGTGGCAAACTGCCTCAGGGGTACAACGGCAACCAGTACTTTGGGGTGGGAGTGGACCATGGCTCGCGCTACTGCATTGTCAACACGTTCACACTAAGTCTGAGGCTGGGCCGTTTGTCAAGAGCACGGCCACGCGATTCTCGGTTATTGCTGAGCGGAAGCCGACCCTGCTTCGCACTGACAATGGCTGCGAGCTCATCACAGGCGACAACCTGCGCTGGATGCAGGATAATGGTGTTCAGGACCAGCAGAGTGCGCCCTACACACCCGCGCAGAATGGTATTGCTGAGCGCCACATCGGCAAAATCAAGACGCAGGCGGTCACGATGCTGATCGATGCTGGACTGGATGTGAAGTACTGGCCAGACGCGGTGATGGCAGCTGGTCTCCTCACCAATCTCAAGGTGTCGCATGGCTCCAAGACGCCACACGAGCTGATCACTGGTGAGAAGCCGGTCATCTCAGGGCTGCGTCCTCTGGGCTGCAGGACGTGGGTGCGTGTGCCTACTGTGAAGCGGAGGGGGGCGTTTGCTGCGCGTGGCCTGCCGGGAGTGTTTCTCGGCTACCAGCCAGGAGGCAAATCGTACCGCTGCCTCATGGACGAGGACGCTGCGGTCGTGGTCTCCAGGGACGTTGTCTTCGAGGAGGACGTGTTCCCGCTGCGCCAGGGCTCGGTGGGAGCTGGCGCTGGCGAGGTACGGGTGACAGTGGGAGGTGACGCCATGCGGCCCCCCCATGCGGAGGAGGGTTCCTGTGGCGTTTGCTGCGTTCTCTGACGAGGAGGGCCTTCCGTGGGTAGAGGAGCCCATGCCACAGAGCGCAGCGGATGTGTTGGCATCCCCTAACCGCACGCAGTGGGAGAAGGGGATGGAGGAGGAGATGGAGTCGCATGCGGCGCATGGCACATGGGTGGAGGAGCCGCTGCCGGAGGGGCAGAAGGCCCTCGGTGTGCGCTGGGTGTTTGATCTCAAGAGGGATGAGATGGGCAGGGTGGTGCGCTTCAAGGCGCGGCTGGTCTGCAAGGGCTACAGCCAGCGGGCGGGAGTCGACTATGGGGAAGTCTGGGCGCCATGCAGCGCAGCTGTGAGCGTGCGCATGCTGGTCTCACTGGTGGCCGAGCACGACCTTGAGCTGGAGCAGCTTGACGTCAAGACTGCCTTCCTGAACGGCATGGTCGACGTGCCGCTCTGGATGGAGCAGCCGTCTGGATTTGAGGGCAGGCCTGGCATGGTCTGCCGCCTTGTCAAGGCGATCTACGGTCTCAAGCAGGCACCCAGGCAGTGGCACCTGATGCTGCATGCGGAGCTCCAGGAGCTCGGCTTCCGCGTGGCGTCTATGGACGAGGCGCTCTACATCTGCGAGAGCGCAGACGGCGTGTGCTACCTGATCGTGCACGTCGACAACATGCTGCTGGGCGGTGACAAGCTGGTGGTAGACAGGGCCAAGTCGGGGCTGGGTGCCAAGTTCACCATCAAGGACCTGGGAGCTGCGTGGCTGTTCCTAGGCATGGAGGTCACCCGCGACCGCGTTGCACGCACTCTCACCCTGACTCAGTACAAGATGAGTGTGGACCTGCTCCACACTTTCTCCATGTCAAAGTCCAAGGCCGTGGCTGTGCCTATGGTAGCAGGGCTTGACAGACTGGAGGGAGAGCCGTTTGTTGACGGCAGCAAGTACCGGTCTCTGGTGGGGAGCCTCATGTACCTGGCGGTGTCCACGAGGCCAGATCTGGCGCACACTGCCACCTCCCTTGGCCGCTACTCACACTCCCCGACCAAGCCCCAGTGGGAGGCTGCGCAGCACGTGCTCCGCTACCTCAACGGCACGGTCAACCTCGGCATCAAGTTTGGCGGTGGTGCTGACCACGGTCTTGTGGGCTTTGTGGACTCGGACTATGCGGGTGACGAGTCGGACCGCAAGTCAAGGAGCGGCTATGTGTTCCTATCAGCTGGTCGAGTGTGACTCAGGCGACTGTTGCTCTGTCCACATGCGAGGCAGAGTACTATGCTGCTGGATCTGCTGCCAAGGAGGCGCTCTTCCTGAGGCAGCTGATGGTGGACTTTGGGGGCCCGCTAGTGTGCGTGCCTATCCACATTGACAACCAGAGCGCTCTCGCAGTAATTGGCAGCATTGACACATCTCGCAAACTGAAGCACATTGACGTGCGCTACCATTTTATTAGGGACAGGGTGCAGAAGAAGCACGTGCGCTTTGACTATGTATCCACTGATCAGAACGCGGCAGACTTCTTTACGAAGGTCGTGTCGGCACACAAGTTTAAGCTTTGCCGGGACATGATTGGAATGATGTGACTACAACCCACTTTGGCTGAGTGGGAGTGTCAGGAATAGACTGGAAGACAGGCAGCCAAGGGGTTGTGTGACTGAGAGTGACCCAAGTGTGGACACTCTCAGGTAGTCTGTTCCCGAGTGGTTGTAACCAGAGTTGGTCTCTCCACACAGCCGGTGTCTGTGTTCCTGACAATACGTTGCATGAATACCCGCTGTGTATTGTGCCTGGCATGAGCGGTCAAAGTTGCTGGAGCCGGCAAAAAAACAATGACTAAAATCCTTCCCAGGGACCACTGCATAGCAGCCTCTCACAACAGCGCACCTTGGGGATTGTGTACGTCTGCGGGTCGAAGTACGAGTCGCCGTCCGACCACGAGCCGCCTGCACCTCCTGACCTTTTCGACCTTCTGACCTCCTGAGCGATGTGAGCAGGGGTGCGTAGGAGGTAGAGGGGGTGGTTAAGATGAAATGTTTCGGTTTGGAGGCCTGTACATGATGCCGTCACATTTTCAGGGGAGTTAGAATTGACGGAGTTACATAACTCCCTCAATTCCCCCCTGAAAATATGACGGCATCACCAGACGCGTCACCTGCATGTGCGCCCTGCAGGCCGCCCACCCACCCACACACACACACACACACGCCGCACCTGCATGCGTGCCCTGAACTTGAACGTGGTCGTGCCCAGCACCTTGCCAACTGGTTGGGACGCTGTCACGGGCAGGCGGATGCGGCACATGCCTGCAGGCACACAATGGATCCATTGCGTGTGGTAAGGCAAAGCTGCGTGCGCAGGCTGGCAGATGTACGCACGCGCGCACGCATGCAGACGTATGCACGCATGCACATACGCGCCCCGCCCCGTACACGTCCCACACGCCGTGCATGCATGCGCCCATGTCAACCCATGCCAGCGACACCAGCCAGCGCCATGTGCAGCATGCCAGATTGCATGCATGCGTGAATGAAGCGCCAGCACGCACCATACTTGGACGCCTCGTGGCGGATGGAGGAAATGAACGCGAGGGGGTCTTGCCAATCCGCTGTTGTGGGGAAATACATCGGCGCCTCCACCATGCGACCCATCCAAGAGTCGCAAGAGTCGGTCTGGGCCTGCGTGAGGCCCAGTGAAGACGCGTGAGGTGTTGGTGTGCTTTGTTGGTGCGCTTTGTTGGGGGTTACTGCCATGCTGCCAAGCTGCCATGCTGCTATGCACTACCTCTGTTTCCTCCTCCCTTCTTCTTTTGATGCGCTCGGTTAACCAGGAGGCCTCACTGGGACGAGCCCAGGCTGCCCCTGCCGCCATTACAGATGTTGCGGCAGTCAGTGCATCGCCTTGGTTACAACCACAATCAAGCACTGAAAGTGATGGTCATGTGATGAATAGAGATGATCACTACGTTTCACCGCATACGCGTAAGTGGCACTCGTGGCGATTTGTGTGGACCCTTGCCTGTGGTCCGGGAGTCCCGGGACCACTGGTCCCTTTGCCTCTTTGCGTCGTCCTGAATGCTGGTACCTAGTGTAACAACACGCGCTCGAAAACCAAAGCCACACACCCACACAACTTGCAACTTGTCGACCGCAAGACACCCATTCATTCCGCAATGCGCTACTCCCGTGAGTTCCAGCGCGCGTGGGTCTGCACATGGTTCCAGTTGCAGAAGATCTGTCGTTGGGCGCGTCTTGCTGCGCTGGTGCTGGCGGGGGTCTGCAAAAAAGCCTGGCGGAGTACATCAAGCTCCACGCCGCGCTTGCCGCAGCTCGAGGTGTGAGGTGGTGGGGTGTGTGGTGGATGGGGGAGCCACACACGCAGGGGGGAAGATGAAGACGTGCGAAGTCACACGGGCTGAGTGACATGCGGCCGGGCAGTCCTCCATGGGGAGCATGCGGGGAGTTTGTGTGTTGACTGCTGAACGTGTGCTCGGGGAGCCCTCATGCGTGCGCGTGGTGCGGCATGCCTGTCCTCATGCATGCGCGCAACCGCGTGCCAATCATTAGCATTGAATGGCATGCGTGCGCAGGTCACCAGCGCGCCGTGGACAGTGCTGCCCTCGCGCGTGGACGCCTTCAGGCAACTTGCCAACTGGGAGCCCACGGTCGTCGCCGCCAGCCCGCCTGGCTCCGGGGACGCGGCTGCGGGCCATGACGAGATCGAGCCGGTCGCCACCGAGTCGCACCTGCCGCTCGTGTACCCTGTGATGGAGGCGATGTGGGTTGGTGGCCACCCAGTGTTTCTGCCCCCAAGGAGTTGTGGAGCACTTGCAGAGTGCACTGCATGCACAGTACTTGGGAAGAGCGGCCAGTCCTGGAGGCGCTAGCTCAAGGTTCCCACCGCACTAGTCCCTCTCATGATCACGCCCCTCTCCACACACGCGGCACGGAGGCCCTGATGTGTGCGGTCTACCCTGCCTGTACCCCGCCTGTGTTATGCCAGTTCCCTGCCTGTTGCTGTTGTTGTTGCTGCTGTACCACGTCTGTACCCTGCATGTGCCCTGCCTGTTGCTGTACGCCTGTAACCTCCCTGCATGTAACCTGCATGTACCATGCAGGTTACATGCATGTACCATGCCTGTACACCTGCCTGTTTGCTACACGTGCACCCTCAATGCCACCCCCTAGCTGTGGACCCTCAATGCCACCCTCTTTCATGCGCACTCTCAACGGCACCCTCCTACGTGCGCACGCTCAACCGCACCCTCGTTCATGCGCGTACGCAATGTCACCCTCCTATGTGCGCACTCTCAACTGCACCCTCCTACGTGCGCACGCTCAACGCCACCTTCCTTCATGTGCACACGCAATGCCACCCTCCTACGTGCACACACTCAACGCGACCCTCCTACATGTGCGCACACCCAATGCCACCCTCCTACGTGCGCACGCTCAACGCCACCCTCCTACGTGCGCACACTCAACGGCACCCTCCTACATGTGTGCACTCAATGACGCACCCTCCTACCTGCGCATGCTCAATGCCACCCTCCTACGTGCACGAACGCAATGCCACCCTCCTACGTGCGCACGCTCAACGCCACCCTCCTACGTGCGCACACTCAACGGCACCCTCCTACATGTGTGCACTCAATGACGCACCCTCCTACCTGCGCATGCTCAATGCCACCCTCCTACGTGCACACACGCAATGCCACCCTCCTACGTGCGCACGCTCAACGCCACCCTCCTACGTGCGCACACTCAACGGCACCCTCCTACATGTGTGCACTCAATGACGCACCCTCCTACCTGCGCATGCTCAATGCCACCCTCCTACGTGCACACACGCAATGCCACCCTCCTACGTGCGCACGCTCAACGCCACCCTCCTACGTGCGCACACTCAACGGCACCCTCCTACATGTGTGCACTCAATGACGCACCCTCCTACCTGCGCATGCTCAATGCCACCCTCCTACGTGCACACACGCAATGCCACCCTCCTGCGCACGCTGCGTGCGCACACTCAACGGCACCCTCCTACATGTGTGCACAATGACGCACCCTCCTACCTGCGCATGCTCAATGCCACCCTCCTACGTGCACACACGCAATGCCACCCTCCTACGTGCGCTCACGCCACCCTCCTGTGCACCCTCCTACATGTGTGCACTCAATGACGCA
Source organism: Chlamydomonas sp. UWO 241 (assembly GCA_016618255.1). Lineage (NCBI taxonomy): Eukaryota > Viridiplantae > Chlorophyta > Chlorophyceae > Chlamydomonadales > Chlamydomonadaceae > Chlamydomonas > Chlamydomonas priscui. Next base: position 66,252 of record VFSX01000031.1, on the reverse strand, counting down.
CCCTCCTACCTGCGCATGCTCAATGCCACCCTCCTACGTGCACACACGCAATGCCACCCTCCTACGTGCGCACGCTCAACGCCACCCTCCTACGTGCGCACACTCAACGGCACCCTCCTACATGTGTGCACTCAATGACGCACCCTCCTACCTGCGCATGCTCAATGCCACCCTCCTACGTGCACACACGCAATGCCACCCTCCTACGTGCGCACGCTCAACGCCACCCTCCTACGTGCGCACGCCCAATGCCACCCTCCTACGTGCACACACTCAACGCGTCCCTCCTACGTGCACACACTCAACGCCACTCTCCTACATGCGCACTCTCAACAGCACCCTCCTACTTGCACACACTCAACGGCACCCTCCTACATGTGTGCACTCAATGACGCACCCTCTTACCTGCGCACGCTCAATGCCACCCTCCTACGTGCACACACGCAATGCCACCCTCCTACATGTGCGCACTCTCAACGGCACCCTCCTACATGCGCACGCTCGACCGCACCCTCCTTCATGCGCACACTCAATGCCACCCTCCCCTCCTTTGTGCACATGCTCAACCGCACCCTCCTTCATGCGCGTACACAACAGCACCCGCAGGTCGCTCGTGCGCACGCTCAATGACACACCCTCCACTCCTTCGAGCGCACACTCAACGGCACCCTCCTATATTTATGTGTGCACCCAATGACACACCCTCCTACCTGTGCACACGCACTGTCCCCCGTAGGCCGCTCGTGCTGTCGCTCCTCACTGCGTGGGCGTTCCCCTACCGCGTGCTCGGCTGCTGCGTCAACAAGAACGCGCGCTACTCTATGCACCGCTTCGTCACCGCGGGGGAGACGCTCGTCACCAGGCGCGTTTATTAGCTGATGAGCCCCCCAACACCTGTAGCCAGCCACCCGTCTGTAGTGCTCGGGCGCTTTACGCCGAGCAAGGTCAAATACGCTGCCTGTACCGTAGTACCGCTTTGCCTTGCCGCCACTTTTATAAAGAGGGTAATTGTTTAGATTTTTGGTGCGTTGCCGCGGGAATTTTCCCCATTTTTCCCGTTTTGACGTAACTTTTTTTTTTTTTACTTTTTCGGCAATATTTTTTAGAAGCGACCTTGCCGCGACGTTTTCCGAATTATTTAATCGGCAAGGCAAAGCGGTACTACGGTAGGTGGTACGACAGCAGCAGTGGGCAGCCCCACTGGCGCGGGACTGCCAGCCCAGACGACGGGGCAGCGGGTGCTACGCCCGCGTGAGTGGATCTTACAAGGGTGGCACTCTGTTCGAGCGTCACACGATTGTAAAATCCATCATCATCGTGATGATGATGGATGTTGCAGTCAGGGACACCTCCCCTACTACTGTTGCATAAGAAGACCGTGCTCCATGCGTAGTGCCCGAGTACCTCACAGGGGATGGCTGGCTACTGGTGGTGGGGGAATCCCACTTCGTGTGCGCATGTGTGGTAATAGAAGTAGCAGACAGCCAGGCGGCGTGGCAGGTCCGCAGCTGGAAGACACACACACACACAACACACACACACACACACACACACACACACATAGGGCTCCAAATTATACAGTTACAGTTACATCGGCTTTGCAGTAAAGACTACCTCTAGTCCTAGTACCACCGCCTAGACCCAAGTCCAGTTCTGGCCCTAACAATTACTTGTGAGGGGCGGTAGCCACCAGCCGGCTGCCTGCCAATGTGTAGTCCCAGAGCAAAAAGGAGAGCTATTGTGCGACGCCTCCAAAATAGGTCCTAACTGCTTCTAGGGGATAGGGGGTCAAGTGGCGCTTGCCAATCTACTTGACCGCCGTGGTGGAGGGGCCGGCGCCTGAGGGGCAGCCGGACCGTACACCACGGCTCTCCACCCGACCCTATCCTGAGCACGCTCAAACGCCGTGTCCGAAAAAGTCTTCCAATCAGAACGAGTGCCACTAGTTTCGCCTAGCTGCTGAATCAGTAGCTTAAGAAAATAGTGTCAAGAGGAGGCTGGAGGCCGGCCTTGCTGCCGAGCCACATCCATTGTGCAGTCAAAAGTCGTACGAGGAAGACGAGAAGCCGGCATGCGCATCACATGGCCTAGCCACTGCATTGATCGCTTTGCCACAAGGCTCTCAATTGGCTCAGTGTCGCACGCCTGCCGAATATAAGTTAATCTGTGCCGGTCGACCAGGCGCACACCCAGAATGCGACGAAGGCAGTTAGAGTGGGCAACCTCCAATCGAGTCAGTTGTGTTTTAGTAGGGGCCCATGTTTCGCAGCCGTACAGAAAGTGGGGCAGCACGAAAGTGTTGTAAACCCGCATCTTAGACTGCACTTGCATCTTCTTGCTGGCCCAAATCTTATCAAAAGACGCAAACACGCCCAGCGCGCGACCGACACGCACACCGATCTCCTTTTCCACACCACCACTCTGGGTTATCCAACTCCCTAGATACTTAAATGCAGAGACGGTCTTCACTTCACCACCAGTCAGCGCAAACGTGGGCAGATCCGCGTCAAAATCTGCTGGCAAAATCATCACTTCTGTCTTGGCGGCGTTGATTTGCATGCCAAAGCTAGAGGACACTTTGTCAAGGATTTTCAGCATAAGCGCCAACTGAGCTGGGTCATGCGAGAACATACATAAATCGTCGGCATACATCAGCATTACTATGCGCTCAACCGACGACGACAACACAGAGCCGCCGGCTCGGGTCACGACTGACACGCCAGCCCCCTCTGGCATCATGTCTAGCGCCTTTTTCACTATGTGGTCAATAAAAACATTGAACAACACAGGAGCAATGACGCACCCCTGTCGCACACCAGACGACACGGGGAATTCGTGCCCGATTTTCCCAGCCAGCCGCACGGCAGCTGCGGTGTTGGTGTGAAGATCCTCCAACAGATCAATAATGTGCGGATGAACACTATATAATCTAAGGACTCTCCACAGTGCCGCACGGTTTATGCAATCGTAAGCTTTAGAATAGTCGACAAATGCCACAGCCATGCATTGTTTGTACTCGGCATGTGCCGCGCTCAGCGAGCGCAGAGTAAAAATTGCATCAACAGTGCCTCTGCTTTTTTCTGAAACCACACTGAGCCTCATGCAACTGACCATCAACCTGCGTGGAGACGCGGTGCAGAAGTATGGCAGCGTACACTTTCCCGACAATAGAGAGAAGGCTTATACCGCGGTAGTTACCAGGGGAGTCACGCGGACCCTTCCCCTTATATAACGGTGTGATAATAGCAGTTTTCCATTCCCTCGGGGCTCTCCCCGACCGCCATAGTAACAGTAACAGTAACACGGGGTTTCCAGCTAAGCAGGCTACTCTTCTACTAGAGACACCCGCCGATACTCCAGCACACTTAAGTACTAGAGTACTGCCGGCTCCCGGCCGATAGACTACCACTCCCGCCGGCTAGACTACCCCAAACAGCGGTCTCTGAGAGACATGTCTGGCAAGGAGCATATAGGAGAGGACCTTCCTCAGGGTCACAGTAGTGGCCTTGTGGCCAGTCAAGCCGGCAGAGCCGACTGGCGCTGACTGGAACGGTCCCCGCCTGGCAGTGCATGGCTGTCCAGCTCTCGTTTGCATGGGGCTCAGCCGGCGCCCCATGCCTCATGCATGGCCAGGTCCCACCCTCCAGGGGTGCATGGACGACAGAGTTGTCATGGAGGCTGCCTGAAGACCTTCCAACGCCAGTCACCGGCAGACGAGCGACCCCGAGGATGAGCGCGGTGACGAACGCTGCGATTGGTCAAGCGGATTTACTCTGTGTTGCCTCGGCGGTCGCCACCGCTGAAGCCGTGATGGTAGCCCGCCTCCACGGGCAGCCATTTTGACCAATGTCCAGCATGCATTGATGGGCGCCAGCTGCTCCGCTCGTCGATCAACTCGTCGAGATCAGTGCCGCATGGCGTCCTGCATGGGGGGAGGATAAGGGCCGTTTCCCAGCACGGGCCGCGGCTACTCGCCAAGCCATGGCAGCGCCGGGCAAGCCGCTCCTGAAGTGTGAAGTGCATTGAAGTGTGAAGTGCATTACAGAGAAGCAGAAAACAGGCAGGTGTGGCGCGCGGTGTGGCGCGCGATGTGATGCACGGTGCCCCTCCCCCTCCCCAACCCTGGGCCTTGCTGGTAAGCAGCGGAGTGCGGAGTGGCTAGGTCACAAGCTGCGCAGGGCCAGTTGTCCATGTGAGCTGGACTCAATGTGAGATGGGAAATTAGACTCCCCTTGAAGGGTGTGCTGGACGCAATGCCTGAGGGTGACCTTGGGCCGGAGTTTTGCCAAGTGCCACCTCAAAGGGGTGAAACCAACCTTCTTGGATCGAGATGAAACTTGGATGATGATGAGTTGTTTACAATCCACTTCTGGCGGTCACGCATACAGTTCCAAAGCTCCAGTGGGACTTAGAGAAACAAGGCTCGAGGCCCACAAAAGGTCAAGCTACAAGTAGCCCACGCAAGCGCCATCCACACTTGGTGGCGGGCGCCAAGCAAGCAGCACCACTGTGCAGGCTGCACATCCAGCCCCTCCAATGGCCAGAGGGCGGACCCAAGGTATAAAACCATGAAGGGACCAAAAAGCCCTCCCCCAGACCACCGGAGGCGGGGCTGGAGCAAAACCCTTGGAGCATTTGAAAGCCCTTGATGAGCGCAAAACATCATGTCGAGTAGCATATGCCTCATATTGGGTGCAAGTGGTGTGCAACTGCGATCTCCTTCTCGTGTGGTGGCGGTAGTATAGTGTGGACATAGGAATACACCCCTAGTGCTTCTCGTGTGCATGGGGTGTGCTGGATTAGCCAAGCCAAGGCCTGCATATGTCCACCAGAGCATGCCCGTACAACAGCAGACTGCGGGGCGGTCGTTTGGGGCCTTCCAGCAATTTATACTAGGCTCAAAATCAAAATAGTGTAATACTTTATAATATTAATATAATCATATATTAATATATATAAGTCTGGAGCCCTACACACACACACTAAAACTTCAAGTGATGTCAAAATCGTCGGGGGCTCCCGCCCCGACGCCGCCAATGGCGAACCAACTGGGCTGACAGGGTGCTGCAGCAGCGTGAGCGACTCTGGGTTTTGGAAAATCGGCTATGTCGCCGATTTGCCCTGATCCAGAGCGCTAGTGGCTGTTTGAGACACGGCGTCATAAGGCAGGCAACTGCGAGGCATGCGGGGACGGAGGGCAGGCTGCTGGCAGAAGTCGGCGCCGCCATCGTCGGTACCCCCATGCAGCCACGGGCACCGGCACCGGGCAGAGGCTACAGCTACGCTACAGCCAGGGCACCGGCTATGGGCATCGGCTATTGATTGACATCGGCTAAGGCTTCGGCTACGGCCAGGGACACCCTGCATCTGCACTCACATCGCATCGGCTACACGTCCGCCCTCTGGGCATCTGCATCGGCATCGGCCACGGCTACGGCCACGGCTACTGACATCGGCTGCGGCGACGGCTTCGGCCTACGGACTGCAGCTACGGCACGAATCGCGGGGCACTTCAGTGACCTGCATGGAGGGTCTCCATGCAGGGCGAATCTTACTTGCATGAGACACATGCCGACGGAGGTGCACTGGCAGCAAGCGCCCTCGCAGCGCAAGCGCCATGCATGGAGGCTGGCGGCATGTCGGGCGTGCGCCACATGATGAACGGAGGAGGAGGAGGGTGGCCAGGCTGGCTGCCCGAACTGAGACGCATGGCGCGACCAGATGTACTAGAGCTAGTGGGATGGACACAGTCAATGTGTATCCACTGAGTGGACTAGTGCGGGTGATCGTATCCGCCTGCCTCAGGGATTGAGTGCGCAAGCACAAGTCTAATACGCCATTAAAGGCGTCCAACAAGACTGTAAAATCGACCACACACGGAGGCTGCTCCCTTCTCCCGCCCCACTCCAAGCACGCACACCCCACACGCGCACATCCCCCCCCCCGCCCACGTGCGTGCCACGCAGCGTCGTCCTCGACCCTCACGCGCGCCGCACGCGCGCTGGCCACCTCGAATTTGACGGTGGGTGCGAGCGGGGTGAGGCACAAGTAACAGAGGAGAAAAACTGCAGCCACTTTGTCGTCTCTTTGTCTCGTTATACTCAAGACGCAGCGAGCCCGAGTGGAACAGTCAGTGCATACATGTGCGCGTGTGTGCGTGCGTGCGCACGCGCGTGGGTGCGTGCCTTTAGTCTGGGCGTGGCTCGTGTGCATGCACACACACACACACACACACACACACACACACACTCCTCCCCTCCCCTACACACACACGCGTCTGAAGTGCTCGTGTCCAACCGCCTCGCGGCGGGCGGCGGCGGTGGCGGCGGCGGCGGCGGCGGCGCGCTCGTGTGGAGCGCAACACTGACGCTCGTGCTGGTTGGCGGCAAAGGCGGCGGCGCGACGCGACGCGACAAGGTGCAGGGCGTTGAAACGCGCGAGCCCGTGGCTCCCAAGGGGGAGGCGGGCGGTGCTGGGGCCGAGGCGGAGGGGGCGCGGCGTGCGGGCGCGGCGGGCGCGGCGGGGGGCGAGGTGGCCGGCGGGGGCGAGGGCGGCGGCGCGGCGCCGGCGCCGGCGGCGACGCTGCTGCACCCTCAGGTGATTCGATTTTAAGGGTTTTGGGTTTTAGGGTTTGGGGGTTTTAGGGTTCAGGGTTTAGGGTTGCTCAACCCTAAACCCTGAACCCTAAAACTCCCTCCCCTCCTCAAGGGTCAACGGCGACCTCTCCCCCGGCCACCTGTGGGCGTGGTCTGCGCGCCTGTCTGTATCTCCACAGCGTGCCCCCTCCACACACCCCCCCCCGCACCCCCAAGGCGTGCACCCTCGCGCGCGACGCCGGCCTCCGCTACGCATGCCTGGACGGCAACCTCTCCCCCGTGCACCTGTGGGCATGGTCCGCGCGCCTGTTCGGGCTCCCCACAGCGTGCCCCCCTCCGCCCTCCCTCCCCCCCCTGCACCCCCCAGGCGTGCACCCTCGCGCGCGACGCCGGCCACCGCTACGCATGCCTGGACGACGACCTCTCCCCCGTCTACCTGTGGGCGTGGTCCACGCGCCTGTTCAGGCTCCCCACAGCGTGCCCCCCTCCGCCCCCCTCTCCCCCTCCTCCCCCCCCCGCAACCCCCAGGCGTGCACCCTCGCGCGCGACGCCGGCCTCCGCTACGCATGCCTGGACGGCGACCTCTCCCCCGTGCACCTGTGGGCGTGGTCCGCGCGCCTGTTCGGGCTGCCCGGCCCTGTCGCGTCTGCACACCTCGTCACGGGCTGTGCCGAGGTGGGTTGCCGCTGGCGCTGGGCGCTAGGCGCTGGGCGCTGGGCGCTAGGCGCCGGGCGCCGGGCACCGGGCGCCGCCTGCTGCCCGCTGCCCGCTGCCGCAGCGCCGTTGAATATCTGTCCTCTCGCAACACCAGCTTATTGTCATCATTTGCAGAAACGTTCAATTCACAAAGGATAGGCCACACGCGACGCACTGGAAGCTGCCCAGCACTTGGTGGACGCCGCACAGATCAGACCAGCAACAACGCACCATGCCTCAATCCACACGCAGGCCGCGCTCGCACGCGCGCTCAGCAACGGTGGCCAGGTGAGACCCGCACTGATGATGGTGGATTCTACAGTGTTTGTGACACCAGTAATGATGTACGAGACCTGTCGGCGCACGTGCCCGACGCCTTGGCTGACACAGGCTGGCTACCTCGTAGGGGCGAGGGTCACACCCCCACATGCGCGCACGCACTGGGTCTAGCCAGGACACTAGGCCCCCAGATCCACCCTACCACCCAGGTAGGTCACTACCGACGAGTGCACGCGCTCCGACCCATTCCGTGGCCCGTCTCCTTCAATCCCATGCCCCCCCACCCACCCCACCAAGGCTGCGTACTGTTAACTGCAAACTGTAAACCGCCCCCCCCTCCCTGCTCCCCCTGTAACCTCCCCCACCCCCCGGACCAACACAGCTGCCCGTGCCGTCTACGCTAGAGGCCGTGTTCCGGGCGCCGGCGCAGCTCCCGGCGTCGCTGGTCTTCTCGACGACGGCAGCGGCCGCGTGCGGCGGCGACGGCAGCAAGGCGGGCGGCCCTGACCACGCGGGAGGCGGGGCGGCGGCGCTGCTGCACGAGGCCGCGTCGCACGACGGGCTCGCGCTGACGGTGTTGCGCGCGCCGGGCAGCCGCCGCGCCGCCGGCGCTGCTGGTGCTGCTTCCGGTGCACTCCCCACGGACGCGGCCGACGCCTCGACGCTGGCGTCCGCCCGCGCGCGCGCCATCGTTGACTGCGTGCTGCGGCTGCGCTGCCCTGACCTGCATTGATTGGGGCCACGCAGTGGCGCTGACTTGACTGAGGGGGGCTGCAGCTGCCGGCCTGCAGGGGCAACGCCCAGGTCCCAGCAAGCAGTCGTCGACTGCATGCTTCGGCTGCAGCTGCGTTGGCCGGAACTGCACTGATTGGGGCTACGCAGTGGCGCTGACTTGACTGAGGGGGGATGCCGGCCTGCAGGGGCTTATATTATGGTCTCAGTATTGACGGGCGTGGAGGGTTGGAGTTGGGAGGGGGCAAAGGGTTGGCACGGGTTGGGTGGGATGGGGAGGGAGTTGGCGCTCCACAGTGTATCGAATCCAGACCCTGGATGGTGGATGGAATGTGTGTGGTAGGTTGGAGGAAAAAGGGGGTTTCGTAAGGAGCAGTGGTGTGTCTTAAGTGTAACCCACACACTACCCCACGCACGTGCGCACGCCGCCGCACAACCACAACTAAGCTTCAGCTGCTTTCGCCACCTCTCCCATCCCAGAGGACACCCCCCTCCCGATTGCAACGTTAGCGAGCGGAACCTTTGGAGGGCGGTAGGAGGTGCTGCCCTTTGCTGGCACGTGCTTTCAACGTGCGTGCGTGCAGCACGAACCTGGCATGCCAGTAGTGACGTCGGCGACAGGGCGTGTCTGAGGGGGTGTCGAGTCGCGGTCGAGACGAGAAACCTGCAAATGCACGCCATGGACCTGTGTGAGTCTCTCGAGCCTGCGGCCAATGGCAAGGCGTTCGTTAAAAATGGTGTGAGCGACCTGGAGCTGGCCAAGCTGCAAGGTGCGTGTACTGCATGCATGGCACTGGAGCACACCACATGGGACGCATGGGCGTGTTGCCACAACATGCCCATGCGTGTGGGAGAGGAGCCACGGAGTGGGCTGATGTCTTGCTGCACCCATGCGCACACACGCACACATGTGCACGCCCTGACGCAAACACGGCCCGCACGCACGCACGCACAGCCTTTGACCCCTTCAACACGGACACCGGCCGGCAGTCCGCGTCCGCGCCCGCGCACCCTGCACAGCAGCAGCAGCAGCAGCAGCAGCAGCAGCAGCAGCAGCAGCATGTCGACCCCCTCGGTGTGGGCTCTCCGCTGCGCCCGCACGTGTCCAACGGCGGCGGCCAGTCCGCCGCTGGCAACCCGTTTGCGTCTGCGTCCCCGAGCGGCGCCGGCAGCCCGTTTACGTCTGCATCCACCCCCCTGCCGCCGCTGCCGCCCGCCGCGTGGGGTGGATCCCCTCCAGGCACCGCAGCCCCAGATCTCGCCGACTGGGACCAGCTCGTTGCCCCTCCACGCCACGTAGCCCCCGACCTGTCAGGCTGGGACCAGCTCGTCGCGCAGCCGCGCGCCGGGCCGGAGGCCGCGGCGCGCGCGGCGTCGGCGCAGCACCTCCCCCGGGCCGGCACTACCAACGGCGGCAGGTCTGCCGCTGTGGGTGCCAGCGCTGCCGCCGCTGCGAGTGCTTCTGCCGCGTGGCACGGCTCCGAGGCGCCCCGGAGCCTGCCGTCCGACCTGTTCACCGACCCGCTCGGGGCCAAGTCGCCCAACCCGCTCGTGAGTCCTGCGCCGAGTGGGGACCTGGCCAGCGGCGGCGGCGGCGGGGGGCTGCTGGACCGCGACTGGGACTCGTTTGTGGCGGCGCGCCCGGCGCCGCCGGCGGCGGCGGCGCCGACGCAGCATGGCCGGAACGGTGGCGGCGCGGCGGTCGGCAGCGGCGGCAGCGGCGCATCCCCCGGATGGGGAGGAGGGGGCAGCAGTGACAGCGGATGGGGGGCGGGCGGCGGTCTCGGCAGCGGCGCGTCCCCGGGATGGGGAGCGGCGCCGGCCGCGTCGTCCGCGAGCTTCGAGGACCTGTTCTCCGGCGTTGCGGGCGCGGCGGCGGCGCTGCCGTCGTCGTCGTCTGCGGCAGCGCTCGCCGGGGGCAATGACGTCCAGGCAGCGCAGCAGCACGGGCGCAGCGCGAGCGCGGGGTACGAGCGCCCCGAGGGCGCTGCCGACAACTCGCGAGGGTGCGTGCGGTGTCGTGTCTCTCGGCCCTCATATGTCAACACTGCTGCCTGGCTCTGCTGTTGCGTTGCTGCCTGGCTGCTTGGGCTGCTGGCTACTGGGCTTGCGAGCGGCTGCAATGCTTGCTGTCTGGCCCTGGCACCTCTGCAGCTCGATGGCTGGCTGTGGCCCCTTCTGGCCCTGCTGCGTGCTGCTTGGCCCCGGCTCCCAAGCAGTGCTGTTGACACCTCCCACCTTCCCTTCATCCCCTCCTGCGCGCTCACGCAGGTTTGCATTCACGCAGTTTGAGGCGTCGGAGCAGCCTGGCGACGGCGCCGCGCTCACGCCTGACCAGAAGGTGTGTGCGTGTGCGTGTGCGTGTGCGTGTGTGTGTGTGTGTGTGTGTGTGTGTGTGTGTGCAGGCTCGCGTTCACACAGTTTGAGGCGTCGGAGCAGCCTGGCGACGGCGCCGTGCTCACTCCCAAACCAAAAGGTGTGGTGTGGTGTGCGGGCGGGCGGGCGGGCGGGTGCCACACGTCATGGCGAGTGGGCGGTCGGTCGGGCGGGGCGGCGCCACACTTCCCAAGCACATAACACCCGTACACGCACACACGCGACCGACTAACCGCACGTGTGCGTGTGCCCCCCCCCACCCCCCACCTCACCCATGGACAGGCGCTCGACTAGGGCCTTCTCGTCATCTACGTGATTCCGCTCAAGCAGCACGCACACACACGCACACACCACGCACGCATACAGCAACCGCAGCGAAACCGCGCGCAGCAGCGCGCAGCACGCAACACACACGCACGCAGCACATACACACACAGCACTTTCACACTCCCCCCCCCCACACAGCACTCACACACTAACACACATACACACACACACACGCAAAAGCACACACAGGCGCTCGACAGCGGCCTTCTCATCATCTACGCGATCCCACTCATCAAGGGCAAGCTCGTGTGCCTTCCGGTCACGCATACACACACACGCATGCAGCAGCACTCTCACGCAAACACACACACACACACACACACACAGCACTCCCACTCCCACACACTCACACACACACGCACGCACACACAGGCGCTCGACAGCGGCCTGCTCGTCATCTGCGCGACCCACACGCGCACACACACACGCAATACACACACAAAAACGCAGCGCGCAGCACGCAACACGCGCAACGTACACTCACATGCAACCCCGCGCGTGTGTGTGCCCCCCCCCCCTCTTCTGGACAGGCGCTCGGCAGCGGCCTTCTCGTCATCTACGCAATCCCGCTCATCAAGGGCAAGCTCCTTTACCTTCCGGTCACGGCGTGGGAGCCAAACAAGAACGATGAGGTGTCGGGCATCATGGTGGGTTTCAGAACCAGTGGTCCACAACTATTGCAGAACTATCAGGGGTCTGAAAGTAGAATTACTTGCATTTTATTGTAGCCGGAAGAAGTCAAGTCGGCCCGACCAGTGGCACCTGGTGGGGTCTCTGAATACCATTTTTTTTTATAAATTGCTCGTGTTGCTTGTGATTGTAGCCGGGGGTTCACGGCGTGGGAGCCGAACAAGAACGATGAGGTGTCAGGCATCATGGTGGGTGTCAGAACCAGCGGTTTATAAGTAGAATTACTTAGTGAGAATCACCGCGGGATCGATAGCCTGGTGTACTGGCTTCACACAGGTCGCGGTTTCAGCCAAAACCATGCAGTATGTGCGACGGTAGAACATACAATGTGTGGGGTCGGGACCTCCCAGTGGGGAGTGGGGTGTGTGTGGGGACTGTGGAGAATCACTTCCGTGTTTTTGTCGCCGGCAGTAGTCAGCCCCCGCACCTGGTGGGGTCTCTGCATACCAGTATTGTTCTTTCGGTGTTTTTTCCTTCTTAATTACTTGTATTGATTGTATTGATTTGGGGCTCGATTAACGGAGGCACGTTCTCGTCGCCGAGCCCTGGACCCAGCAATGCGGCGCTGCTGGTGACGAGGATCTCCGTGCCGCTGACGAGCGGGGTAAAATACGACTGGCCCGGCTCCTGCTAGACTGCCCCTCGGTGGAACACTTCAGGAGCGGCTTGCCCGGCGCTGCCATGGCTTGGCGAGTAGCCGCGGCGCTGCCGCGGCCCGTGCTGGGAGACGGCCCTTATCCTCCCCCCATGCAGGACGCCATGCGGCACCGATCTCGACGAGTTGATCGACGAGCAGAGGAGCTGGCGCCCGTCAATGCATGCTGGACATTGGTCAAGATGGCTGCCCGTGGAGGCGGGCTACCATCACGGCTTCAGCGGTGGCGACCGCCGAGGCAACACAGAGTAAATCCGTTTCACCAATCGCAGCGTTCGTCACCGCGCTCATCCTCGGGGTCGCTCGTCTGCCGGTGACTGGCGTTGGAAGGTCTTCAGGCAGCCTCCATGACAACTCTGTCGTCCATGCACCCCTGGAGGGTGGGACCTGGCCATGCATGAGGCATGGGGCGCCGGCTGAGCCCCATGCAAACGAGAGCTGGACAGCCATGCACTGCCAGGCGGGGACCGTTCCAGTCAGCGCCAGTCGGCTCTGCCGGCTTGACTGGCCACAAGGCCACTACTGTGACCCTGAGGAAGGTCCTCTCCTTTATGCTCCTTGCCAGACATGTCTCTCAGAGACCGCTGTTTGGGGTAGTCTAGCCGGCGGGAGCGGTAGTCTATCGGCCGGGAGCCGGCGGTATTCTAGTTCTTAAGTGTGCTGGAGTATCGGCGGGTGTCTCTAGTAGAAGAGTAGCCTGCTTAGCTGGAAACCCCTTGTTACTTGTTACTTGTTATTGATTGTAGCCGGGGGGTCACGGCGTGGGAGCCGGACGACGTGTCGGGCAGTGGTGTCATTAAGGAAACTGAAGATGTGCTGTTTGCCCCCACAACTTCGGAGGGAACATGCCGAATTGCACCCGCAGCAGGCGATATTTCGCGGAAAAGTGTGAAATTGTCGTTTTCACACTTTTCGAAGCAAAATTCCCGCGATTCGCCCCGCAGCTTCCCCCCAAATTTTCCGGTGTGCCCCCGCAGCGGGGTCCGCGGGGGCTGCGGGGGTGCTAATGACACCACTGGTCGGGCATCATGGTGGGTGTTTAGTACCGTACGTGCGCTGTGGCGAATACGAATCGCTTTGACCCCCCCCCTTCGCCAAGGGGGCGGGGGTCAAAGAAATATTATAAGTGTTATATAAGGGCCATCCCCACCCAACCTGTGGTGCTGCTTGCTTGGCGCCCGCCACCAAGTGTGGATGGCGTTACCGTGGGCTTGTAGCTTGACCTTTTGTGGGCCTTGAGCCTTGATTCTCCAAGTCCCACTGGAGCTTTGGAACCGTACGTGTGACCGCCAGAAGTGGATTGTAAAACTCTTATCATCAACCTGTGACCAAAATGTGGCCGCACCCAAAATTCCAAAGTCGACAAAACGGCCCCATCGAGCGAGCAGAATGCTTCCTCGACACGTAATATAGACATGCGTGTCGAGAGCATGTGCTGGGATACGCCGTGGGGCCGTCACGGGCCTCGCGGAGCGCCATGCAACAGTCGCACCCAACCCCCTGCCGCGCCGCTGCGGGGAGCCAGCCCCCCGCGACGCCTCCTACCGATCGGTACCACCCGTGGCATGCACTTGACGAGGCGCTGGGTCCCGTGCCGTGCCGCGTTGCGGGGGTAACTGTGCTGGGCGACACCAAACTTTCGGCATGTTTTGCGGCGGCGCCTCTGGACCAAATCCACTTTTGACGAGTGCTTTTTAGTCGCCGCCAATCTCATTTAGATGCATGCTTCGTGGGTGGCCGTGGCTTCAAGAGACGGTGAAATGCGGAACGAAATCGTTTGGCGTCAAATGTTTCACGTCACGGTTGCGTTTGACGCCAAACGGTTTCGTTCCGCATTTCACCGTCTCTCCAAGCCACGGCCACCCACGACGCAAGCGTCTAAATGAGATTGGCGGCAACTGAAAAGCACTCGTCAAAAGCGGATTTGGTCAACCAGGGAAGCCACAAGAAATTCCCAGTTTGGTGTTGCCCGTTTTGGCCACTTTTCCCCCTGGGGTGGACCCAGGTTGGGTGGGGATGGCCTAAGATCTCGAGAGATATAATCGAAGTAAGCTTAAACGATGGAAACAACCCCCGCAGACACTCCGCAGAGCAATTAAACGTTTTTTGTATGTCCAGTAGGGCAAACACACACACATATACACGCACACGCACACACAGACACACATCACACGCACACACACGCACACACACACACACACACACACACACACACGCGCGAGCCCGCACACACACACACACACATATGGCATGATGTACAGCATGGTCGGACGCATGGCGGGCTCGGTCTCGAGCATGCACACACACACACACACACACACACACGCACACACACACACAAACACGCACACACACACATACACACACACACACACACACACAGGGCATGATGAACAGCATGGTCGGACGCATGGCAGGCTCAGTCTCGAGCATGCGCACACACACATACACACACACACACACGCACACGCACACACACAGGGCATGATGAACAGCATGGTCGGACGCATGGCGGGCTCGGTCGCGAGCATGTGGCACTCGATGAAGGATAAGGACCCTGCGACGCTGCAGCACAAGATCTACAAGGCATGTTTAGAGGGAGATGTGTGTCTGTGTGTGTGTGTGTTTGTGTGTTATGTGGCACTAGTTGAAGGACAAAGACCCCGCAACGCTGCAGCACAAGATCTACAAGGCGAGTTGTGTGTTAGCCCACCCCACACATGTATCGGCACAGCGCTGCTCGAGCAGGTCCAGGGTGGGGGGCAGATGTGTGCGTGTGTGTGTGTTGGTGGCGGTGTGTGCGTGTGTGTGTGTTGGTGGCGGTGTGTGCGCGTGTGCGTGTGTGTGTGTGTGCGTGTGTGTGTGTTATGTGGCACTTGATGCAAAACAAGGACCTTTCGATGCCGCAGCACAAGATCTGCAAGGCGAGTTTTGTGGTCGATTTTACAGTCTGTCGGGCGCCTTTGATGTCGTAATGGGTATCTATGTCAACCTCGGAACGAGGCCGGCAGCTGTCAAAAGGTGGCCCCTAGCTGGCATCTGCTTTCATATGTTGATATGCACATAAGGGCGGGTCCACATTTAAGGCAGCTCACTTCATCAATCTCAACCCGCCAGAGGCGCCGGGGGCGATTTTATCATGAAGAATGTGTGGAAATCTTGACACTCTTCTCGGTTCGTAATTATCGTACTTGCAGCCCGCAGCGCCAGCCTAATGCCGCTAATCTCAAACCGGTGTTGCAAGTTTGTGGGTTGCGGGTCGGAAACACGGAACAACGGAAACACTGCCCCCCCCCCCTGCAGGAGTGGGAGAAGGTGACTGAGGATATGACTGCCGAGGAGCGCCTGATGCGAAAAGTGCCAAAGAACGTGACCAAGGTGTGTATGTGTGTGTGTGTGTGTGTGTGTGCGTGTGTGCGTGTGTGTGCGTGTGTGCGTGTGTGCGTGTGTGTGCGTGTGTGTGTGTGACTGAGGACGTGAGTGCTGAGGAGCGCCTGATGCAAAAAGTGCCAAAGAACGTGACCAAGGTGTGTGTGTGTGTGTCTGTCTGTTGTGTGTGCGTGTGTGTGTGTGACTGAGGACATGGCTGCTGAGGAGCGCCCGATGCGAAAAGTGCCAAAGAACGTGACCAAGGTGTGTGTGTGTGTGTGCTTTAGGGTGGGGGGAGGAGTGTTCCGTGTGCTGTGCTCTGCGCTCTGTGCTGTGCTCTGCTGCGCTCTGTGTTGTGCTCTGCTGTGCCGTGTCGCGCTGCACCTTGCTGCGTCGCGCTGCGCCGCGCCGTGCTGTGCTGCGCTGCTCCCTGCTGTTGTGCATCACACTGCGGTAGGGGACCTGGGGAAGCCCACGCTCTGTACAGATGGGGGCCCCCTACCACCAGTAGGCAGCCATCTCAGTTAGGCGCTCGGGCTCTGTGCGCAGGGCACGGTCGTATGCGCCGTCAGGGGTGTCCCTGACTGTAACACCCGTTATCATCATCATCAATGCCCTGGGCGACACGATCTCAAAACTCTTTACCTTCAACCCGTTCGTCTGAACCCCAGCCCTAAAACTGTGGGCCTGATGACCTGATTAGGTCCAGGACGTGCGCGCACGTGGGGGTTTACCCCTACCAGGTAGCCAGCCAGGTTCAGCCTGAAACTGCGTGTAGGTGTCGGGCGCTAGCGCCGACACAGGTCTCATGCATCATTAATGCCTGGTGAGAGAGGGTCTTTTGCGCTGACTGGTGGTGAAGCGAAGACCGTCTCTGCATTAAAGTATCTAGGGAGTTGGATAACCCAGAGTGGTGGTGTGGAGAAGGAGATCGGTGTGCGTGTCGGTCGCGCGCTGGGCGTGTTTGCGTCTTTTGATAAGATGTGGGCCAGCAAGGAGATGCAAGTGCAGTCTAAGATGCGGGTTTACAATACTTTTGTGCTGCCCCACTTTCTGTACGGCTGCGAAACATGGGTGCCTACTAAAACACAACTGACTCGATTGGAGGTTGCCCACTCTAACTGCCTTCGTCGCATTCTGGGTGTGCGCCTGGTCGACCGGCACAGATTAACTTATATTCGGCAGGCGTGCGACACTGAGCCAATTGAGAGCCTTGTGGCAAATCGATCAATGCAGTGGCTAGGCCATGTGATGCGCATGCCGGCTTCTCGTCTTCCTCGTACGACTTTTGACTGCACAATGGATGTGGCTCGGCAGCAAGGCCGGCCTCCAGCCTCCTCCCGACACTATTTTCTTAAGCTACTGATTCAGCAGCTAGGCGAAACTAGTGGCACTCGTTCTGATTGGAAGACTTTTTCGGACACGGCGTTTGAGCGTGCTCAGGATAGGGTCGGGTGGAGAGCCGTGGTGTACGGTCCGGCTGCCCCTCAGGCGCCGGCCCCTCCACCACGGCGGTCAAGTAGATTGGCAAGCGCCACTTGACCCCCTATCCCCTGGAAGCAGTTCGGACCTATTTTGGAGGCGTCGCACAATAGCTCTCCTCTTTCCTCTAGGACTGCACGTTGGCAGGCAGCCGGCTGGTGGCGACCGCCCCTCACAAGTAATTGTTAGAGCCAGAACTGGACTTGGGTTTAGGCGGTGGTACTAGGACTAGAGGTAGTCTTTGCTGGAAAGCCGATGTAACTGAGAGAGGGTCACCATAGTGGCCTTGTGGCCAGTCAAGCCGGCAGAGCCGACTGGCGCTGACTGGAACGGTCCCCGCCTGGCAGTGCATGGCTGTCCAGCTCTCGTTTGCATGGGGCTCGATTAACCGAGGCGCGTTCTCGTCGCCGAGCCCTGGACCCAGCAATGCGGCGCTGCTGGTGACGAGGATCTCCGTGCCGCTGACGAGCGGGGTAAAATACGACTGGCCCGGCTCCTGCTAGACTGCCCCTCGGTGGAACACTTCAGGAGCGGCTTTGCCCGGCGCTGCCATGGCTTGGCGAGTAGCCGCGGCGCTGCCGCGGCCCGTGCTGGGAGACGGCCCTTATCCTCCCCCCATGCAGGACGCCATGCGGCACCGATCTCGACGAGTTGATCGACGAGCGGAGGAGCTGGCGCCCGTCAATGCATGCTGGACATTGGTCAAGATGGCTGCCCGTGGAGGCGGGCTACCATCACGGCTTCAGCGGTGGCGACCGCCGAGGCAACACAGAGTAAATCCGCTTCACCAATCGCAGCGTTCGTCACCGCGCTCATCCTCGGGTCGCTCGTCTGCCGGTGACTGGCGTTGGAAGGTCTTCAGGCAGCCTCCATGACAACTCTGTCGTCCATGCACCCCTGGAGGGTGGGACCTGGCCATGCATGAGGCATGGGGCGCCGGCTGAGCCCCATGCAAACGAGAGCTGGACAGCCATGCACTGCCAGGCGGGGACCGTTCCAGTCAGCGCCAGTCGGCTCTGCCGGCTTGACTGGCCACAAGGCCACTACTGTGACCCTGAGGAAGGTCCTTCCCTATATGCTCCTTGCCAGACATGTCTCTCAGATACCGCTGTTTGGGGTAGTCTAGCCGGCGGGAGCGGTATTCTATCGGCCGGGAGCCGGCGGTATTCTAGTTCTTAAGTGTGCTGGAGTATCGGCGGGTGTCTCTAGTAGAAGAGTAGCCTGCTTAGCTGGAAACCCCGTGTTACTGTGATACTGTTACTGTGTCGCACAGACTGTAACATTCATCATCGTCAAATCCATCATCCATCATCATCTAATCCATCCATCCATTATCATCAAATCCATCATCCATCATCAAACCCCGTACCCTGAACCCTGAACCGCCAAGACCTTCCTCAACCACAAACCCCATCTTCTCCCTGCAGCTCGTCACCTACCCCCCGGCCGACTACGACTCGTCGGAGCTCTTGAAACCTCCCCACCCACCCGCCCTCCATCACCGCCCCCGGCTCCCAAACCAGCACTTGTGTACACGTAACACGTCAAGTTACCCCATAACCCGCGCCTTAAAACACGTGCCTTGACCTGGCCTTAACCCGTGCCTTCACACTTCAAGTTACCCTGTAACCCGTGCCTTCACACTTCAAGCTACCCTGTAACCCGTGCCTTAACGCGTGCCTTAACCCGTGCCTTCACACTTCAAGTTACCCTGTAACCCGTGCCTTAAAACACGTGCCTTAACCCGTGCCTTCACACTGCAAGTTACCCTGTAACCTGTGCCTTAACACGTGCCTTAACACTTCAAATTACCCCGTGACCCGCGCCACACCACTTCAAGTTACCCCTAAACCCGTGCTGTAACACTTGAAACCCCTAAACCGCGAACCCCAGCTTGTCATCTACCACCAAACTGACAAGTAGCCGTCGGAGCTCATGAACCCCACCCCGCCCTCCATCACCGCCCCCGGCTCCCAAACCACCACTTGCTGACAACACTTCGACACTTCAAGTTACCCCTGAACCCGTGCCTTAAAACACGTGCCTTACCCCGTGCCGTCACACTTCAAGTTACCCCGCAACCCGTGCCTCTTCACTTTTAAGTTACCCATTTACCCGTGCCTTAACACTTGAAACCCCCAAACCCCAAACCCCAGCTCGTCATCTACCACCCGACCGACTACGAGCCGTCGGACATCCGCGAGCGGCTGACCACAATGACGGGCACGTACTGCTACAAGTCGGTCGGCAAGGCCGGCGTGTCTGGCCTGGTGCTGCCCGCCGCGGTCATCGCAGAGATCCTCGGGGCGCCCGGCACTGGCTGGTGTGTGCGGCTGCCGTGCAGCAGCTGTGTAGCTGCCACGTAGCTGGCATGTAGCTGCCATGCAGCTGCCATGCAGCTGCCACGTAGCTGGCATGCAGCTGTCATGTAGCTGCCATGCAGCTGCCGCGCACTCCCTCCCTCCCCTCCCTCCCCTCCCTCCCCTCCTCCCCTCCCTCCCTCCTCACCTCCCCTCCCCTCCTCCCATCCCACCCCCTGCCCCTGCCCTCCCCTCCCTCCCTCCTAGCGACGGGGAGCCCCCCCCCCCCCGCTTCATTCACCACCGCCCGTCACAATATTTCCCACGTCCTCCCCACACAATCGACACTCCCCAGGTACGCACTCTACCAGCTCTACAAGAACAGCCTGGCCGCGACTGGCGGGCAGCGGCTCAAGTTCTACCTGGGCCAGGTGTGTGTAGCATTGGTTTCGCTAACGTGCCCCGCCCACACAATGGGAATTCCACTAGGAGGCATTTCCGGTGCGGAAGGAAGTCCTTTATTCCCGAGGAACGAAGGCCATCCCCACCCAACCTGGGCCCACCCCAGGGGGGAAAGTGGCCAAAACGGGCGACACCAAACTTAGGGAATTTCTTGTGGCTTCCCTGGTTTACCAAATCCACTTTTGACGAGCGCTTTTTAGTTGCCGCCAATCTCATTTAGACGCATGCGTCGTGGGTGACCGTGGCTTGGAGGGACGGTGAAATGCGGGACGAAACCGTTTGGCGTCAAACGCTACCGTGACGTGTAACGTTTGACGCCAAACAATTTCGTTCCGCATTTCACCGTCTCTCCAAGCCACGGTCACCCACGACGCATGCGTCTAAATGAGATTGGCGGCAACTAAAAAGCACTCGTCAAACGTGGATTTGGTCTAGAGGCGACGCCGCAAAACATCATTCTGCACGCACGATGGGGCCGTTTAGTCGACTTTGATTTTTTGGGTGTGGCCACATTTTGGTCACAGGTTGGGTGGGATTGGCCCGAAGTGACACGGGATTGCCTACAGCGGGATACGGAAAGGCGTCCGCCATTCCGAGTTCCGCGTCGCCTTGCCGTCCCCGGGCCGCAGACAGGAAATGACAGGCACCGCTCTCTCTCTCTCTCTCTCTGTGCCTGTGTCTCTGTGCCTCTCTCTGTGTGTCTGTGTGTCTCGCTGACATGCATACACACTGACAACGCAGGGTCTGTGTCTCTCCGTGTCGCTGTGTGTCTCTCACACACGCATGCACACTGACAACGCGGGGATCTGAGGCCAGCCCGGTGTGCGTGTGCCACGCGGGCAAGCCGCGGCTCGACGCCTCCTCTCTCTCTCTCTCTCTCTCTTTCTCTCTCTCTGTCTCTCTCTCTGTCTCTGTCTCACTCTGTGTCTCTCTGTGTGTGTGTGTCTCTCACACACGCATGCACACTGACAACGCAGGGATCTGAAGGCAGCCCAGTGCACGTGTGCTACGCAAGCGACCCGCGGCTCGACGCCTCCTCTCCCTCTCTCTCTCTCTCTCGCGCGCGCGCGCGCGCGCGCTCGCTCGCTCTCGCTCGCTCTCGCGCGCTCTCGCGCGCTCTCTCGCGCTCTCTCGCGCTCTCTCTCACTCTCGCTCGCTCTCGCTCGCTCTCTCTTTCTCTCTCTCTCTCTCGCGCGCGCGCGCGCGCGCGCGCTCGCGCGCTCGCGCGCTCGCTCTCGCTCTCGCGCTCGCTCTCACGCTCGCTCTCGCTCTCGCTCTTGCTCTCTCTCGCTCTCTCGCTCTCTATCTCTCTCTCTCGCTCTCTTTCTCGCTCTCGCTCGCTCTCGCTCGCTCTCGCTCGCTCTCGCTCTCTGTATATTTGTCTCACTTACACACACACACACACACATTGATAACACAGGGAAGCGAGGGCAGCCCGGTGCGCGTGTGCTACGCCGGCGAGCCGAAGCTCGACGTGTATGCAAAGTTTAGCGCAGCCAGCCCCGACGGCACGCTCGCGCACGAGGAGATCGAAGACCTCGTCCACGACCTCGCGCAGGTAGGTTTGTGCGTGCGTGTGTGTGTGTGTGTGTGTGCGTGCGTGTGTGTGCGTGCGTGTGTGTGTGTGTGCGTGTGTGTGTGTGTGTGTGTGTGTGTGTGTGCGTGCGTATGTGTGTTTCGGGGTGTCGAGCGCAGAGCGAAAGAGAGTGAGGAGGGGAGCACATGCATGTGTGACTGTTTCACGGAAGGTGGACAAGAGGGGCGCAACCCGACCC
The DNA here is from genome assembly GCA_016618255.1 of Chlamydomonas sp. UWO 241. Taxonomy (NCBI): domain Eukaryota; kingdom Viridiplantae; phylum Chlorophyta; class Chlorophyceae; order Chlamydomonadales; family Chlamydomonadaceae; genus Chlamydomonas; species Chlamydomonas priscui. The sequence continues at coordinate 44,513 of VFSX01000031.1, read as the reverse complement.
CCCTTTGACGAGCACTGTGTCCCTGGCGCCGCAGCCGACGCTGCTGCACCCGCTCGTCTCCCTCTCTGCCTCTGTGTGTGTGTGTCTGTGGCTCACACTTTGCCATGCCACCTGCCCACCCCGCAGCCAACGCTGCTGCACCGGCTCGTCTCTCGCTCTCCCTCTGTGTGTGTGTCTCTGGCTCACACTTTGCCATGCCACCTGCCCACCCCGCGGCCGACGCTGCTGCACCGGCTCGTCTCTCGCCCTCCCTCTGTGTGTGTGTCTCTGGCTCACACTTTGCCATGCCACCTGCCCACCCCGCAGCCGACGCTGCTGCACCGGCTCGTCTCTCGCTCTCCCTCTGTGTGTATGTCTCTGGCTCACACTTTGCCATGCCACCTGCCCACCCCGCAGCCGACGCTGCTGCACCGGCTCGTCTCTCGCTCTCCCTCTGTTTGTGTGTCTCTGGCTCACACTTTGCCATGCCACCTGCCCACCCCGCGGCCGACGCTGCTGCACCGGCTCGTCTCTCGCCCTCCCTCTGTGTGTGTGTCTCTGGCTGACACTTGCCATGCCACCTGCCCACCCCGCAGCCGACGCTGCTGCACCCGCTCGTCGAGCTGCGCTCGCGCTTCATCCGCAAGCACGTGCCCAAGAACGACGGGTACCAGATGCTTCGGGTCGACCACGCGCACGACGACGACGACGACGGGGCGGGGCAGCAGGGGAAACCGCAGCAGATGCAGGCGCCGCAGGGGTCGGGCAGCGGCATCGCGGCGTGGCTGGCAGGGTTCACGTCCTCAGGAGACGGGGGCGGCAGCCGGCGGCGGTAGCAGCGGCAGCGTCGTGCGGGGGTAGCGTAGGGGCGCGGAGGGGGCCGTTTGGGGCGGCGGGCCCTACTAACGTCAGAGATGTTGTGCAGGCAGGTTTGGGGGCAGGCAGGCAGGGGGGGCGGAGCAGAGCTGTTGCGCGGGGGCGGGGGGGGGGAGGCACGCGCAGCAGCAGAGCCGAAGGGATGTTGCAGTCGAGAGCCGTTGTGTTGTTGATTGTCTCACGGCCATCAAAGGTGCACAGGCGGGTTTAACAGGTTCTACACCTGTGCGCCCGGAGGACCCCTGGGCGTGAGTTAAGACCCAGAAGTGCACAGGCCGAGGCACGGTCTCCTGAAGAGTGCGCAGCCAAGCGCTCCTCGTCCACCTCCGGCGCCAGAAGCATCCTCTCTACTGGAGCTGCCCCTTGCCAAGACGTTTCCCGAACCCTGCCGTGCGGCTCGGTAGGCCTCCTCAAACCCGGGTTGCCCGGTAAGCTGTATGTTGAGGCTTCTACGTCGCAGCACGATCGGTTGGGAACAGGTCTCCCCCTGGGTCCGCCCTTGCCCCCCCCTCCCCCAAAGCATATAATTGTCAGCGCTTTGGTGAAAGAGTTAGTAGGAATGCCCCCTCTACCCCCTTGCACCGATCAACAGATAACCCGCCGTGTTCGATCCAACAGAGGCTAGAGCGGGGTTCGTTCAAAAGAAACCCCTTGGCCTTGCCCGTGGCCTTACCCCTAGGTGGTGTGTACACACACGTGGGGCGTCATGTCAAGGGGGCCAACCCAGCCGGAGTTGGCTGCTGCTGCCGCCGCTGCTGCTGCTGCCGCTGCTGCCGCCGCTGCTGCTGCCACCGCTGCTGCCACCGCTGCTGCTGCTGCCACCGCTGCTGCTGCCGCGGCTGCCGCTACCACTGGTGCCGCTGCTGACACTGCTGCTGGCACTGCTGCCGGCACTGCTGCTGATACTAGGGCTTCCTAATCGGCGTCCATCGCCACCCTCCGCAGATCTCCCCCCCCCCCCCCCCCCAGATCCCCCAGATCTCCCCCCCCTCTCCCCCCCTGCACCGATCAACAGATCACCCGCCGTGTTTGATCCAACAGAGGCTTAAGTCACTGCGCGTGGAATCAGAGGGTGTCGAGTGTTGCTGCTGCTCGCTTCTGCACACACGCAGAGAACCCAGGCCCCAGCACCTGCACCAGAGCCGGAATGCCGCCAGCGTCGATGTACGCGGCGTGGTTCTGCGCGTGGTCGCCATCCAGGATTTGCAAGAGAGCATCCGCTGCAGCCTCTTGCACACGTTTCGATGAATCAGGTTCAAGCAGCTGCACCAGAGCCGGAACGGCACCAGCGGCGACGGCGTCAGCCTGGTTTTGCGCTTGCTCGCCAGCAAGGTCGCCAAGCGCCACCACTGCCGCCTCCTGCACGTCTCCCGGCGAGGCACGCCCCAGCAGCTGCACCAGGGCTGGGATGGCACCAGCGGCGACGGTGGCCTTGTCGTGAGTGCCGAAGCGGAACTCTTTTGCTGCGCGCCTGTGCGTGCCTGGCGGCATGTTGGGCTGCAGCTCGTGCACCCGGCCTTCGAGCACGACCGAGTCTGGGTCTGCGAGCTGGGTGCAGGTCTTCCACCTCATTGAGCAGCTTACAGGAGCAGAAGCGCACGTCGAGCTTGCGGAGTTTGGAGCACGCCTCCAGGGGAGCCAGGCTCTCGACCATGTCGCAGCCGCCCATCCACAGCTCCTCGAGCGTGCCACCGCATGTGGCGAGCGGCGACAGGTCCGTCACCCAGAAAACGTCAGGCATCCACAGGCACCTGAGTTTCACGCAGCTGCGAACGAAGTCGATCGAGGTCAGGTCGACCCAGCTGCTGACGTCGATCACTTGGAGCGTTGCCGCCACGCGCCTGCTGAGCCTCAAACCCGGCGCCCCATCATGCCGTGGGGCCTGCATGCACACGAGCGAGTCAGTGGTTCAGGCAGGAGGCATGGCTGGCACACACACACCCCGCCTCAATGCGAGAGCTGCATGCATGTGAGAGATCGGCGCGTGCATGGGTGCATGCACATGCATGCACGCATTGCACGCATGTACATGGGCGTGCGTGCCATGCGTGCCATGCCATGTGCGATCTATGCGCCCATCTATGCGCTGTGCATGCACGGCGCCCACACCTGGCGCACGGTGAGGCTCGTCAGCCCAGCCAGCGACGTCGTTGCGAGTGGCGCCAGGTCGGAGGCGCCGCTCCCGCCCAGCAGGGACAGGTCGCGCACGCCAGGCCACCTTGAGAGAGCACAGACGAGCTGGCCTGCAGAGAACCCCGAGCTGGGGGTGGCCACCAGCTTAATTGAACCATCCACCTGCCAGCGCATGGCCCTGCTCACGCATCGCAGAGCCTGCTTGCTGGCGCGATCCAGCGACGGCCACAGCACGAGCCACAGGTCGGTGAACAGCACGATACCTAGGGACGCGGCAACCGCAGCCTCGGCAGCCGCAGCCTCGGCAGCATGCATGGTTGCGAACGAGTGTGATGGCGCATGTCCTGTGGTGGTGTGTGCGCGTGTGTGTGTGTGTGTGTGTGCGTGTGCATGGCAGAGCATGGTTCATGGCGCATGGCACATGTGCTGGCAGGTTAGGTGCGTGTGTGTGTGTGTGTGTGTGTGTGTGCTCGTGTGTTTGCACGCCATCATGATGGCATGGCACGTGCATGTCCCCCCCAGCTGATCCCCCCAGCTGCTTTGCTCCGAGGAGCACTGCCCCCCCACTCCTCTCCATCAAAGCGCCCCCCCCCCCCTCTCCCTGGCCACTGGCAAGCTCCCCATGGAAGGCCTCCAGGCCCCCCCCTCCCACAGCTCCCCTGGCACCACTACCTGTCAGCACCTTGCCCCCACGTGTCCATGCAAGAATGCAGTGATGGCCCCCCCCGCTGTTCCAAAGGGAGAAGCCCTCACCGTTTGCGTGAGTGTTGACGTCCGCCAAAACTGTTGTGAGAATCCAGATCGCTCGATTCATGGTCCAGAGTCTCCCACACCTTCGCTATATATCACTTCGGCACCACCCACCACTAGCCCTCCCGAAATGGCTCCGCCTCCGACTCCACCCAAGCATCGGCGTGCGCGAAATGCGGGCGGGGTTGTGCTTGGGGTGGTGCTCGTCGGCCTTCTCTACTTCTTTTTCTCAAGACAGCTTGCCGCCAGCACTGTAAAGCCAGCCGCAACGCAATCGCCAACATCAGTGTCCGAGATCACACTGGGGCCAAAGGCGACGCCCAAGGCGACGCCCAAGGGGATCGCAGTCGCAGGTCGGAGTGTCATGGCGTGCAACAACGCGGTGCATGCAATCCATGGAGCTTGCATGCATGCATACGCGTGCATGCATGCACTGCATGCATGCATGCAACGCGACATGGGGAGGACGCCTGTGCAGCTGGAGTTTGAACAAGCGCGTGATGCATGCATGCATGCGTGTGACGTGCATGCATGCTGATACTTGATTGCAGGCGACACCGTGGCGTCTGCTACCCCGACACCCACCCCTACGCCCAGACCAACACCCAGCCCGTCGCCATCTCCGAGCCCCAGCCCGGAGGACCAGCTGACAGACCTGGACAACAAGTACAAACCCACGAAGTACGCGGATGTGCCAGATCTGCCTTGGATCTGCCAGGCGCACGCACGCGCGCACGAGGCAGCGCACACACGCACACAATGGCAGCGTCAACTCACCTGTCGCCAGTGATTTCCTTCAGGATCTGTTTTTGTCTTTAAATAATTGGCTGGAATTCCGGTTGTGTCTGTCTGTACAGCCGTAGAGGAAATAACTTGCGTGTCACGACGAGCGCCCCCTCTCCTTCTCCCTCTCTCACACACATGCACGAACGTCGCATGTACACAGGGAAATGGTGCAGGGCCTCGCCCAGAACGGGTACCTCATGGTGACGTGGGCCAACGCGCACTACCAGGACTTTGTCATGACGTGAGTTTGACTTTCTGTGGGCTCTGGTCGCGCAAGTGCACACACGCACGCATGGGTGCACGCGCACACACACACATGGGCGGTGCGAGTGGGCCAAAGCGCACTACCAGGACTTTGTCATGACGTGAGTCTGTCTCTCTGTAGGCTCTGGTCGCGCAAGCGCGCACGCGCACGCGCTCGCATGGGTGCACGCGCGCACGCCCAACGCATGCACACACACGAGCGGGTGGCGAGAGTGGGCCAGCAGGGCAGTCTGGAGCAGATCGAGGGCGCCAACCACGTGATGCACGGTATTGGCGCGGTGGGTGGTAGCTGCATGGTAGCTGCCTGGCAGCTGCTTGGCAGCTGCTTGGTAGCTGCTTCTGTTGGTACCGGCAGTCCCTGTTGGCAGCGGCAGCGGCACGACGCTCGGCCTGCACTGCACGCGCCCGCCCACCCCAAACAAAGCACCACCCTCTCTCTACAAACTGACAGCGCCCACTCTTTCTGTCTCTCTCACTCAATACTGTCTGTACTTGACGCGCACACCCTCGCCCACCCACTCAAAATGCCCAAATTACCAGGCGGGTTTAACACATGACCAGTCTGGGCGTCACTTGGTACACATGCACACACCCTCACTCCCCCACCCACACCCCAGCCACACCCCCAAAATGCCCGAAATCCCCGAATCTGGCGTGACTGGGTGCATCAACTCAGCACAACCAACCACAACCAACTACAACCAACCATAACCAACACACAACCAACACACAGATGGGTCTACCACGTGCGCAAGCTCGGCGTGACTGGGTATATCGTTGGCGCGATGGACGAGCCCCTGCTGGAAGTGCTGGTGGAGAAAAAGGTGGGGTCTGAGCTGGGATCTGGGCGTGGATTGGGGGGGGGGGTCTCTCGATGGGAGGAACGCTCATACTCCCATGTTAGCATGGGGTGGGTGGGTGGGGGACAGGGTTGCACCATTCGACATTCGATCCATACGACATTTGACATTCGACATACAACATTCGACGTTTTTTCAAGAGGTCATTCGATATTCGACATTCGACGTTTGTTTTCCTTACTTTGGCCTCGATTTCCTCATCGCAAACCTATATAGATTTCATTTCTGAAAGAAGTTCTGGAATCCTGGCGTCACGCTGATGCTTCTAGATTTCGGAATCGTTGGAAATAGTGCTGTGGTACGAAGTTCAAAAAAAGTGTGGAAAAAGTGTGACCTCGTCGTCAAATGGTGTTCGTATGCGTATATACGACATTCGACATACGCATTCGATCATTCGACATTCGATGCTCATCGAATGTCGAATCGTGCAACCCTGGTGGGGGAGTGACACCGCAGTTTAGGAGCACAGCGCTGAGTGCATCGTTGGCTTTGCCCACTGCTCACTTCCGATCAACACGGCAGCGAAGTCAGGCCTGACGACGGGCGACTGGACAGCGCACAGACTGTCAAGTCCATCATCAGTCCATCAAGTTCATCATCAGTCCATCAAGTCCATCATCAAGACTGTCAAGTCCATCATCAATTCTACTTACGCCGACCCCGACACCCCCCCCCGTATATTCTGCTCCCCGCACTGCGCTTCAGATCAGATCAGCACGTTCTCCTTGCCCCAGTCTGACCCCAACCCAACCACTTGTTTGCTGCCCACTGCACTTCAGATCAACTTGTTGATCGTTCCCCTGGCCCTTATGCTAACGCCAACCCCAACATTAACCCTGCCCCAACCCCAACGTTGTCTTCTGCTGCCCGCTGCCCATTTCAGATCAACACATTCTCAATGAAGTCTGGCCTGACGACGGGAGACTGTCACACAGACTGTCAAGCCCACCATCAATGCTTGTTACGCCACCCCCAACCCTCTGCCCACTGCCCACTTCAGATCAACACGTTCTCAATGAAGTCTGGCCGGACGACGGGAGACTGGACAGCACACAGACTGTCAAGCCCAGCATCAATCATTGAATGCGAATAACGCCACCCCCAACCCTCTGCCCACTGCCCACTTCCGATCAACACGTCCTCCATGCAGTCTGGCCTGACGACGGACGAATGGATACCACACAGACTGTCATGCCCACCATCAATGCTTGTTACGCCACCCCCAACCCTCTGCCCACTGCCCATTTCAGATCAACACGTTCTCAATGAAGTCTGGGCTCACTACGGGAGACTTCGGGTGGGGCAGTCCCACGTTTGCAAAGATGGTGGGTGGTTACCAGCCATTTTGTTTTGGGCTTCTGGGAGCCGTTGGGAGCAATTTGGCTACGGACGATCCCGTCAGGTAGAGCTCAACCAGCCAAGTTGCTTGATGGTCTGACGATCCCATCAGATTGGTCTCGTCAAGAGCTTGAAATGCACATAATTAAGGAAATTTTAGAGGTCTCTGTCCGTGCATCGGTGCGCACAAAATCAAACGAGAGAGCGCGAGGTGAAGCGTGCAGGCGTGACAAGTAGTGCTCATGGAAGTTATCTATTCGTCGCGGGCTGAAGCTCAGCGGGGAGGCTGCGGTGAGTGGGCCGCAGGGTGTGGGCTGATGTCAACGGCGGGCGGTAACCGCGATTGTCGCGAGAAGATCCGCCTCATCGCCGTTTCCTAGCCCTCTGCACGCATGCGCACACACCTATGCGCACACACACGCACCCATGCACACGCACCAGTGTTTCCGTTAGCCAACCCGCAACCCGACAAAGTGCACTTTCGGGTTGAGATTGGCTGATTTGGGCTGGCGCGTGGGGTTGAGAATGCGCAACTGTCGACCCAAAAAGTGTGAACATTTCCACACCCTTTTCATTAAAAAATCGCCTGCGTTGGGTTGAGATTGGGGAGTGAGCTGTGAGGTCCGGGTTGAGCCATCACTTGCCCAACATTCGTAGCGGAACCACTGACACGCACACACGCGCCTTCCTGTGCACCCAAACCCTCGACCCGGCTAAATTATACATTGGGACTAGGGTTGGCTGTGTGCGTATAATACGTATATACGTATATCCGTAAATATACGTATGTACCAGGGGGGGGCAGAATAGTTTTTTTCAGACCCAGCGTTGCATTATTTTCAAAACGGGCCTGGACCCCCCCCCCCCCGGGTACACCCAGACCTTATCTGCCGGAGCTGAAACTTGGTGGGCAGCTTCGTGACATTGTTCCCATTCCATCGCACTATTTAAGATGCTGTACAACCCAATCCTCTTCCTGAAACGGGCCTCAGAAGACGGCCACACGCCTCGGTGCAGCCCCACACACCAAGGTCCCTTCCACACCCTCCCAATGATGAACCACAGAAATGACCATGGATTTGGCATCCCTGTCGTTAGACAAATCCATTGCGTCCTTCCCCATCACAATCGGAGGTCTGCAGAGCATTCTGGCTCCAAGGGGGTGTGAACCAGTGGTCTACACCAATCGCCCGGTGTGGACCCTCTCACACCCCCACACCACTGCACTACCTATTGTGTGTGTGGGGGATCTGAGGGTGGATTTGTACACCTCTTGACGAGAGGAATCCAGCACACCAACTCTCGTGTCGAACGGATGTCAGAATAAAAACTTACATAAAAATTCTGAGAAACGGTCCAGGCCCCCCCCCCCCCAATTCCCATTTTTTTAGAGTGGAATTCTTCCTCATTTAGGGAAGGGAAGGGCATGGCGCCGGTCCGGTGAGAAAATTCGAAGATCTTCAACGGCCATCCCGACCCAACCTGGGCCCACCCCAGGGGGCAAAGTGGCCAAAACGGGCGACACCAAACTTTGGGAATTTCTTGTGGCTTCCCTGGTTGACCAAATCCACTTTTGACGCGTGCTTTTTAGTTGCCGCCAATCTCATTTAGACGCATGCTCCGTGGGGGGCCGTGTGTCTGGAGAGACGGTGAAATGCGGAACGAAATCGTTTGGGATCAAACGTGACACGTCACGGTAACGTTTGACCCCAAACGGTTTCGCTCCGCGTTTCACCGTCTCTCCAAGCCACGGTCGCCCAAGACGCATGCGTCTAAATGAGATTGGCGGCAACTAAAAAGCACGCGTCAAAAGTGGATTTGGTCCAGAGGCGACGCCGCAAAACATGCCAAAAGTTTGGTGTCGCCCAGCACAGCGACCGCGGTAAAGCGGCACGGCACGGGACCCAGCGCCTCGTCAAGTTCATGCCACGGGTGGTACCGATCGGTAGGAGGCGTCGCGGGGGGCTGGCTCCCCGCAGCGGCGCGGCAGGGGGTTGGGTGCGACTGTTGCATGGCGCTCCGCGAGGCCCGTGACGGCCCCACGGCGTATCCCAGCACACGATCTCGACACGCATGTCTATATTACGTGCCGAGAAGTCATTCTGCACGCGCGATGGGGCCGTTTAGTCGACTTTGGAATTTTGGGCGTGGCCACATTTTGGTCACAGGTTGGGTGGGGATGGCCCAACGTTGGGTCTGTTTCTAACTTCCCTGCCCCCCCCTGGTATATACGTATGCAAAAACGAGCAAATACACAGGGCAAAAAACAAAAAAAACGTTTTCGCACCCCACACCCCGCCGCCGCCGCCCCCGTCCCCGCAGCAGCGTAGCGCAGCGTACAACGGCATCGCGCCTAGGATTAACATGATGCAGAACGGACGCCCCCCAAGGGATAGGCCCGCCCAGCAGACGATCAATGGCAAATCGTGCGCGCCGGCGGAGTGCCGCGCCGAGCTGATCAGGATGAAGAGAACGTACAGCGACGCCGAGAAGATTCGCCTGATTCAGGACCACATGCTCGAGATGTTCAACAAGGTGCTCGGCATCGCGTCGAACTGCCCGACGCGCTTTGCGATCAGCCACATGATCACTCTGGACCTCCTGGAGGCCAAGGACGCGATCAAGAGCGCGTGCATCAGCGACGAGTGGGACATCGCCGCAGCCTCCTCGACGCACAGCGACGAGTTCAAGGAGCTCGTGCTAGAGTACCAGCCTCGGCGGCCGGGCCGCGGGCGGCCGGAGCGCCCGTACAAGTTCTGGATCGAGGTGCCGCGCCTGATTGAGCTGGTGCAGCCGATCAGCGACGCCATCCACAAGACGGAGGCCGACTGCTCTCTGCTGTCCCAGGGGCCGACCATCTTCCAGGCGCTCCAGAACCACGTGCTGGCGTTTGTCGACAAGTACAAGGACGACCCCTCGGCTCCCGACTACGCGGACCTGCCCGCGATCTTCGAGGCGCGCATGCTCAAGCACTGCCCCATCGCGGCGTACGCTGCGTTTGCCCTCGACCTGCTCTACTTCGACGTGGACGCGAGCGGCAGCTGAACCCCAGCCCTCTGCCGGCTGGACGACGGGGACCTGGAGGCTATACGCGTGAAGACGTACTACGAGCGGTTTGTCGAGCCGGAGCAGATCGAAGCGCTCCACCTCGAGCTCGCTACAGCTGCAGCTGGAGCCGCTGCCAAAGAAGATCGAGAGCCTGTACAAGGTGTGCAGCTCGAGGCGGGAGGAAGTGGACGGCAAGAAGATCAAGATCATCATCACGCCCGCTAGCAGCCGCCGCGGGCTGTGGACGAAGAACCTGGCCAACAACGGCTTCCCGCTGCTCGCTCTTTGCGCCGACCGCCTGCTGTCCATGCACGCGACCAGCGCAGCGAGCGAGCTCAACTGGTCGGTGTGGGGGCACATCTTCACCAAGTACCGCACGCGCCTGGGCCTGATCAAGGGCGAGATGCTCGTGTTCATCCGCGGCAACAGCGAGACGGTGATCATCACTGACGGGGACGAGTTTGAGGAGATCTCCCTAGAGATGCTGGAGGAGATCCTCGAGGGGGAGGAGGAGTGAGCTGATACCCCCCATGCATACCAGCAGTGATCTGAATAGCCCTTGTTGCATGCTTTCCAATCCAAGTTGAATGATTCCGATCCATGCACAAGGAGCGTTAGTTATGACCGGGCCGCGGCCGCCCGAGCAGCCGCGCGAGCGCACATTACTGTTTTGGCATTTACTGAAAACCCGTAGCGTGCATGATATTGAGACCGATAGCAGCGATGCTCCTTGTTAAGAAAGCTTTCCAACGGCGTATCACACTCCCTCAGCGACCCATGTATGAGCAGATGACGTTTTTTATACGCACGTATTATACGTATTATACGTATTATACGTATTATACGGATAAACGCACAAATTCAGCCTGAAATGTACGGGTTGGGCCAACCCTGATTGGGACTCCAACAATCGCAGGGCCGCGAGAAGATCCGCCTCATCGCCGGTTTCCTTGCCCTCGACGCTTACGCACACACCTATGCGAACATACACGCACCCATGCACTCGCACACACGCGCCTTCCTGTGCACCCAAACCCTTGACCCGGCTAAATTATACATTGGGACTCCAAACATCGCAGGGCCGCGAGAAGATCCGCCTCATCGCCGGTTTCCTGGCCCTCTTGCACGCAGGCGCACGCATCCACGCACGCGAACGCTCGTGCACGCGCCACGCACGCGCCCACGCATCCACTCTCCCATGCAACACAGGGCCGCGGGAAGATCCGCCTCATCGCTGTGTTTCAGAACCTCTGCACGCACCCACGCACGCACACGCCCACGCACGCGCCCACGCACGCGCCCACGCATCCACTCTCCTATGCAACACAGGGCCGCGAGAAGATCCGCCTCATCGCCGTGTTCCAGAACCTCTGCACGCACCCACGCACGCACACGCACACGCGCGCGCCACGCACGCGCCCACACATCCACTCTCCCATACAACACAGGGCCACGAGAAGATCCGCCTCATCGCCGGTTTCCTGGCCCTCTTGCACGCAGGCGCACGCACCCACGCACGCGAACGTTCGTGCACGCGCCACGCACGCGCCCACACATCCACCCTCCCATATAACACAGGGCCGCGAGAAGATCCGCCTCATCGCCGTGTTCCTTGCCCTCGACGTAAGCGTCATCATCAGCGACGTCGACGTGCTGTGGCTGCGCGACCCGCTGCCGTACTTTGCCAAGTACGAAGAGGTGGGTGTTGCGGGTGGCGTTGCTGGTGTTGCAGGTGTTGCAGGAGTTGGTGCAGTTGTTGCGGATGTTGTATGGCATGCTGTGGCTGCGCGACCCGCTGCCGTGCTTTGCCAAGTACAAAGAGATGGGTGTTGCGGGTGGCGTTGCTGGTGTTGCTGGTGTTGTGGATGTTGTTGCGGATGTTGCATGGCATGCTGCGGCTGCGCAACCCGCTGCCGTGCTTTTCCAAGTACAAAGAGGTGGGTGTTGCTGGTGTTGCAGGTCGTCCTTTTCAAAGCACAACGAGTATAGTGTTGCGGGTGTTGTGGATGTTGTTGCGGATGTTGCATCGCATGCTGTGGCTGCGCGACCCGCTGCCGTACTTTGCCGAGTACAAAGAGGTGGGTGTTGCAGGTCGTACTTTTCAAAGCACGACGAGTTTGGTGTTGCCGGTGTTGTGGATGTTGTTGCGGATGTTGCATGGCATGCTGTTGATACACGACCCGCTGCCGTTCTTTGCCAAGTACAACGAGGTGGGTGTTGCGGGTGGTGTTGCTGGTGTTGTTGTTGCGAGTGTTGCGGATGTTGCATCGCATGCTGTGGCTGCGCGACCCGCTGCCGTACTTTGCCAAGTACAAAGAGGTGGGTGTTGCGGGTGGCGTTGCTGGTGTTGCTGGTGTTGTGGATGTTGCGGATGTTGCATGGCATGCTGCGGCTGCGCGACCTGCTGCCGTGCTTTGCGAAGCACAAAGAGGTGGGTGTTGCGGGTGGCGTTGCTGGTGTTGCGGGTGTTGGTGCAGTTGTTGCGGATGTTGCATGGCATGCTGCAGCTGCGCGACCCGCTGCCGTACTTTGCCAAGTACAAAGAGGTGGGTGTTGCGGGTCGTACTTTTAAAGCACGACGAGTTTGGTGTTGCCGGTGTTGTGGATGTTGTTGCGGATGTTGCATGGCATGCTGTTGCTACGCAACCCGCTGCCGTTCTTTGCCCAGTACAACAAGGTGGGTGTTGCGGGTGGTGTTGCTGGTGGTGTTGTTGCGAGTGTTGCAGATGTTGCGGATGTTTCATCGCATGCTGTGCTTTGCGAAGTACGAAGAGGTGGGTGTTGCAGGTGTTGCTGGTGTTGTTGCTTGTGTTGTTGCAGGGGTTGCTGCAGATATTTCGGGTGTTGCGGGCATGCATGCTGCGGCTGCGCGACCCGCTGCCGTGCTTTGTGGAGCACGATGGGTTTGGTGTTGCAGGTGTTGCTGCTGGTGTTGCTGGTGTTGCGGATGTTGCATGGCATGCTGCGGCTGCGCGGCCCGCTGCTGTGCTTTGCGGAGCACGACGAGGTCGGTGTTGCCGACCTTTGACGAGTTCATCTTCAAGCACTGTCCGGAACCTGGACCCGCACCCATGCACCCCTCCTCGGAACTGCCTGTGTGCGCGCGCGGGCATTCTGACGAGCAGCCACCTTGTCATGAGCACAACCCCCCTAGTATTAACCACTGAACCCCGGACCCACAACCCTCGCATTCCTCCTCTAGAGAACTGCTCTCTTAGTCATGCTGTATGTGACTTTGGAGCCGCACGTGTGACCACCAAGTGTGGACTGTAAACTCAGCACCATCTTTGCAACTGTGTCTGCGCAGGCCGACCTCCTGAACCAGCAGCGACCTGCTCATGGGCACCGTCCACAACAAGAGCCTGGGGAACCGTGACCCACTCATCATCAACCGTGACGTACTCGTATCAATCCTGCACCCCTCCCCTCCCCTCGCAACCGTGTCTGAAAAGGCCGACATCCTGACCAGCAGCAACCTGCTCATGGACACGGTGGACGACGAGAGCCTAGAGAACCGCAACCCTGCCCCCCTCCTCGCAATCCTGCACCCCTCCTCGCAACCCATGCCCCCCCCCACCTCGCAACCCTGCACCCCCCCTCGCAACTGCGCGTGTCTAGGCCGACATCTTGACCAGCAGCGACCTCCTCATGAACACGGTCGACGACGAGAGCCTGGAGAAGTGGCCGCGCGCCAACGCGGCCGCCAACATCGGTGCGGCGCAGTGGGGCTCCGCCAAAATGCCTGCCTCGCGATCGGTTAGGTTTAGGCGTCAACGAGGCGTGTTTGTCAAGAGAATGAGCAAAGCCTTGTCACAGCATGCTCATGAAGACCGTCAGCATCAAGAGCCTGGAGAAGTGGCCACCAGCATCGGGGCGACACAGTGTGGTTCCGCTGAGATGCCAGCCTCGCGATCGTTTAGGTTTAGGCGTCAACGAGGCGTGTTTGTCCAGATAATGAGCAAAGCCTCGTCACGGCGTGCTCATGAAGACCGTCAGCATCAAGAGCCTGGAGGAGTGGCCGCGCGCCAATGCGGCCGCCAACATCGGTGCGGCGCAGCAGTAGTTCCGCTCACACGCCTGCCTCGGTCGAGTTAATAAGGGTTCACCAAGGCCTTGTTGAGCTGTAGTGACAGCCCACGCCCCCTGTATATCGACAGGCCTTGCGCCTCCAGACCAGTGACCGCTGGAACGGATTTCAGTGATTGTGTTTTCCCGGCTCGAGCAACTTTGACCGCTCATACCAGGCGCAATACATTGCGGGTGTTCACGCAATGCACGCCGTTGTGCTGCTCTCGGCGAGAGCTTTCCAACGCACCCCTCCGCGCCCTCTCCCACCAAGTGTGGGGTGGTTATATCTGGGAAATAGGAAACCCGACCCAGAGCGCCTATACGGCTTGCAGGGGGATCACTGCGCTGCAGGCATCATATCCTAAACCGCAGGAAGTTCATGGCGTGCGTGCAGGACATGCTGCACCCTCGCACACCACACGTGCGGGCCTCACGTCACGTATTCTGCCTGTACACACATCCTCGTACGTCGCGCCGACACACACGCATCCTCGTCCGCAGGCATCATGCTGTTCCGCAAGAAATCGATGCCGTTTGTGCAGGAGTGGATCCGAATCATCGAGACCGACGAGAAAGTGTGGGACCAGAACGCGTTCAACGACCTGTTCAAGCGGTGCGTGGGATGCACGGGTTAAGCTTTCACATCTAAACCCTAAAAACCTCAAACCCTGAAACCCTCAACCCCGGATCCATATCATCGAGGCCGACTAGAGGTAAAAAAACAGAACCCATTTAACGAATTGTCCAAGCGGTGCGCGGGTTGAAGCCTTGACCTCTCTCTCTCTCTCTCTCTCTCCCTTCCCCCCCCCCCACCCGGCCCGCCCTTTGGCACTCCTGTTCCTCTTTCTCTCTCCCCTTCTCTCTCTCTCTTTCTCTCTCCGTCTCCCTCTCTTTGTCTTTCTCTTTCTATCACTTTCTCTCTCCCTCCCTCTGTCTCTCTCTCTCTCGCCCTCCGTTCCCCCACCCCCTTGTTTGCAGCGGCACCAGCGTGATTCCCACTTTCTCTCCCTCCCTCCTTCCCTCTCTCTCCCCCTCACCCTCCATCCCGCACCCCCACCCCCTCCCCCGCCTGCAGCGGCACGAGCATAATTCCTGACCACCCACTCAAGCTGGTCAAGGCATGCAGCGGCGCGCTCACCATGGGCATATCCTGCCCGCCATTTGGCACTCCCCTCTCTCTCTTTAACTCTCTCTCTCTCTTTGAATGTCTCTCTCTTTCCCTGTCTCTCTCTCTCTTGGTATCTCCTCTACTCCCTCTGTCTCTCTCTCTCTCTCTCTCACACACACACACACACACACGCCTGCAGCGGCACGAGCGTGATTCCAGACCACCCCCTCAACCTGTTTAAGGCAAACAGCGGCGCACTCACCTGGGCATCCTACCCGCTATTCGGCACCCCCGTTTCTTTATCTTTCACGCTCTCTCTCTTTGAATGTCTCTCTCTTTCCCTGTCTCTCTCTCTCTTGCTGTCGCTTCCACTCTCTTTTGCTATCTCTTCTACTCGCTCTGTCTCTCTCGCACGCACACACACACACACACACACACGTTTGCAGCGGCACCAGTTTGATTCCAGGCCACCCCCTGAACCTGTTCAAGGCCTACAGCGGCGCGATCACCACGGGCATCCTGCCCCCGCCATTCGGCACTCCTGTCTCTCTCTTTCACGCTCTCTCTCTTTGAATGTCCCTCTCTTTCTCTCTCTCTCTCTTGCTCTCTCTTCTACTCCCTCTGTCTCTCTCTCCCGCACACACACACACACAAACACACACACACACACGCACACACGTTTGCAGCGGCACGAGCGTGATTCCCGACCACCCCCTGAACCTGTTCAAGGCCTATAGCGGCGCGCTCACCATGGGCATCCTGCCCGTCTCTATCTTCTGCTCCGGGCACACCTACTACACACAGCGCATGTTTGAGACACTGAAGCTTGAGGTGGGTGGTTGTGGGGGTGGTTGTGGGGGTGGTGATGGGGGTGGTGGTGGGGTGGTGGTGTGTGTGGCGGGGGGCTGGTGTGTGTGTGTGGGGGGGGATTATGGGTTGGTTTGCGGGGTGGTGGTGGTGTGACTAAAACTGCAGGGGGTGGGTGTCGGGTGGTTGTGGGCACGACTCGCTCATCAAGCATCATCATCAAGTATGCCGCACGCCCGGCAAGCGCCACACACGCACGCGCCCCCCCACTCCCACCCCAGGCACTCCCCCCTCCACACCCACCCCTAGGAGGGCACCCATCCCCCACACTCTCTCCACACCCCACACACCCACCCCTAGGTGTGCGCCGTGCACGCGGCGTTCCAGTTTTCCGGCACGCCCGACGAGCGCCTCACACGTCAACGCCCCCCCTCCTTCCCCCCCTCCCCTCCCCTCCACACCCACCCCTAGGTGTACGCGGTTCACGCGACGTTCCAGTTTTCCGGAACGCCCGGCAAGCGCCACCGCATGCGCGAGGAGATGATGTTCGACGACCCTCCCGAGTACTACGACCACAAGGTGTGACCGAGTATGACCGAGTGTGAACGAGTGTGACCGCGTGTGATTGAGTGTGATCACGTGTGATGGAGTGTGACCGAGTGTGATATTGCAAGCGCCACCGCATGCGAGAGGAGATGATGTTCGGCGACCCTCCCGGGTACTACGACCACAAGGTGTGACCGAGTGTGAACGAGTGTGAACGAGTGTGACCGCGTGTGATTGAGTGTGAACGAGTGTGATCACATGTGATGGAGTGTGAACGAGTGTGATATTGCAAGCGCCACCGCATGCGCGAGGAGATGATGTTCGACGACCCTCCCGAGTATTATGGTCATCAGGGTGTGACCACGTGTGAACGAGTGTGCTTTGAGTGTGACTGAGTGTGATTGAGTGTGACCGAGTGTGATTGAGTGTGATCGAGTGTGATTGAGTGTG
>VFSX01000031.1:0-22500 GCA_016618255.1 Chlamydomonas sp. UWO 241 | reverse complement strand
TGTGCAAACGTTCTTGCTCAGGGGGTAAGTGCGTTCGTGCACCGTGGGCTCCACACATCCCGTTTCAAAAATGTGTTTTGGGGTCTGGCACCAAACCATGTTCTTTTCTGACATGCTAGCCTGGGAAGGGCCAACAACAACAACAACAGCAACTTCCAACTGACGCTCGAGTGCTCTCCAACCGACGCTCTGTGTCCTCCCCCCCCTTCCGCCCAAGGGTCCAACATCACGGGTTCGAAATTCAAACTACCGTTCAAATACTCTCCAACTTCCAACCGGGCTGTGTGTGCCCCTTCAACTGCCCCTCCAACTGCCCCTCCAGCTGCCTCTTCAACTGGGCTGTGTGTGCCGCCCCCCCCCACCGTCACCCGCACGCACACGCACGCACACCCAGGGTCCACCATCCCGGGTTCAAAATTCAAACCGCCATTCAAATGCCCGCTCAATCACGTCGTCGACCTCGAGGGCGGTTGGGGGTGCTCCCCAACTTCCAACTGCCGCTCAAATGCTCTCCAACCGACGCTCTGTGTGCTCCCCCCCCCCTTCCGCCCAATGGTCCACCATCCCGGGTTCAAAATTCAAACTGCCGTTCAAATACGCTCCCACTTCCAACTGGCGATCTGTGTGCCCCCCCCCTCACCCGGACACACACGCACGCACACTCAGGGTCCACCATCCCGGGTTATAAATTCAAACCGCCGTTCAAATGCCCGCTCGACCACTTGGTCGATCTCGAGGGCGGTTGGGGGGCGCTCCCTAATTTCCAACTGTCGTTAAAGTGCTCTCCAACTAACTCGTTGTCCCCCACCCCCACCCCCACCCCGCACACACGCTGCTGCCAGGATCCACCATCCCGGGTTAAAAATTCAAGCTGCCGTTCAAATGCTCTCCAACTGACGCTCCAAGCGCCCCCCCCCCCCCTTGCTGCCAGGGCCCACCCGTCCTCCCCTGCTCCCGCTTTCAAACTGCCGTTTAACCTGCATTCAAGTGCTACCCAACTTACTCGTTGGCCCCCCCACCCCCACCCCTTGCCGCCAGAATCCACCATCCCGGTTTCAAAATTCAAACTGCCGTTCAAATGCCCGCTCGACCACGTCGCCGACCTCGAGGGCGGTTGGGGGTGCTCCCCAACTTCCAACTGACGCTCGAGTGCTCTCCAACCGACGCTCTGTGTGCTCCCCCTCCCCCCCCCTCCGCCCACGGGTCCACCATCCCGGTTTCGAAATTCAAACTGCCGTTCAAATACTCTCCAACTTCCAACTGGCGATCTGTGTGTGCCCCCCGCCCCCTCACCCGGACGCACACGCACGCACACACAGGGTCCACCATCCCGGGTTCAAAATTCAAACTGCCGTTCAAATGCCCGCTTGACCACGTGGTCGACCTCGAGGGCGGTTGGTCGCGCGACCTGCCGGCCGGGCACTTTGGCCCAAACACCGAGTACAAGGAGTGGTCGTTCTTCGATAACACGCGCATGACTGCTGCTGTGAAGGACAACCGTGTGGTTGTTGAGGTGCGGGCACAGAATCACACGCACACACACACGCACACATGTGCATATATGTGCACACACACACACACACACACACGCATCCACGCGCATGACTGCGGCCGTGAAGGACAGCCGTGTGGTTGTTGAGGTGCGTGCACAGAGACACACGCTCACACACGCATACACACACACACACACAAACACACACGCATACACACGCATACACACACACGCACGCACGCATGCACGTGCATCAATGCGGCCGTAAAGGGCAGCCGTGTCGTCGTTGAGGTGCGTGCACAGCGAGAGAGAGAGAGAGAGAGAGAGAGAGAGAGAGAGAGAGATTTGCACAGATCCCACCGCTAGGGCACACACGCACACACACACACACATGCACACACACACACACACATGTGCACGCACACACACGCACACACGCGCATGACTGCGGCTGTGAAGCACAGCCGTTTGGTTGTTGAGGTGCGTGCACAGAGAGAGAGAGAGAGATTCGCACAGATACCACCGCTAGGGCACACACACGCATGCACACACACACGCACATGACTGCGGCTGTGGAGGACAGCCGTGTGGTTGTTGATCAACGAGGTGGGCACACACACTAAGACACACATGCAGACCAGACAGACAGTTAGACAGGGTTAGGCAGACAGACAGACAGACAGACAGAGACAAACCGGCAGGCAGGCCTGATAGACACACACACACACACACACACACCCTCTTCCCCACACACACGCTGCTGCTGCAGATGTGCCCGCCCGGCGACGCGTCTTGCTCCGACGGAACCACCGCTGCAGCAGTGGCGCGCACACACACACACACACACACACGCGCGCGCACACACACACACACAACACACACACACGCGCGCGCGTGTGCTGCAGATGTGCCCGCCCGGTGACGCGTCGCGCTCCGACGGCAGCACCGCGGCAGCAGTGGCAGACACACACACACACACACACTCGAGCATACACACACACACTCACACACACACACGCTTGTGTGCTGCAGATGTGCCCGCCCGGCAACGCGACTTGCTCCGATGGCAGCACTGCGGCAGCGGTGGCAGACACACACACACACACGCACACACACACACGCGCGTTTGCTGCAGATGTGCCCGCCCGGCGACGCGACTTGCTCCAACGGCAGCACCGCGGCAGCGGTGGCAGACACACACACATACACACACACACACACACACACACACGCGCGCGTGTGCTGCAGATGTGCCCGCCTGACGACGCGACATGCTCCGACGGCAGCACTGCGGCAGCAGTGGCAGACACACACACACACACACACACACACACACGCGTGTACTGCAGATGTGCCCACCCGGCGACGCGTCGTGCTCCGACGGCAGCACCGCGGCAGCGGTGGCGGATGGGAGCGTGCGCGTGCAAGGGGGGCTGACGAGTGACAAGCTGCGCGCGGCGCTTGCCGGCGTCGCGTCGTCCGCCAAGGTGTGTTTTTAAAATAAATAAATACATAAATAAATAAACAACGGAAATAATCAAATGAAGTCAGGTCGTGCGGGCAGCAGGTGTGGGGCATTTGTGTGGCGTGTGTGTGTGGCGGGGGGGGGGGGGCTGACGAGTGACAAGCTGTGCGCGGCGCTGGCGCCGCGTCGTCCGCCAATGTGTGTTTTTAATTAATAAATAAATAATAATAATCAAACTACCGTACAGGGCCTGTGCCTTCGCGAGTAAGTATTGTTTTGGACGCCCCCCGCGAAGCTGAAAACGATTAAAATCTCGCAAAAATCGCGATTTGGGGCGTCAAATCGACCGAAATCGTCGAAAAACGACCCCCGCGGAGCGATTAAACAATCATTTTTTCGACCCCCTCGCGAAGGCTCAGGCCCTGTACGGTAAGTCAGGTCGTGTGGGCAGGAGGTGTGGGGCATTTGTGTGGCGTGCAGGGGGGGACTTCACTGTCTCACAAACACACACAGTTTTAATTTCCATCGTAATGTAATGAACAGGGAAATTTGGGTTTGTGTATGAAGCTGTAGATCGAAAGTGTGTACTTTCAGAGCTCTGAACCAGCTCTCTCCCCTTTGTCCTCATCCTGGATTCGTACAAAGGGAAACTCTCGTTTCATTAGCACAGCTTCATCGGGTTCTGCCTTGATCAGAACCTCGTGTGCAAGCGAGCGATACGATCCAAGCAGTCAATCCAACAAATCAGCACAACAGTGCAGTCAGCCAGCTCGGCTCCTTAATAAGAGCGAAAGCTGGTACACAAACACACACACACATACACACGGCACACACGCTCTCCTCTCACACCCCACCCTGCGCCCATTGTCTTGCACATCTGCAGACGCTGCACTTCTCGTCGATGGCCTCCGCGTTTGGTAACTTCAGCGCGCCCGCTGACTGGGACAAGTTTGTCGAGCGAATGAAGATCTACGGTTCCATCTGGTGCTGCGTGCAGGTGCGCGCAGGTTGGCCCTAGCTAGACCCAAGCCACAAAATAGAAGGGCCCCGTAGCCCCCAGCCAGCAGACATTGAAACCCTTCTTGGGCTTTTGGCGGTTTGGGTTTTCGTGTTCTAATGTTTTGAGTG
Organism: Chlamydomonas sp. UWO 241; assembly: GCA_016618255.1. Lineage (NCBI taxonomy): Eukaryota > Viridiplantae > Chlorophyta > Chlorophyceae > Chlamydomonadales > Chlamydomonadaceae > Chlamydomonas > Chlamydomonas priscui. The sequence continues at coordinate 18,415 of VFSX01000031.1, read as the reverse complement.
GAACAAGACTGGGACTAGTTTGTTGATCGAAAGAAGATCTACGGCTCCATCTGGTGCTGCGTGCTGGTGCGCGCGGGGCCGGGTTTGGGGGGTTTGGGGCGCATGGGGTTCGAATGGGGGGTCGGGTTTTTAAGTGGAACAAGTTTGGAACGAGTGGCTCAAATGCATGAAGGCCTACGGCTCCATCTGGCGCTGCATGCTGGTGCGCGCGGAGATTGCTTTGGCTGATGAAGCCACGCACACTCGCACTCACACACACACACACACTGACCCCCACCCTCACAACCACACACAACCGCATGCTCATGCGTTCCCGGGCCACATCCACTACGACCTGCTGTTCGACACAAGTACCCACAACACCCACACACACACAGACGCGCGTGTGCACACGCACACACACACGCACACACACACGCACACGCACGCACGCGCACGCACAGGCGCACCCGGGCCACATCCACTACGACCTGCTGTTCGACACATGTACCCACATGTACAACACACACACACACATGTAGGGCTCCAAATTATAATATAACTCTGATTTTTTCAAAATTCTATAATATTCTATAATATTATTGGCTCGATTAACGGAGGCGCGGTCTCGTCGCCGAGCCCTGGACCCAGCAATGCGGCGCTGCTGGTGACGAGGATCTCCGTGCCGCTGACGAGCGGGGTAAAATACGACTGGCCCGGCTCCTGCTAGACTGCCCCTCGGTGGAACACTTCAGGAGCGGCTTGCCCGGCGCTGCCATGGCTTGGCGAGTAGCTGCGGCGCTGCCGCGGCCCGTGCTGGGAGACGGCCCTTATCCTCCCCCCATGCAGGACGCCATGCGGCACCGATCTCGACGAGTGATCGATGAGCGGAGGAGCTGGCGCTCGTCAATGCATGCTGGACATTGGTCAAGATGGCTGCCCGTGGAGGCGGGCTACCATCACGGCTTCAGCGGTGGCGACCGCCGAGGCAACACAGAGTAAATCCGCTTCACCAATCGCAGCGTTCGTCACCGCGCTCATCCTCGGGGTCGCTCGTCTGCCGGTGACTGGCGTTGGAAGGTGTTCAGGCAGCCTCCATGACAACTCTGTCGTCCATGCACCCCTGGAGGGTGGGACCTGGCCATGCATGAGGCATGGGGCGCCGGCTGAGCCCCATGCAAACGAGAGCTGGACAGCCATGCACCGCCAGGCGGGGACCGTTCCAGTCAGCGCCAGTCGGCTCTGCCGGCTTGACTGGCCACAAGGCCACTACTGTGACCTTGAGGAAGGTCCTCTCCTATATGCTCCTTGCCAGACATGTCTCTCAGAGACCGCTGTTTGGGGTAGTCTAGCCGGCGGGAGCGGTAGTCTATCGGCCGGGAGCCGGCGGTACTCTAGTACTTAAGTGTGCTGGAGTGTCGGCGGGTGTCTCTAGTAGAAGAGTAGCCTGCTTAGCTGGAAATCCCGTGTTACTGTTACTGTATTATTGGCTATCCCCACCCAATATAATCAGGATAGGGTCGGGTGGAGAGCCGTGGTGTACGGTCCGGCTGCCCCTCAGGCGCCGGCCCCTCCACCTCAGCAGTCAAGTAGATTGGCAAGCGCCACTTGACCCCCTATCCCCTGGAAGCAGTTAGGACCTATTTCGGAGGCGTCGCACAATAGCTCTCCTTTTTGCTCTGGGACTACACGTTGGCAGGCAGCCGGCTGGTGGCTACCGCCCCTCACAATAAATTGCTAGGGCCAGAACTGGACTTGGGTAAAGGCGGTGGTACTAGGACTAAAGGTAGTCTTTGCTGGAAAGCCGATGCAACTGTAACTGTAACTGTAACCCCACCCAACCTGGGCCTGCCCCAGGGGGAAAAGCGGCCGAATGGGCGACACCAAACTTGGGGAATTTCTTGTGGCTTCCCTGGTTGACCAAATCCACTTTTGACGCGTGCTTTTTAGTTGCCGCCAATCTCATTTAGACGCATGCTCCGTGGGGGGCCGTGGCTTGGAGAGACGGTGAAATGCGGAGCGAAGCCGTTTGGGGTCAAACGTTACCGTGACGTGTAACGTTTGACCCTAAACGATTTCGTTCCGCATTTCACCGTCTCTCCAAGCCACGGCCCCCCACGGAGCATGCGTCTGAATGAGATTGGCGGCAACTAAAAAGCACTCGTCAAAAGTGGATTTGGTCCAGAGACGACGCCGAAAAACATGCCGAAAGTTTGATGTCGCCCAGCATAGCTACCTCCGCAACGCGACACGGCACGGGACCCAGCGCCTCCTCAAGTGCATGCCACGGGTGGTACCGATCGGTAGGAGGCGTCGCGGGGGGCTGGCTACCCGTAGCGGTGCGGCAGGGGGTTGGATGCGACTGTTGCATGGCGCTCCGAGAGGCCCGTGACGGCCCCACGACGTATCCCAGCACATGCTCTCGACACGCATGTCTATATTACGTGTCGAGACAGCATTCTGCTCGCTCGATGGGGCCGTTCGACGACTTTGGAACTTTGGGTGTGGCCACATTTTGGTCACAGGTTGGGTGGGGATGGCCTATTTATAATATATATGATGATGATGAGAGTTATAATATATAATATTATATTTATGCCATATGTCAGGAACAGATTCACCGCTGTTCCTGGAGTATCAACATACTGTCTATACACGTGTCGGACACCACTCTTAGTGGATTGTAAAACTCTCATCTCACTCTTAGAGGTGTGAAGCCCACTCACAGTCCACACTACTCGGCAGTACTATGGCTGTCCCTGTGTCTTCCCCACAGCACATCAGTGTGTTCCTGACACTCCCACTCAGCCGTAAGTACTCAGAGAATTAGAATGTGAGTTAGCAATGGGTGATCAGGCCGTAGATCATTCACAATCTCAAAACTCCGCACAACAAACGACGCTTGGGTCTCAAACGCTCCGTCTCTCAATGCACTGGACACAGCTCAACTGAGCTCCAGTATCACACACCAGAAAACCACTGGACACAGCTCAACTGAGCTCCAGTCACAAAGGAGCTCCCACTGAAGTCCTTGTCATCATCGTCATTCCCCCCTGAGCTCCCGCTGGGCTCATGTCACTGAGCTCCCACTGGGCTCAGGCTCATTGGTGAGTGTGCGCTGAACTCCACTGAGTTCCACTCCCAATCGCTGCGCATCTGAGCCTTTTGTCCCACTGGGCTCATCACAGATTGTTGCAGCACACACGCGCCCATGCGCGCCTCATCACTGAGCTCCCACTGGGCCCAGTCTCATTGCTCATCTGAGCCTTTTGCCCCACTGGGCTCATCACAGATTGTTGCAACACACACGCGCCCATGCGCGCCTCATCACTGAGCTCCCACTGGGCCCAGACTCATTGCTCATCTGAGCCTTTTGCCCCACTGGGCTCATCTCAGACAGCACACGCTCCCTGCGTGTCCATGCGCGCGCCGCCATGCGCGCCGCCCATGCACGTGCCGCCATGCGCGCGCCGCCATGCACGCAGCCCATGCGCGCTGCCCATGCGCGCTGCCCATACGCGCTCACAGCGCGAAGTACGTCCTGATCGTCTTGTCAAACGCCACGCACGCAGCCCCGCCCACAGGCGCAGTCGCAGGGCGCTCAGCCATGCACTCCGCCGCAATGTGGCCCGGCTGCTTGCACCTGTGGCACACACCCTGGAACGGCCGGCTGACCCCTCCCTGCTGCTGGCGCCCCGACCCCTTGGCCGCAAGCTGAATGTCGGCCTCTGCCCTCGTCAGCAGCAGGTTGAGCGTCTGCAGCGAGTAGTCTGCCGTCTGCGAAGCCCGCATCGCCACCTTGAACGGCGAGTACGGCTCCGGTAGGCCGCGCAGGACCATGGACACGAGCAGCACAGGGTCGAGCTTCACTCCCATTGGCAAGGCGCTTGGACATCACATGCACGCGGTTGATGTACTCAGTTGCCGACTCTCCGTGCGTCAGCTCGCTGCCGATCATGTCGTCCACGAGCGACATCCGGTTGGCAGCATCGTTGGCCGTCGTCATCTCAATCACGGCAGCCCACATGGAGAACGCCGTCTTCTCCTCCATCATAATCATCTGGATGCTCTCGTCTAGCGACTCCTGGATGACCAGCATTGCAGCTGCGCTGACCTCAGCGTCCATCTTAGCCTCAGCCGCAGTAGCGCGGGTGGCGCGCGTCCCTGGCTGCTTCAGGGCACCCGCGTCGCGTTCAGCACCGCCGTCATCTTGGTCTGACACTTCACCAGGTTGCCGCCCTGCTTCAGCTCAGGCTGCATGCGCGACGCCAGGCTCATCGCGGTGGTCAGCTGGTACTTCGCCCCCTTGGGCTCAGGCTCGATCCCTGCCATCTCTCTGGCGCAGAGGTTAGCGTGAAGGGCCCATAACCTGTCGGGAACAGATTCACCGCTGTTCCTGGAGTATCAACATACTGTCTTTACACGTGTCGGACACCACTCTTAGAGGTGTGAAGCCCACTCACAGTCCACACTACTCGGCAGTACTTTGGCTGTCCCTGTGTCTTCCCCACAGCACATCAGTGTGTTCCTGACAATATGTTTTGACTGGCTGGGTGTACGGACCTGAAACGTGGTGTGTGTGTTCATCCCACCCTTCTAAGCAACTTTGGCCTTTGGGACGTTTCAAAACTCAGGTTTGCTTGCATTACAGAACAGAAGAAAACAGGCAGGTGTGGCACGCGGTGTGGCGCACGGTGCCCCCCCCCCCCAAACCTCTGTACTCTGCTGTCGGGCAGCATGCAACACACCTTTCATGGCCAGTGGGGCGTTCCATAACTCGCTCTTGCTTAGATTTCAGATAGGCAGAGAACAAGCAGGTGTGGCGCGCGGTGTGGCATGCGGTGCACACGCCCTCCGCCCCCAAAACAACGAGAAAACAAGTAACACGGGGTTTCCAGCTAAGCAGGCTACTCTTCTACTAGAGACACCCGTCGATACTCCAGCACACTTAAGTACTAGAGTACCGCCGGCTCCCGGCCGATAGACTACCGCTCCCGCCGGCTAGACTACCCCAAACAGCGGTCTCTGAGAGACATGTCTGGCAAGGAGCATATAGGAGAGGACCTTCCTCAGGGTCACAGTAGTGGCCTTGTGGCCAGTCAAGCCGGCAGAGCCGACTGGCGCTGACTGGAACGGTCCCCGCCTGGCAGTGCATGGCTGTCCAGCTCTCGTTTGCATGGGGCTCAGCCGGCGCCCCATGCCTCATGCATGGCCAGGTCCCACCCTCCAGGGGTGCATGGACGACAGAGTTGTCATGGAGGCTGCCTGAAGACCTTCCAACGCCAGTCACCGGCAGACGAGCGCCCCCGAGGATGAGCGCGGTGACGAACGCTGCGATTGGTGAAGCGGATTTACTCTGTGTTGCCTCGGCGGTCGCCACCGCTGAAGCCGTGATGGTAGCCTGCCTCCACGGGCAGCCATCTTGACCAATGTCAGCATGCATTGACGGGCGCCAGCTCCTCCGCTCGTCGATCAACTTGTCGAGATCGGTGCCGCATGGCGTCCTGCATGGGGGGAGGATAAGGGCCGTCTCCCAGCACGGGCCGCGGCAGCGCCGCGGCTACTCGCCAAGCCATGGCAGCGCCGGGCAAGCCGCTCCTTGTAGTGTTCCACCGAGGGGCAGTCTAGCAGGAGCCAGGCCAGTTGTATTTTACCCCGCTCGTCAGCGGCACGGAGATCCTCTTCACCAGCAGCGCCGCATTGCTGGGTCCAGGGCTCGGCGACGAGAACGCGCCTCAGTTAATCGAGCCCCCGCCTCCCTCCAATAACCCCCCTGAGCCCTGCTGGTGGGCAGCATGCATGCAGAGTGGCTAGGTGACAAGCGCAGGGCCAGTTGTCTATATGAGATGGGGACCAATGTGAGATGGGGAAATCGCCCCCCCTTGTTGTTGTGCTGGACTCAAGGCCTGAGGGTGACCTTGGGCCGGAGTTTTGTGCCAAGTGCCACCTCAAAGGGGTGAAACCAACCTTCATGGATTGAGATGAAACTTGGAGCATTGGAAGGCCCTTGATGAGCACAAACCAACATGCCGAGTGACATATGGCTGATTTTGGGTGCAAGTGGTGGGCAACTGCTATCTCCTTATCGTATTATTAGTGTGGGGGCGGTATTATAGTGTGGACACAGGAATACACACCCCTAGTGCATCTTCTGTGCATGGGGGGTGCTGGATTAGCTATGCCAAGGCCTGCATATGTCCACCAGAGCATGCCTGTACGACAGCAGACTGCAAGGCGGCTGTTTGGGGCATTTGAGCGATTTAGAATACCCCCAAAATATTATAATAACAATATTATAATAACAAATATTTTAATAATGTTATATAATACCGTATGCGCGGTGAGCCTTCGCGAATGTGTATCGTTTTGGACGCCCCCGCGAAGTTGTGCGCGAAGTCGCAATCATTTCTCCTCGCCCCCACGCGAAAAGTAAAAAAGGTCTCGAATGGGGACTCGGACCGCAGACATTATGTATTATATAATAGACTGGAGCCCTACACACATGTACAACCACACACACACACACACACACACACAACTCTAATACGCCATCAAAGGCGTCCAAAAATAATGGAAAATCGACCACACACGCACACACGCACCTGCACGTGCACGCCCCCCCCACACACACACACACAAACACACGCACACACACACACACACACACACACGCGCGCACACGCACGCGCACGCACAGGCGCACCCGGGCCACATCCACTACGACCTGCTGTTCGACGTGCCGCACATCGACAAGTTCAACCGCAAGTGGAACGGCACGTGGGAGACCCAGTGCGGGCCATAGAGGGTTGCGTGTGTCGATAGGAGCTGGTGTTTACAGTTCACAGTTTACAGTTAACAGTTTTCAGCACGCACCCTCGGGGCGCAGGATTGAGGGGAGCTGCCCAACGAGGCTAGCTACCATAGGAGCTGGCGCAAGAGTAGCGGGGGTGCACGGTGTCGAATGTGTGTTGGAGCGCTGGAGTCAGCAGCAAGAGCAGCCCGTTGGACGTCGGACAGCTCCGCGGCCGTCCAGCCTGCCACTCTGCCTGTGGGGGGCGGCGCCGCAGGTGGGTGCGTGTCCCATGCATGGCCCTGGCGTGGTGGGCAAGCTGCGCATCCAGGCTGGCTGTGGGGCTGGGGCTGCGGGCGGTGGTGGATGAGGTGCGGGCGGCCACGGTGGAAGCGGTTATGGTGCTGGACCTTGGATCACGCGGGAGCGTACGCATGACCTGTGACACTCAGGGGTCTGCGCAGGGCTGCAAGGACCGGATGCGGCGGCGTCGGTGTGACGGCTGCTGCTCGGCAATGCTCACACCAGCTGCTGGATGGGCTCCGCCTCCGCCTGCTGAGAATAAGGAGCAGGGTGCCGCGGAGGAGCCGCGGACGAGCCCATCTGGCGGGAGAGTGGGTTTCACAAGCAGGCTGCGCTGGGCCCGTGCGGCTGGCGATGCCGTGAGGACTACCCCCTGTAGTGCAGTTCAGGGCGAAATTCGACCTTATCCGATGGAGCCCAAATTGAAGATTTAAGGTTTATGGGATGTTATAAGAACATGCGCATCCTTAAAACCAGGGGCGGGCGCCTCTCGGGGGGGCGCTGGGGTGGGGCGGAGAGGGGTGCGAAGGACAGCCACCCAAATCGGCTGCGGCCATCGCCCTTGCGCTCTGGTAGCCAACCCCGAGATGGGCGGCGCGTAGCAGCATGGCATGCGCGTGGGCTGACGGGGCGGCGTGGCGAAAGGCATCCCCGGGGCGACATCGAGGCTTGAAGGTGTGAAATTGTGAAAAGGGGGCCCAAAACGGGTCGCCAGCGGTGCGGCCGTCGCCCTGGCGCCCCGTTGGCGTCCCCCTCCGGTTGTAACCTGTACCAGCATTACACATGCTTGCGCTGACGCGGTGTCGCGGTGGCAGGCCGCCTCCCTGGGGCCACCCTGGGGCCACATCATCACATGCAGGTGTTTCCCATGAAACCTGTGCGCCCAGTTTTTGCGCGCCGCGCCTAGAAACTAAAGCTGTTGCGAGTGGTCACAACCCACGCCTGTGGGGGCATGGCGCGGGTGGGGCAGGGCTTGGGGAAGGGATGCAGCCTGTACTGTATCTCAGTGCAAAATTAAATGGTCATAATAAACCAGGCCAGGGATCCTACACCCGTCACACCTCGCATTGGCAAACAAAAAAACTCGTGTCGAAAGGAGAGGGGCGGTTGGGCAACGGGGTGGGTGGGAAAGTGACCCCGCTCTCTAGCGCGTGCGCAAATAAGGCGCTTTCAGGGGTTTCATGCCCCTCGACTCTCCTCGCAATCGCGGCAAAGCCCTTCGCCCGGTGGCAGGTAATAAAAGGCTGCAGGTACGAAGAGTGCCACCCGTGGTACCACCCGTCGCACAGCAGCAACACAGCTCCAGAGTCGCCGGGCCTGCAGCACTCAAATGTACTCCTTGTCAGCGCCGCATCGAGGTGAGCGGCCTCGCGCGCCTGGTCCTTGGCACGCGGCGGCGGCCTTGTCCTTGCGTGTAGACAAGGCTTGTGCATGGTGGCAGTGGCAGCCATCTTCCACGCAGCGTGGCCAGGGTGAAGAAGTCTCCAGCCACATGCCTACCCATGTCGCATTCGATGGCCAAAGGGTCGGCCGAACCGCCGGTGGTCTGCACAGGAACTGAACCATGGCCCATCCTGCTTATACACACAGGGAAGGGGAAGGGGGGGGAGGGGGGGGGGGAGTGTTAAGTCCCCCCAATGCATCGAGTGTGGGCGCGTGACACACGTGACGAGTGTGTCGTGATTTCACCAGCTGGACGTGGTGTCTGCATGTGAAATCGTAGAAGGACCTTTCTAGGAGCCCCAGGAAGCCTGTGCTCAAAGAAAATCGGTGGGCACCCTCACGAATCTGACCTGCCCTTCCACACTTGTGCAGAAACCCACCTGAGGGCAACTACCCCGCAGCTTTCAAACCACGCAGTTTAAATAGGTGGACATGTCCTTAATGAACCCCTTGATATCCCCTCTTGAGTTTCGGCAACATGCGGATCCGGTAAGGGCTCCATGCACACCAGGGTATGGACCCTGTGCAACCCCTGATGTGCCCTCCATGTTGCTCTTGGCGGGCGGGCGTCGAATGCCCTGCAGCGCCCTGTTCCTGCGCGCCCCGCATCGTCCTCTTCAACCCTACATGCACCTAAGCCTTTCCCCTTCATTATTTGTGACGGAGCGGGCCGCCTGGCGCTGCAAGTCGTCGTTCACTTCTCCAAAATTCACATTTTTTACTCCCCCAAGGGCCACCGGACTCAGCCGGAGCCACAACGCTGATATAACGCGGGGAGTACGTATAAAAACGCGCTGTATCAGTGGGACACTTCGACACTCTTCGACAACCCCCCATGCAAGCCAAAAACTGTTGTGGACGCACAACCCCCCCCCAAATGCAAGGCAGCACGCTGTGGTCACGCACTGGGGGCGCGCAGCGTCAAGCAAGTATACATCATGCTACACTCACCCTGTTCACGTGTCGCGCATCGCGGGGATGGGGCCTGGGCGTTGCACGGAGTCCTGTGTCGCTCCGCCCTTGGCCGTCGCCACGCCTCGCCCCAGCGCCTATGCCGCCTCAGCCTTTGTTGAAACAGCCAGTGGGAGTGCTGGTCGAGACTGTGGGACACTCGGTTGTGGGTTGGGGCCACTGAGGGCGCGGCACGAAGGGTGGGTGCCACACAGTAGCCGCACCTGGGCCGAGACCAAGGTTGAGAACGGGTCCACCGACCCCTCCCCAAACGCGCCCCCGCCCGCCCCCTGCCGCCCCCAAACACTTCCATAAATCATTGTGCGTCTTTACATCGGGGAGTGCATGCTGTGCGGGCACTTCTGCCCCACGCTGAACTGCACTACCCTGGCGACGGCGTGGGATGCGCGACCCAGCACACTGCTCATGGGGGTGCCGGGTGGCGGAGGTGGAGGCGACTGATTTTGTCCCCTGTGTTGTGGCTGTTGCCCCCCGCTGGGGTGCGGGGGGCTAGGGGTTCAGGCTGCTGTGTGCGGTGGTGGCAGCGCGCATGGTGCCATGGAGCGAGTCCGCCGCCTGTGACGCATATCGCGCTTGCTTGATGGTGTACCACCACTTGTGGCGAGGTGGGCAGACGGCGCCCTCAGCTGTTGATCTTCAGGTGTTTGGAGAGAAGTGTGCCATGTATGGGGTCACACTAGGCAGTACCCATCCCAACACAGCAGCTAGCAACTCGACTCAACTCAACACAAAATTTAAAGCACGCCATGTCTGGTGAAGATATGGTGGAAGGCTTTGACGCAGATGTGGTGCAAGCCCAACTCGCTACTATGCGAGAGGAAGCCACCAGGGCTGCTGATACGATGGCACAGCTGGAACAGCTCATGGCAGCGTGCCGCGCAATGAGGTCGGCGCCCTCGTTGTCTGCGCCGTCCTCCTCGTCTACGCCCTCGTCTGCGCCCTCGTCTGCGCCCTCCAAGCTCATCGAGAGCACTGCGCAGCCACAAGAAATGCTACGCCAGCCAGTGCTCCACAAACCGCTCGCACCACGCCCACCGGCACCACGCGCACCGCTGTCCACTGTCAACTTCGGGGGCGCAGGAGGCATACCGCCCGACAAAGCAACAGGTCGACCATGCAGCGCCATGCAGCGCCAGCAGAGCTCGAGGCGAGCGTCGCTTATGGACGGCATCCTTGAGGTGGTGAGTGGAGGAGGTGGGAGGGAGGGAGGGAGGGGGAGGATAGGAGGGAGGGGAACTTACTTCCGGTGTTGCGAGCTCCGCAACCCGCACGCAACAGCTGAAGCAACAGTTGCACAAGAGCAGCCATAACTCCCTCCACACGCAATGGATCTCCACGTTTCGACGTGCGTTGGAAATCTGGGATCAATCGCTTACTAGTGGAGCTTCGAATTGCACCATGCGTGCAATGCATGGGCCTTGCATGGCGCATGCGGGCGCACCGCAAACCGCCAAACCCAAGTTTCTGCCCAAAGACTGAAAAGCAGGGGTGCCCCCCTGCTGAAAAGAGCAACAATTGACAAATGCGTTGTATAAATTCAATTTATTGCAACGCGAGGGAGGACCACACCGGGCCCCCCCCCACCCCGTCCCCCTGTGTTATTCACGCGTGTGCTGCCCCCCTCCCCGTCCCCCCATATGCTGCCCCTTCCCCCCGCAGGAGAAGAGCAGCGCCTCCGCCGGGTGCGTGCTGGGTGGCCTCGGCGGGCGGCTTGGCACTCACAGCAGCGGCAACCTGCACCTCAACTTCCAGCCAGCAGAGCTCACGCGGCGCTTCGACCGCAGAGCGTCGTACGAAACCCTCCACCCCCACGCCATCAGCGCTGGGGTGGCGGGTGGCCCGGTGGGTGGCGGCTCCGGCGGAGCGGGGATGCTCACCCGACAGAGGTCAATGCCGCGGCGCAGGTCGGCGGCGCAGGTCGGGGCTGCAGACCTTGCGGCGCTCGCCGAGCTCAGCGCCGACGCCGGCGCTGGCGTGCAGTGCTCAGCACGGTCGCTGACAGGGGTCTGCGACGGCAACAGCCTCAACGGCCGCGCCCAGCTCTCAATTCGGCCGCCTGTGGCGTCGCTGCTGAGCGGCGCCCGCCGCGCGTCACACGTCGCGTTCAGCACGGACGTGGCGTGCATCGACGAGGACGCGTCCTTCCGCGACGACAGGGGAGAGCACCTGCGGAACGTGCACGCGGCTGGCGGCGCGGCGGCCTGGGCGCTGCAGAGCGTGCTGCTCGGTCGGCAGGCCGCGTCCGAGCACGGCGAGGCGCACGTGCGCGCGCTACTAGTGCCGACGCAACACGCCAACCGTGGCATGCTGCTGCGCTCCAACTCCAACCGCAATGTCCTGCCTGCGAGCTCCGCTGCAGCTGCCGCCGCCGCGGCGGGCTCACTCCCTGGCTCGGGCCGCTCCTCGCAGTGCAGCAGCGTACTGCAGGCGGGAGCGGGTGGCGGCGGCGGCGGCGCGCTCAGCCGCGCCCAGTCTCTCGGTCGGCGGCCGAGCGGCAGCTTGCCGGGCGACACCTGTGATGAGGACCTGCGAGTCTTGGCACTACCCCAACTGGGCAAGGCGGAGCCCGCGGCTGTGCGCCCTGCGCACTCTGCCGGCGGGCTGCTTGCCCAGCTTGGGCTTGGGCTTAAGCTGATGAAATGAATGGGCCACTGTCACAGCCACCCTTGCGCATGTCCCGTCGGGAGTTGGCACAAACGGCGCTGAATGTCAGGAGCAGCCAGTGGCCGGGCATCTCGAGATCTGACCTTATAAATTCCTCTGGTTAGAGGGTAGAGCGGGAATTCACACCCGCTTTCCTCCGATTCAAGACCCAGTGCTTAACGTTAAGATGTGACAGGCCCAGCCAGGCCACACCCCGCCTGCATGAGAACGAAGAGCTGAACCACACATTGAGCTCATCCACGCTGTGATCCACGACTCCTGAAATTATTGTGCGGCACTACACACAACAAAGATCAACTTTGCGATGACATGATCCATACAATGAGCCGAGCCACACCAGTCCTCAACCCCAAGCCCCCAAACCAAACACTCGGCCGCTTAACACGATTCGGCCACTGCGCCTGACTCCTGGCTCCCCTCCCACGCTCTGCTGTTCACTGCCCATTTTACAGTGTACAGCCTTTTTACAGTATGCACCCTCGAGGCGTGGGATTTTGAGGAAGCTGCCTTACAAGGCCAGCTACCTTACATGTTCACTGCCCATGTCCTGCGCCACCCCCTTGCGTCAAGACCAACCATCCGGTCCACGTGAGCGGGTTGCGACGTAGTAGCTTCCTTCTTTAGCCTTCTTTACACCTTTTGCACGCGCCGACTGGCTATGGCAGGGGCTCGTGCTTTACGCAATGCAATAGTTCTGTTTTAGGAGCACCCCCTTTTCGCAGACCCTCTGCGGCACGACATGTAGCTGCCAAAGGGCCCGACGAAACACGCAGGCAATGAGCGTGCCCCTAGCTATGTGTAGAGAGAGAGCTGGTAACCCGCCTGACGAGGCAGCTCCCTCGGTCCAACGCCCCAAGAACGCGCACTGTAAACAGAGAGATACAGAGAGATACGCACCACCTAATATGGACGCCACCCAGGATACGCCGCGAGGCACAGAGATGCAACTGACAACTGCGTGGCTGCTCCCCACCCTCCCCGAGGGACTGGGGCGGCGGGGGAGGGGGGGGGGCGCCAGTAATTTCACATGGTGGAAGCCACATTTGTGGCAATTTCAACGGCCGTCCCCGCAACCCTTGGGGAGGGGGGGGGGGCGCCAGTCACAACTACAGGGGGCGTTGAAACGTCCGCCGCGGCAGACAACACCCGCAACAGGCAAATCCCGCGGCAGACACCATGGCGGAGGACACAATCTGTGGCAATTTCAACGGCTGTCCCCGCAAACCTCGGGGGGGGGGGGAGGGGGGGAAGGGGGGCGCCAGTCACTACAGGGGATGTTGAACTGTCAAGACGCTGCAGACGACTCACGCAGCACCCAACTCCCGCAGCAGCCACCATTTGTGGCCATTCCAACGGCCGCCCCCGCAAACCTCGGTAGGGGTGGGGGGTGGGGGACGCCTCGTCATACAGTGTGTTAGTCGCACGTGGCGTCGCGCTGCGCCTGCATCCTGGCCGCCAGCGCCGCCAGACGGGGGCCGTCGTATCTCATGTGACTTCATCATCCCCGGTCGCAAACCGGGACCGTGGACGATCAGGCCATCAAAATACAGTGTTGGTCGTACGACCAATCTCTCGTGGCGTCGCGCTACGCCTGAAATCTGGCCAACAGGGGCCGCCAGAAGGGGCCCCGTCGTATCTCTTGTGACCCCGGGTCACGAAACCGAGACCGGGGATGATCAGGCCATCAAACTCGAAGCAGGCGTCCACGTGGACGCGGCGCCAGCTCACATGCCGGTGCGCGCGCACGTGGACTTGTGTGTGGTCGAGGGGGGGACCGGGGCGGGGGGGGTGGGGGGCGGAGAGTCCGTGCCCCCCTGAAACGGCCGCCTCGGGGTTTCGGTCTCTTAAACGCACGCAGCCCCGCGTGCCCGCCGCTCGGGTCTCGCGGCCGCTCGCCGTTGTCTCGGGCCTCGGGTCTCTCTCGGGCACGCGGGGCCGCGGCGAACACGCGCGCGCGCGGGCACGTCTCGGATCTTGCTCGCGCGCGCTCAAACGCGCCGACGACGCGCGCGCGCGGGCACACCTCGGGTCTCTCTCGGCCACGCGGGGCCGCGGCGAACACGCGCGCGCACGAGCACTCGGGGCCGGTCGTCGTTGTCTCGGGCTTGTGAACGCACGCGGCCCTGACAGAAGATGGTGCACGCGCTCACAGCGTTTTTTCGCTCCGCACATCGGGAAACGGCAGGCACACCGGGTCAGCTTGCGGGCGCATGTGTTGGCGGAGGGGGGAAGGGGGGATGCCCACCCCCACTGGCGCGACGGTTTCGGCTTCGCCCGCCCCGCTCGCGCAGCTGCCATGCATGCGGCCGCTCAGCGCCACGTTCAAGCAACTGCCGAGCAGCTGCCGAGCACCTCCCGAGCGGCCGCGCAGCCGTGCGCCACAGCTCGGCGCCTCATGCGAGCACCTTCCGGGCAGCGCCGAGCACCTTCTGAGCACCTTCCGAGCACCTTCCGAGCAGCCGCGCCGCGCGCCGCAGCCATGCATGCGCCACAGCTCATCGCCGCTGGCTAGCAGCTGTCGAGCAAACGCAGAGCAGCTGCCGAGCAGCTGCCGTTCAGCGCGCTGCCCCCATCAGCAGCTTGCGCGGGAAGTCCAGGAAGTGCACCGCGCCGCCGGCGTCGCCAGCGACCAGCATCTGCCCGCCGCCAGCCCCTGCGTGATGGAGTGGGCACACACGAGGCGGTTGTTGCATTGGGAGTTGGAGCGACTACCTAACCACCTATCAACCCCCACGAAGCAGTTTTTTTGTGGCGTCGTTTTTGCTCTAGGACTCAGCGTTGGCAGGCAGCCGCTCGGTGGCTACCGCCCCCCACACAAGTGTGATTGTTATGAGGGGGCCACCAGGACTGGGTCCAAGTGGCCGGTACTTGGGACTTCTAGAGGTCTCTGCTAATCCCGCCGATGCTGCTGTCCACTGTGCTCAGAGAGTGCGTGTGCGTGCACGTGCCCCCCCCCCCCTGTTGAGAGAGTGTGCGCACGTGCCCCCCCCCCTGAGCGAGAGTGCGCGCGTGCCCCCCCCCCCCCCTCCCGGATTGCTCCGCACGCTCGCATTCCCACCCACCCTCGTCGCCACCGCTGCCGTCGTCGCTGCTCCCCCTTCCCGAGTGTCCCCCCACGCTTGCAATCCCACCCACCCTCGTCGCCACCGCTGCCGTCGGCGCTGCTCCCCCTTCCCGAGTGCCCCCCCACGATTGCAATCCCACCCACCCTCGTCGCCACTGCTGCCGTCGGCGCTGCTCGTCGTTGGCGGCGCGAGGAACGCGCAGCACGTGATGGCGGCGTCGGCAGCAAAGAGCGCGACCTGGAGGTGGAGGAGGGTTTGGGGTTTAGGGTTTTAGGGTTGAGGGTTTAGGGGTTCAGGGTCTGATGGCGGCGTCGGCAGCGGAGAGCGCGCCCTGGAGGAATTTCTAGGGTCTAGGGTCACGGGTGTTAAGGTTTCAGGATTTGATGGTGGCGTCGGCAGCGAAGGGCGCGCCCTGGAGAGGCTTCCAAAGGGTCATGGGTGTAGGGCAGTGTTTCCGTTAGCCAACCCGCAACCCGACAAAGTGCACTTTCGGGTTGAGATTGGCCGTTCGGGCTGGCGCGTTGGGTTCAGATTGCACAGATTCCGACCCCCAAAAGTGTAAAATCGGCATTTTCACACTTTTTCCGCCCAAATCCGCCTCCGTCAGGTTCAGATTAACAAAATGAGCGCGAGGCCCGGGTGGAGCCATAATTTTTCCAAGATCCTGAACGAAACCACTGGTGTTGGGTTGAAGGGCCTGATGGCGGCGTCGGCAGCGGCATCACTGCCTGCATCACACACACTCCAGCAGAGCATCAGCCGTCCGGCGTAGCCCACCCTGTGGGACACCAGGCCACCCACAAGCTCGGCAAATCAGTATCAAAAATCTCTCTCGCAAGCAAGCGAGAGAGGATTGGTTACACGTGGCGGTGGTACTCACCGAACACCCCCGAGAGGACGCCGGGCTCACTGTCTGTGTGGGGTCTGTCAAATGTCGATTGTTTTTTGTGTTTTTTTGTATTGTATGGGCGCGCACTCTAGCAGAGCATCACACACACTCTAGCAGAGCATCAACCGTCCGGCGTAGCCCACCCCGTGGGGCAGGCCGCCCGCAAACTCAGCAAATCAGGGATGGGCAGGTGGATTCCCCTGGTGAATACCCCATTGCAAACGAGAGAGAGATTGGTTACACGTGCCGGTGGTACTTCCCAAACACCCCCGAGGGGACGCCGGGCTCACTGTATGTGCGGGGAGACGGGAAAGGGATGGAAAAAGGAAAGGCGAAAGGGTGCGCCGCAGGCTCAGGGGTCTCACTTCCGGGGGCACGCTCAATGGCATGCGCTTGTCAACTGTCAATCAATTGTTTTTATGTTTTTGTATTGTATGGGCGCGCACTCTAGCAGAGCACCACACACACTCTAGCAGAGCATCACACACACTCCAGCAGAGCATGAACCGTCTGGCATAGCCCACCCCGTGGGGCAGGCCGCCCGCAAACTCGACAAGTCAGTTTCAAAACCCAAGCCACAGGGTGGTGCAAACGAGAGATTGTTACACGGCCGGTGGTACTTCCCTAAACGCCCCCGAGGGGACGCCGGGCTCACTGTATGTGTGGGGAGACGGGGAAGGGATGGAAAAAGGGAAGGCGAAGGGGTGCGCCGCAGGCTCAGGGGTCTCACTTCCGGGGGCACGCTCAATGGCATGCGCTTGTCAACTGTCATTTTTTTTATTATTATTTTTTTTTTTTATGGGCGCGCACACTGTAGCAGAGCATCAACCGTCCGGCGTAGCCCACCCCGTGGGGCAGGCCACCCGCAAACTCGGCAAATCAGTATCAAAACCCAAGCCACAGAGTGGCCGGGGCGGGCAGGGCCCTCCGGGGTGTGGGCGGGGCAGCACGTTGACCACTCAGCGCAGCGAGCGCCAGCGAGGTTCCTTCCTTGAGCGCAATGTGCGCCAACTGTAGGTCGCCAAGCAGTCAGCGTGCAAACTTAGAGAGAGAGAGATTGTAACACGGCCGGTGGTACTTCCCTAAACGCCCCCGAGGGGACGCCGGGCTCACTGTATGTGTGGGGAGACGGGGAAGGGATGGAAAAAGGGAAAACCCCACTACAGGTGGATTCCCCAGAGAGAGAGAGATTGTTACACTGTGCAGGCACACTCCCAAGGACAGGAGGGCCCACTATCTGAGTCGTGGCATGAAATCCAAGCGCCCTCAGGCACACCTGAAGGCGTTCAGATCCGCCGGTGTAGTGTAGCGGTTATCACGGTGGATTCTGATTCCACCAACCCGAGTTCGAATCTCGGCGCTGGCTCTTCTTTTTAGGCTGTCTCGTGATCGGCGCTGAACACCGTCGTCATGGCTCTAGCTTGGTGGCATGGGGATCCATGAGTTGCAGAAGGGCGGAGGCAGGAAAGACACCCGCCCACCCACACCTGACACGGAGCCTACTTGGCAGCTGCCCCACACACAGCTGCCCCCCCCCCCCATAAGCATGCACGCGCAACACACACTCCCCCCCACACACAAATGCACCCCCCCCTCCCTGCACACACACACACTCACACATGCACACACACACCTCCTTGCACACACACGCACACACATGCACACACACACACGCCCTCCCCCCCACGCTCACCCCCCCACACACACACCTGTCGTGGAGCCTGATTGGGAGCTGCTGCAGCCCCGGGCCCGCCACCGCCTGCCCCACGCCCCCTCCACACACAACCGTACACACACACATACACACGCCCCCCCCAACATCCCCCCCCCCACACACACATACACACCTGTCGCGGGACCTGGTTGGGAGCTGCCGCAGCCGGCCGCCGACCGCCCACACGCCTGCACACACACACAAGCACACACATTGCACAAACACACACATGCACCCCCCCCACACACACACCTGTCGCGGAGCCTGGTTGAGAGCTGTCGCGGCCCCCGGCCCGCCGCCGACCGCCCACACGCTCACGCAGCTGTCCTGCCCCCACACAACAAGCAGGTCTCCGGCTGTGGCAAACGCGATGCCGTTGATCTGCGTGTGCACCGGGGGAGGGCGTGTGCACACGGGGGGAGCGCGTGTGCACGTGTGTGTGAGAGAGAGAAAGAGCAAGAGCGAGAACGTGTGAGAGAGGGAGAGGGGAGAGAGAGCCCACACAGCAGTCCTGACCCCACCCGACGAGCAGGTCTCTGGCTGTGGCAGGGAGAGAGGGAGAGAGAGAGAGAGAGAGAGAGAGAGAGAGAGAGAGA
>VFSX01000741.1:25000-48702 GCA_016618255.1 Chlamydomonas sp. UWO 241 | reverse complement strand
GAGAGGGAGAGAGGGAAGGAGAGAGGTAGAGAGGGAGAGAGAGAGAGAGAGAGATGGAGGGAGAGAGAGATGGAGGGAGAGAGGGAGATGGAGGGAGAGAGGGGGAGAGGGAGAGAGGGAGAGAGGGAGAGAGGGAGAGGGGGAGAGAGGGAGATGGGGAGAGGGGGAGAGGGGGAGAGAGGGAAGGAGGGAGGGGGAGGGAGAGAGGAGTGAAGGGGAGGAGGGAGGGGGAGGGGAGAGAGGGAGTGAGGGAGGGAGGAGGGGGAGAGGGATAGAGGAGGGGAGGGAGGGAGGGAGGGGGAGAGGGGAAGGGGGAGAGGGAGAGGGGAGAGGAAGGGGAGGGAGGGAGGGCGGGAGGAGGGAGGGAGGGAGGGAGGGAGGAGGTAGGCAGAGGGGAGAGGAGAGAGGACGGGAGGGGGAGGGAGGGAGGAGGAGGGCGGGGGAAGGGGAGAGGGAGAAGGGGAGGGAAGGGAAGGGAGGGATTGGGGAGACGGGAGGGAGGGAGGGAGAGAGGGAGGGAGGGTGGCGGAGAGGGAGAGAGGGGAGGAGGAGGGAGGGAGGGGTGGGGAAGAGGGAGAAGAGGGAGGGGAGGGAGGAGGAGAGGGGAGAGAGGAAGGGAGAAGGAGGGGGAAGGGAAGGGAGGGAGGGAGAGGGAGAGAGGGAGGGAGGGCGGGAGGGTGGGAAGGGAGGGAGGGAGGAGGGAGGGAAGGGAGGGAGGGAGGAGAGAGGGAGGGGTGGGAGGAGGGGAAGGGAGGGGGAGGGAGAGAGGGAGGAGAGGGAGAGAGGGAGGGGAGGGAGGGGAGGAGGAGGGTAGGGGAGAGGGAGAGAGGAGGGGAGGGAGGGCAGGGAGGGAGGGGGAAAGAGGAGAGAGGGAGGGGGACGGAAGGGAGGGAGGGAGGGGGAGAGGGAGAAGAGGGGGGGAGGCGGAGAGGGGAGAGCGGAGGGGAGAGAGGTAGGGCAGGTAGGGAGGGGGGAGGGAAGGAGGGAGGGAGGGGGAGAGAGGAGGAGGGGAGGAGGGAGGGGAGAGGAGAGAGGGAGGGAGGGAGAGAGGGAGAGAGGGAGGGGAGGAGGGGGAGAGAGGGAAGGGGGAGAGGGACGAGGGAGGGAGGAGGGAGGGAGGGGAGAGGGAGAGAGGGAAGTGAGGAGGGGGAGGGGAGAGGGAAGAGGGAGTGATGGGAGGTAGGGAGGGAAGGGAGGGAGGGAGGGAGGGAGGGGGGAGGGGAGAGAGGGACGGAGGGGAGAGGGAGAGGGGGAGGGGAGAGGGAGAGAGGGGAGGAGAGAGGGAGGGGAGGGAGAGGGAGGGAAAAGGCGGAGGGAGGGAGGGGAGGGAAGGGGGAGAGGGAGAGAGGGAAGCGGAGGGAGAGGGAGGGAAGGGAGGGGAGGGTGGGGAGGGAGAGAGGGAAGGAAGAGGGAGGATGGGGAGAGGGAGGGAGGTGGGAGAGAGAGATGGGAGGGGAGGGAGGTGGGTGGGAGGAGGGGGAGAGAGGGCAGGGAAGGAGGGAGGGAGGGGGAGAGAGGGAGAGGAGGGAAGGGAGGGAGGGGAGAGGGAGAGAGGGAGGGGGAGAGGGAGAAGAGGGACGGGGAGGGAGGGGAGGGAGGGGAGAGGGAGGGAAGGGGAGGGGGGGAGGGACGTACGGGAGGGGAGGGATGGGCAGGGACGACGGGAAGGGGCGGGACGGACGGGAGGGGCCGGGTGGAGGAGGACGGACCGGGAGAGGACGGACGAATTGGAGGAGGGGAGGGAGGGAGGGAGGGGAGGGGAGGGGAGGTCTGGGAGGAGAGGGAGGTGAGGGGAGGAGAGAGAGGAGAGGGAGGGGAGCGATGCATGCATGGATGGATCATTTGATGCAGTAGGGGCTGGATGAACGGATGCAGCCCTAGCTTAACTTGTTGCCGCTGCATGCACGCAGGTTGAACTCGAGCACTCATCGCGGATGGGCTTTGCCGCTGAAGACGTTGTGCTACAGCCGACGATCCAGATCGCGTTCCAGTACACGTCAGTCGTAGCGGCGACCGGACAGGTGTGTGTGTGCGTGTGTGTGTGTGTGTATGTGTGCTGCAGCCGACGATCCAGATCGCGTTCCAGTACACGTCAGTTGTAGCGGCAGCCGGACAGGTGTGTGTGTTTGTGTGTGTGAGAGAGAGCGAGAGAGAGTGAGAGAGAGATCGACCCTTGATCTTTGCTGCTGTCGACACACACACACACAAACACACACACGCACGCACACTGGGTCCCACGAACAGCCACGGCCCGGGCACGTCACACCCAGCGCTGCAGCGCCGCTTGAGGGTGGAAACTCTTTGCATGGCCACGCATACACACACACACACTCACACACGCACACAACACACACACACACACACATCTACACATACACACGCACACAGGGCCCCACGGACAGCGATGGCCCGGGCACGTCACACCTAGTGCTGCAGCGCCGCCCGAGGGTGGTTACTCTTTGCATGGCCACGCGCGCACACACACATACACACGCACACACACACACGCACACACACACACACACTCATATACACATACACACGCACACAGGATCCCACAGACAGCCAGGGCCCGGGCACGTCACACCTAGCGCTGCAGCGCCGCCTGCCTGCAGGTGGTTACTCTTCGCATGGCCACGCACACACACACACACACACATACACATATGCACACACACACACACACAGGGTTTCACGGACAGCCAGGGCCCAGGCACGTCACACCTAGCTCTACAGCGCCGCCTGAGGGTGGTTACTCTTCGCATGAGTGTGACGCGCGACGGAGTGGAGCTGTACAAAAACTGCTCGCCGGACGCGGTGCTGTGCGTGCTCATGCACAGGGTGCGCGTGTGTTATGTGCCTGTGTCTGTCTGTGTGTGTGTGCGTTCTATGTGTGGGTGTGGGTGTGCACGTGCGTGTGGGTGTGTTTTCTGCAACAGCTCTTCTTCACTTGGCTGCCACTGAGTTGCCACTGAGCTGGGCTGAGTTGGAAAAGGAGACGACAATGAGACGGCAAATTGGTTAGCTCCTAGCCCGAAGTGGCCGATAAGCTGGCTACCAGTGGCTTCGCAATGGCTACCAGTACTGTGCCCTGCCGATGTTGCAATATTTCTGTCACTCTGTTAATGTTACTGTTACAGTTACAGTTACATCGGCTTTCCAGCAAAGACTACCTCTAGTCCTAGTACCACCGCCTAGACCCAAGTCCAGTTCTGGCCCTAACAATTACTTGTGAGGGGCGGTAGCCACCAGCCGGCTGCCTGCCAACGTGTAGTCCCAGAGCAAAAAGGAGAGCTATTGTGCGACGCCTCCAAAATAGGTCCTAACTGCTTCTAGGGGATAGGGGGTCAAGTGGCGCTTGCCAATCTACTTGACCGCCGTGGTGGAGGGGCCGGCGCCTGAGGGGCAGCCGGACCGTACACCACGGCTCTCCACCCGACCCTATCCTGAGCACGCTCAAACGCCGTGTCCGAAAAAGTCTTCCAATCAGAACGAGTGCCACTAGTTTCGCCTAGCTGCTGAATCAGTAGCTTAAGAAAATAGTGTCGGGAGGAGGCTGGAGGCCGGCCTTGCTGCCGAGCCACATCCATTGTGCAGTCAAAAGTCGTACGAGGAAGACGAGAAGCCGGCATGCGCATCACATGGCCTAGCCACTGCATTGATCGCTTTGCCACAAGCTCTCAATTGGCTCAGTGTCGCACGCCTGCCGAATATAAGTTAATCTGTGCCGGTCGACCAGGCGCACACCCAGAATGCGACGAAGCCAGTTAGAGTGGGCAACCTCCAATCGAGTCAGTTGTGTTTTAGTAGGGGCTCATGTTTCGCAGCCGTACAGAAAGTGGGGCAGCACGAAAGTGTTGTAAACCCGCATCTTTAGACTGCACTTGCATCTTCTTGCTGGCCCAAATCTTATCAAAAGACGCAAACACGCCCAGCGCGCGACCGACACGCACACCGATCTCCTTTTCCACACCACCACTCTGGGTTATCCAACTCCCTAGATACTTAAATGCAGAGACGGTCTTCACTTCACCACCAGTCAGCGCAAACGTGGGCAGATCCGCGTCAAAATCTGCTGGCAAAATCATCACTTCTGTCTTGGCGGCGTTGATTTGCATGCCAAAGCTAGAGGACACTTTGTCAAGGATTTTCAGCATAAGCGCCAACTGAGCTGGGTCATGCGAGAACAAGCATAAATCGTCGGCATACATCAGCATTACTATGCGCTCAACCGACGACGACAACACAGAGCCGCCGGCTCGGGTCACGACTGACACGCCAGCCCCCTCTGGCATCATGTCTAGCGCCTTTTTCACTATGTGGTCAATAAAAACATTGAACAACACAGGAGCAATGACGCACCCCTGTCGCACACCAGACGACACGGGGAATTCGTGCCCGATTTTCCCAGCCAGCCGCACGGCAGCTGCGGTGTTGGTGTGAAGATCCTCCAACAGATCAATAATGTGCGGATGAACACTATATAATCTTAAGGACTCTCCACAGTGCCGCACGGTTTATGCAATCGTAAGCTTTAGAATAGTCGACAAATGCCACAGCCATGCATTGTTTGTACTCGGCATGTGCCGCGCTCAGCGAGCGCAGAGTAAAAATCGCATCAACAGTGCCTCTGCTTTTTCTGAAACCACACTGAGCCTCATGCAACTGACCATCAACCTGCGTGGAGACGCGGTGCAGAAGTATGGCAGCGTACACTTTCCCGGCAATAGAGAGAAGGCTTATACCGCGGTAGTTACCAGGGGAGTCACGCGGACCTTCCCCTTATATAACGGTGTGATAATAGCAGTTTTCCATTCCCTCGGGGCTCTCCCCGACCGCCATACGGCGATGATGACCCGGTGGAGCCATGCGATGGCAGGTGGGCACCGCAACAGCATGGCGTCCAGCTGGTCACCGCCCGGAGCGGCGGCCGAGCGCAACGCTCGCACACACGCCTCCGTCTCAGCCAGGTCAGGGGGGCGCCCGTGCGCCTCGTCCACCTCTGTGGCGCGTGTGAGCTCAAACGCCGCTACATCGTTCTCCAGCTGGTTCAGGGTCTCGTCGCTGAGCTTGGTCTCCCCGCCATATATCTTGTCGAATGACTCTGTCATGGCCTTCAGCACCCCGTCTGGACCGCTGTGCAGCGCGCCCGAGACGTCCCGCATGGCAGGTGGGATCTGATGGCTGCGGCTGCGGCCCGCCAGCCTGTCGCACGCGCGCGCAAACTGGCGCAGATTCTTCTTGCGTAGCATGTCTTGCGCCTCCGCTGGCAAATTGGCAGCAATTGAATTCTCTGTTACTCGTGTCGCTCGCCCAATGATGATGATGATGATGATGGATTTTACAGTCTGTGTGTGACACCAGTAACGATGTATTAGACCTGTGTCGGCGCTAGCGCCCGACACCTAAAACTCAGTTTCAGGATGAAATTGGCTGGCTACCTGGTAGGGGCGAGAGTAAACCCCCACATGCGCGCACGCACTGGACCTAGACAGGACACTAGGCAGGATCATGGTAATGTACAAATCAACACTCCGCCACGCCCGAGCCTACTACAGCCCTGCTCCTGTTGCTGCTGTTGCTGCTGCTGTTGTTGATGCTGTTGATGCTGTTGATGCTGTTGATGATGCTGCTGCTGCTGCTGCTGAGCAGCAACAGAACTGTTGCTCACAACAAGCCCACTGAAATCACAGTTCGCAGCAGTCACTGGCTCAGTCACGCCCGAGCCTGCTTCAACCCCTGCTGCTGTTGCTGCTGCTGCTGTTGCTGATGATTTTACTGCTGCTGCTGCAGTTGCTGCTGTCGCTGCCGCTGCTGCTGCTGCTGACCACGCCCCTGCTCCTGTAGCTGCTGCTGCTGCTGCTGCTGCTGCTGCTGCTGCTGCTGCTGCTGCTGCTGAGCAGCAACAGCACTGCTACTCACAATCAGCCCACTACACTCACAGGTCGCTTCAGTCACTGACTCGGCCACGCCCGAGCCTGCTTCAACCCTGCTGCTGTTGCTGCTGCTGCCATTGCTCTGCTGTTGCTGCTGCTGCTGATTTTGCTGCTGTCGCTGCTGTCGCTGCTGCTGCTGCTGCTGCTGACCACGCCCCTGCTCCTGTTGCTGCTGTTGCTGCTGCTGCTGAGCAGCAACAGCACTGCTACTGACAACCAGCCCACTACACTCACAGATAGCTTCAGTCACTGACTCAGCCCCGCCAGAGCCTGCTTCAACCCCTGCTGCTGTTGCTGCTGCTGCCGTTGCTCTGCTGTTGCTGCTGCTGCTGCTGTTGCTGCTGTTGCTGCTGTTGCTCTGCTGTTGCTGCTGTTGCTGCTGCTGCTGCCTACCACACCCCTGCTCCTGTTGCTGCTGCTGCTGTTGCTGCTGCTGCTGCTGCTGTTGCTGAGCAGCAGCAGCACTGCTACTCACAATCAGCCCACTACACTCACAGATAGCTTCAGTCACTGACTCAGCCACGCCAGAGCCTGCTTCAACCCCTGCTGCTGTTGCTGCTGCTGCTGTTGCTCTGCTGTTGCTGCCGCTGATGATTTTGCTGCTGCTGCTGACCACACCCCTGCTGCTGTTGCTGCTGCTGCCCCTGTTCCTGCTCCTGCTGCTGTTGCTGCTGCTGCTGCTGAGCAGCAACAGCACTGTTGCTCACAATCAGCTTACCACACTCACAGATAGCTTGAGTCACTGACTCAGCCACGCCAGTAACAGTAACACGGGGCTTCCAGCTAAGCAGGCTACTCTTCTACTAGAAACACCCGCCGATACTCCAGCACACTTAAATACTAGAGTACCGCCGGCTCCCGGCCGATAGACTACCCCAAACAGCGGTCTCTGAGAGACATGTCTGACAAGGAGCATATAGGAGAGGACCTCCTCAGGGTCACAGTAGTGGCCTTGTGGCCAGTCAAGCCTGCAGAGCCGACTGGCGCTGACTGGAACGGTCCCCGCCTGGCAGTGCATGGCTGCCCAGCTCTCGTTTGCATGGGGCTCAACCGGCGCCCCATGCCTCATGCATGGCCAGTTCCCACCCTCCAGGGGGGCATGGACGACAGAGTTGTCATGGAGGCTGCCTGAAGACCTTCCAACGCCAGTCACCGGCAGACGAGCGACCCCCGAGGATGAGCGCGGTGACGAACGCTGCGATTGGTGAAGCGGATTTACTCTGTGTTGCCTCGGCGGTCGCCACCGCTGAAGCCGTGATGGTAGCCCGCCTCCACGGGCAGCCATCTTGACCAATGTCCAGCATGCATTGACGGGCGCCAGCTCCTCCGCTCGTCGATCAACTCGTCGAGATCGGTGCCGCATGGCGTCCTGCATGGGGGGAGGATAAGGGCCGTCTCCCAGCACGGGCCGCGGCAGCGCCGCGGCTACTCGCCAAGCCATGGCAGCGCCGGGCAAGCCGCTCCTGAAGTGTTCCACCGAGGGCAGTCTAGCAGGAGCCGGGCCAGTCGTATTTTACCCCGCTCGTCAGCGGCACGGAGATCCTCGTCACCAGCAGCGCCGCATTGCTGGGTCCAGGGCTCGGCGACGAGAACGCGCCTCCGTTAATCGAGCCCCGCCAGAGCCTGCTTCAACCCCTGCTGCTGTTGCTGCTGCTGCCGTTGCTCTGCTGTTGCTGCTGCTGTTGCTGCTGTTGCTGCTGTTGCTCTGCTGTTGCTGCTGCTGCTGCCTACCACACCCCTGCTCCCGTTGCTGCTGCTGCTGTTGCTGCTGCTGCTGCTGCTGCTGCTGCTGTTGCTGAGCAGCAACAGCACTGCTGCCCATAACAGGCCCACTACACTCACAGGTAGCTTCAGTCACTGACACTGCCATGCCCGAGCCTGCTCCAACCCCTGCTGCTGTTGCTGCTGCTGCTGTTGCTGCTGCTGCTGCTGCTGCTGCTGCTGCTGCTGCTGCTACTGAGCAGCAACAGCACTGTTGCTCACAATCATCACACTACACTCACAGGTCGCTTCAGTCACTGACTCGGCCACGCCCGAGCCCACCGACGCGTCATCCAACGCTACGCCGGGCAGCGCAG
Source organism: Chlamydomonas sp. UWO 241 (assembly GCA_016618255.1). NCBI lineage: Eukaryota > Viridiplantae > Chlorophyta > Chlorophyceae > Chlamydomonadales > Chlamydomonadaceae > Chlamydomonas > Chlamydomonas priscui. Next base: position 40,688 of record VFSX01000741.1, on the reverse strand, counting down.
ACTCCCCCAAGCTGGCGCAGGTTGGTTGATTGGTTGGTTGGTTGGTTGGTTGGTTATCCAACTTGCTCATACGCACATCCCGTTTAGATCATAAGACGCATCCACCAACGCACTGTCTGCCTTACGCTGCGCCGGGCAGCGCAGACTCCCCCAAGCTGGCGCAGGTTGGGTGGGTGGGTGGGTGGGTGGGTATCCAACTTGCTCATGCGCACATCCCGATTAGATCATTAGACGCATCCACCAACGCACTGTCTGCCTTACGCTGTTCCGGGCAGCACAGACTCCCCCAAGCTGGCGCAGGTTGGGTGGGTGGGTGGGTGGGTGGTTGTTTGGTTATCCAACTTGCTCATACGCACATCCCGTTTAGATCATTAGACGCATCCACCAACGCTCTGTCTGCCTTACGCTGCGCCGGGCAGCGCAGACTCCCCCAAGCTGGCGCAGGTTGGGTGGGTGAGTGGGCTGGTGGTTGGTTGGTTGGTTGTTTGGTTATCCAACTTGCTCATACGCACATCCCGTTTAGATCATTAGACGCATCCACCAACGCACTGTCTGCCTTACGCTGCGCCGGGCAGCGCAGACTCCCCCAAGCTGGCGCAGGTTGGGTGGGTGGGTGGGTGGGTGGGTCGGTGGTTATCCAACTTGCTCATACGCACATCCCGATTAGATCATTAGACGCATCCACCAACGCACTGTCTGCTGCCACAACAGGGGGGGAAAGGGGGGGGGGGGCAGGCTCTCCAAGCTGGCGCAAGTTGGTTGGGCGGCTGGCTGGTTGGCTGGTTGGGCGGCTGGTTGGTTATCCCCCAAGCTGGCGCAGGTTGGGTGGGTGGGTGGGTGGGTGGTTGTTTGGTTATCCAACTTGCTCATACGCACATCCCGTTTAGATCATTAGACGCATCCACCAACGCACTGTCTGCCTTACGCTGTTCCGGGCAGCGCAGACTCCCCCAAGCTGGCGCAGGTTGGGTGGGTGGGTGGGTGGGTGGGTCGGTGGTTATCCAACTTGCTCATACGCACATCCCGATTAGATCATTAGACGCATCCACCAACGCACTGTCTGCTGCCACAACAGGGGGGGAAAGGGGGGGGGGGGCAGGCTCTCCAAGCTGGCGCAAGTTGGTTGGGCGGCTGGCTGGTTGGCTGGTTGGGCGGCTGGTTGGTTATCCCCCAAGCTGGCGCAGGTTGGGTGGGTGGGTGGGTGGGTGGTTGTTTGGTTATCCAACTTGCTCATACGCACATCCCGTTAGATCATTAGACGCATCCACCACGCACTGTCTGCTGCCACAACAGGGGGGGGGGGGGGGGGGGGGCAGGCTCTCCAAGCTGGCGCAAGTTGGTTGGGCGGCTGGCTGGTTGGCTGGTTGGGCGGCTGGTTGGTTATCCACCTTTCAATCATCATGTTTAAACACATCCACCAACGCTCTGTCTGCCTACGGTACGCCGGCCAGCGCAGACTTCCCCAAGCTGGTGCAGGTTGGTTGGCTGGGCGGCTGGCTGGTTGGCTGGTTGGTTATCCACCTTGCGAGCATATTAAAAGCATGCAAGCAGCTTCTTAACGCATCCACCAACACGTCTGCCGACGCGACGCCGAGGAGCACAGACTCGTCAAAGGTGGCGCACGTTTATTGGCCGGCTGGCTGGTTGCTTAGCACCACACACACACACACACACACACACGCGCACACACACACACACACACTAACACGCGCGTGCGCGCGCACACACAACAGACACGTACACACACACACACACACACGCATACACACACGCACATCTCCCCCCCACACACACACACACATGCACACACAGGCACGCATCCTCCTGCGCGACTGGCTAGCCACCCTAGCAGCCGGCTACGCTCACGCAGACATCCAGCCCCCCCCCACACACACACACACACACCACGCGCGTGCGCACGCACACACACACACACACGCACACACGTACCCCCCACCACCACACACACACACACACACACAGGCACGCATCCTCCTGCGCCACTGGCTAGCCACCCTAGCAGCCGGCTACGTTCATGCAGACATCCCCCCCCCCACACACACACACGTGCACACACACACATGTGCGCGAGCACACACACGCACACACACGCACACACGTACACCCGCCCCAACACAAACACACACACACACACGCGTGCGCGCGCACACACTCACGCACACGTACACAGACACACGCACACACACACCACACCACACACACACAGGCACGCATCCTCCTGCGCGACTGGCTAGCCACGCTTGTGGCCGGCTATGCACGCGCAATGCAGCCGCGCGCAACCCTGGCGGAGCTTTCAGCGGGCCCGCCCCCTGACCTCGATTTTGCGGAAGCACCGGCGCTGGCCAGCCTGCCGCGTCTGGTGCGTCTGCGTGTGTGTGTGTTTGTGTGTGTGTGTGTGTGCTGCTGCTGCTCGTGTGTGCGTCTGCTCCTGTGTGTGTGTGTGTGTGTGTGTGCTGCTGCTGCTTGTGTATGCGTCTGCTCCCGCGTGCTGCGTGAGTGTGTGTGTCTGCGCTCGCTGGCTTCCTGTGTGTATGTGTGTGTGTTCGTGCGTCTGCGTGTGTGCGTGCGTGTGTGTTGGGAGAAGCGGTGTTGCCGTCGTTTGTGTGCGGACGGGCGCAGGGGGGCGGGGGGCGGGGGGGCTCTAAAGTGCGACCCCATGCCCTCGTTATCACATACTGGCTGGCTGCCTGCGTGCGTGCATCAGTGTTTCCGTTAGCCAACCCGCAACCCGCAAAACCGCGACATCGGGTTGAGATTGGCACGTGCGTGCTGGCGCCGCGGGTTGAAGTTGCGCGGATTTCGGCCCGGAAAGTGTGGAAATCACGTCTTCACGCAAAATCGCAAAAATAATTGCCTCCGGTGGGTTGAGAATGGGCAGTGAGCCGTGAGACGCGGGTTGAGCCATCATTTCTCCAAGGTCCTTGGCGGAACCACTGGTGTGCATGCCTGCTACTACCTGCGATGTGTCGACATTCTGTGCGCTCCTTGCTGCTCGCGACGCCCCCGAGCAGGCAGCACACACACACACACACACACATACAAACACACGCACACCTGCCAGGTGTACGCGCTGCTGCGCCCCCAGCTGCTCGCGACACCCCCGACCAGGCAGCACACACACACACACACACCTGCCAGGTGTACGCGCTGCTGCGCCCCCCGCTGCTCGCCACGCCCCCGACCAGGCAGCACACACACACACACACACACGCACACACACACACACATCTGCCAGGTGTATGCGCTGCTGCGCCCCCCGCTGCTCGTGACGCCCCCAAGTGGGCAGCACACACGCACACACACACACACACACACACACCGGCCAGGTGTACGCGCTGCTTGTGCTCCCCGCTGCTCGCGACGCGCCCAAGCGGGCAGCACACACACACACACACACACACATACATACATACATACACACACCTGCCAGGTGTACGCGCTGCTTGTGCTCCCCGCTGCTCGCGACGCCCCAAAGCGGGCAGCACACACACACACACACACACACACATACACATACACACACCTGCCAGGTGTACGCGCTGCTTGTGCTCCCCGCTGCTCGCGACGCCCCAAAGCGGGCAGCACACACACACACACACAGAGGCAGCGACGCAGCCAGCGGGCGTGCTGTCTATGCGGTGGGCTAGAGGATGAGGCACACATGGTATTTGAGTGCCCTGCCTATGAAGAGGCACGGGTGCGGCCCCACAGCCTGTTTCGGTCCATCCCTCGCCCCGAGGAGGCCGATTTAGATGAGCGGATGCGGGAGTTTATGAATCCTCGGCCAGGCCAGGAGAACCCCAGGTTCTGGCACGAGTTGGCTGACTTCCTTGTCGCCTGTTCTGAGACACGCACCGCGTGCACAGCAATCATGATGGCAGATGGCATGCTAGGGGTCTAATTTTGACAGCTGCCGGCCTCTTTCCTAGGGTCTAATGCGCCATCAAAGGCGTCTGACAGACTGTAAAATCGACCACACACACTCACACACACATACATACACACACCTGCCAGGTGTACGCGCTGCTGCGCTCCCCGCTGCTCGCGACGCCCCCAAGCGGGCAGCACACACACACACACACACACACATACACATACACACACCTGCCAGGTGTACGCGCTGCTGCGCTCCCCGCTGCTCGCGACGCCCCCAAGCGAGCAGCACACACACACATACACACACACACACTCACACACACACACCTGCCAGGTGTACGCGCTGCTGCGCTCCCCGCTGCTCGCGACGCCCCCAAGCGGGCAGCACACACACACATGCACAGACACACACACACACACACACACACACCTGCCAGGTGTACGCGCTGCTGCGCTCCCCGTTGCTCGCGACACCCCCAAGCGGGCAGCACACACACACAAACACGCACACACGCACACACACACACACACACACACACACACCTGCCAGGTCTACGCGCAGCTGCGCTTCCCGCTGCTCGCGACGTCCCCTAGCAAGCAGCAGCACACACACACACACACACACACACACACCTGCCAGGTGTACGCGCTGCTGCGCTCCCCGCTGCTCGCGACGCCCCCGAGCGGGCAGCACCCAGACCTCACGCCGTTTATGCGCCACCTGTGGTGAGGCGGGCGGGGGGGTGGGTGGGGGGGGAGTAAGCAGTGAGGGGGCATTGCTGTGGTAGGGGGGGGGGGCAGTCACGGGGCATTGCTGTGGTGAGGGGAGGAGGCAGTGACGCGGCATTTATGTGTTAAGAAGGGGTGGTGGTAAGGGGCAGTGACGGGGCATTTATGTGGCGGTGGGGGGGGGGGGGGCAGTCACGGGGCATTTCTGTGGTCGTGGTGGTGGGCATTTATGTGGTGGGGGTGGGGAGGGGGTGGCAGTCACGGGGCATTTCTGCGGTAAGGGGGTGGTGGTGTAAGAGAAGGGTACGGCACCCAGACCTCACGCCGTTCATGCGCCACTTTTGGTGAGTGCGTGTGTGCGTGGCTCTCTTGCTCTTTCTCTCCCTCTCATTCTCTCGATGTCTCTCTCTGTCTCTCTGTATCTGTCGCTCTGTCTGTCGCTCTCTGTCTGTCTATCTCAATCTTTCTCTCTCTGTCTCTTGCTCTGTCCCCTCTCTCTCCCCCTCTCTCTCCCTCTCTCTCTCCCTCCCTCTTGTTCTCCCTCCCTCTCTGTGTCTCTCTCAATCTCTCTCAATCTCTCCCCCGCGCACTCTCCCTCTCTTCCTCCCCTCCCGCTCCCCCGCTCTCCCCCTCTGCCCCTCCCTTTTCCTCTCTGTATGTGTGTGGTGCCCCCTTACCACACACACCTGCCTGCCTCCGTAGTGCGTGCTTGACGCCGGGGGACCTCCAGGCTCAGGCTTCGGCTGTCTACCCCCTCGCTCTCGTGTGCTTGTATGCGTGTGTGTTTGTCTCTCTCGTGCTCTCGCTCTATCTCTTTCTCTATCTTTGTCTCTCTCTCTCCCTCTCTCTCTCTACCTCTCTCTCTCTGAGGCCCTTATGTGTGTCGCGTGCCCTCTTACCACACACACGTCTGCACCCGTAGGGCGTGCCTGCCACCTGGGGAGCTCCAAGCAGCTGTGTACCCCTCGCTCTCTTGCTGGGAGTCCCCTGAGGAGATGAAGACCGCACGGGCGCCGCTGTGCCGCGCGAGCGTGCAGCAGGCACGTGTGTGTGTGTGTGTGTGGTTGCCGCACTCGCGTGCAGCAGGCACGTGTGTCTGTTGGGGAGGGGGGGGAGGATTTTTGCCCTACACACACACTGATGTGCCAGCTCCACTACCAGCCGACTGCATGTGTCGTGTTGTGCGTGGCATGCGCAAGGCAGCGGTTCCGTTCAGGATCTTTGAAAAATGCTGGCTCAACCCAGGCCTCGAGCTGATTTCGCCAATCTCAACCCGAGGCGAATTTTGGCGAGAAAAGTGTGAAAATGTCAATTTCCACACTTTTTCGAGTCGGAATTCGCGATATCTCAGCCCAAATCGGCCAATCTCAACCCGAAAGTGCATTTTGTCGGGTTGCGGGGTGGCTAACGGAAACACTGGCGCAGGGCCTCGTCGCCCCCCCCCCTCTCTTGCTGCTCGATGCTTACACCACCTGGTCGCTGCCTCCCCACCCCACCCCACCCCACCCACACACAGACGCCTACACCAACACGAACCCCTTGCCACCCTGCTGCACACACACGCACGCACACACACACACACACACACGCATACACCAACACAAACTCCTCGCCACCTGCTGCACACGCACACACACACACATACACACACATACACACACACACACACGCCAACACCAACACAAACCCCTCGCCGCTGCGTGTTTGTTGTGTGTGGGGTTCACAGGGCCCTCTCTTCCTGCTGGACGCATACATCGCCGTGGTGGCGCTGCTGCACACACACACACACACACACACACCTCGCCACTGTGTGCTGTCTGCGTGGGATGCGCAGGGGCCCCTCTTCCTGCTTGACGCCTACATCGTCGTGGTCGTGCTGCTGGCGTCCAGCGGCACAGGCCAGCCATTCCCCCCGCCAAAGGTCAGTGCTTCCGCCAAGGCACCGCTCCTTTTTCAAAATCCAGATTTTCCGGGAAAAAACAAACTTTCTGCGACCACTGGAACCGCCAGAATTTGAATTTGAACCCCATCCAAGACCACCAGCAGATAGCCCGGACTGTAAGCTGTCCGACGAGCCACCCCACGCCCCAATCGATGAGCCACACAGTGATCCTTGGGAAGGATTTAGCAACTAATTATGATTCCGCTTTTCCCGGCTCTTTCCCGGCACAATTATTTTTTCCCCGCTTTTTACCCACAGTCCCCATACTATCCCCCCTCCTCACTGGGCCACACCTTCCCCACACTTGCGAACGTCTACCGTCGCACACACTGCATGGTTTTGGCTGAAACCGCGACCTATATGTAGCCAGTATACCAGGCTATCGATCCCGCGCGTCGTGGTGGGGCGGGCTTGTCCGAGGGGCGCAGGAAGAGGTGTTCTTTGGTGATGTTGTTGACAGCTGGGTGTCGAGGGCGTCTGCCCGCGCCCTGGGGCTCTCTCCAGGCCCTGGCTCGACGTATTTGGACTACATACGATATATAAAGCTTGCCACATGCCCTGGGGAGTGGGCGCAACCGCGGTTGGGGGTGCCAAAACTTGAATGTGCAGTGGTGCCGAGGTGTCCATGGACCTGTTCCGAGGCCTCCCTCGATCTGCAAATGTCTATAAGGTGACCCCCAAACAGAGGCTGGGGGGCTTCCTGGAGCATCTGGGGTGTGTACTTCGTGTGGTGGTTCGGCAGGATCGCCGCTGGCTGTGCGCGAGGCAATGCACGATGACATACGATTAGTAATGGCAATATTAGAGATGATTGGTGCATCGTGGGTGGGTGTGCTGCCCCTGGGCGTCGATTGTTGTTTGGGCGTGCATCCCCGACAACATGCAACACCGACCCGATCCATGGCCCAGGCGCCCCCTCCGCCGCGCGGATGCGACCGTTTAACACCCCAATGGAGCCTGGGGCTGTTGGGGCGCGGGCGGGGGCCCGGCCACAACCCTCCACTCCGTGTGTGCATGCAAAAAAGCTGAGCACGCAGGGCAAAATCTAGAAGCACAACCACTCCAATTATCACAGGCAACATTCTGTATATTAAATGGGGCTCGGAGCCGCGGCGGCAGGTATTTTGAGCTGCCCCTGGGGTATGCCGCATGGGCGCGCGTCTGCATGGTGCATGGGGTGTGCCGCGCCCATGCAGCGGCACGAAACGCGTCCCGCACGCCTCCCGACCGGCTGTCCCTCATCGGAGGTATATTGGGGGCGTGAACCGCGAGTTTTACTGCGGGGGGAGCTCAGGAGGGGGTAGTTTACCACCCAAAACACTGTTTTTGGTGTCCACACTTGTGTGGAGTGCCAGTCAAAATCAAAGTACACAACCATCCCAATTTATCGGCTATGGGTTCTCAGTAATATAAAGAAGGTGCCTGCAAATTTTCACATGAATCCATCTGCCCCTGCTACCTCAAACAAGTTCGATCGTCCAAACTGTGGGTTTGGGGTGCAGTATGGGGACTGTGCTTTTTACCGGCGCAATTGTTGTTTTCACCGAGCGGAAAGCGGAAAAGCGGAATAGCCTACAAAGCAATTAACAAAAATTCTGCTCAAATTCCGCTCCGAGCGGTATACTGCCATGGCAAGGATCACTGGACCCACAGCTCCCCTGCTGTCAGTCAGCATATTCGGTGTTTGCTGCATTAAAATCAATACAATGAGGGTGTCAACTAAGATAATAGCCGTTCATACAGCAAGCTTGAGTCCTGATAAGTACGAGTTTGAGGCCTCATATATCAAAAGAGGCCACTTAGGGTCCTTATTTGGTGCTGCTGGCGTCCAGCGGTACAGGCCAGCCGTTCCGCCACAAAGGGTCAGTAGTTTCACGAAGTCTTTCGTTAGGCTTCCCAAGTCCAGATAAGCACTTGTTTGAGGCCTTATATAGTGTTTCTAGGAGTTTAGGCTCCTTTAGGCGCGGGGCAGCCGTTCTCGCCGCCGAAGGTTGGAAGTGGTGCGCATGCGTGCGTGTGTGTACGCACTGCCTGCTTGACTGTCTGACGACTGGCGGAGTGTGTGCGTGCGTATGTTTGCGCGTGCGTGGGCGCACGCGCGTGCGTAGATGGCATATTTGGATAGGGTATCAGATTTTGTGTGCGTGTGTGTGTGTGGCGTTCTCGTCGCCGAGCCCTGGACCCAGCAATGCGGCGCTGCTGGTGATGAGGATCTCCGTGCCGCTGACGAGCGGGGTAAAATACGACTGGCCTGGCTCCTGCTAGACTGCCCCTCGGTGGAACACTTCAGGAGCAGCTTGCCCGGCGCTGCCATGGCTTGACAAGTAGCCGCGGCGCTGCCGCGGCCCGTGCTGGGAGACGACCCTTATCCTCCCCCCATGCAGGATGCCATGCGGCACCGATCTCGACGAGTTGATCGACGAGCGGAAGAGCGGGCGCCCGTCAATGCATGCTGCACATTGGTCAAGATGGCTGCCCGTGGAGGCGGGCTACCATCACGGCATCAGCGGTGGTGACCGCCGAGGCAACACCGAGTAAATCCGCTTCACCAATCGCAGCGTTCGTCACCGCGCTCATCCTTGGGGGCGCTCGTCTGCCGGTGACTGGCGTTGGAAGGTCTTCAGGCAGCCTCCATGACAACTCTGTCGCCCATGCCTCCCTGGAGGGTGGGACCTGGCCATGCATGAGGCATGGGGCGCCGGCTGAGCCCATGCAAACGAGAGCTGGACAGCCATGCACTGCCAGGCGGGGACCGTTCCCGTCAGCGCCAGTCGGCTCTGCCGGCTTGACTGGCCACAAGGCCACTACTGTGACGTTGAGGAAGGTCTTCTCCTATATGCTCCTTGCCAGACATGTCTCTCAGAGACCGCTGTTTGGGGTAGTCTAGCCGGCGGGAGCGGTAGTCTATCGGCCGGGAGCCGGCAGTACTCTAGTACTTAAGTGTGCTGGAGTATCGGCGGGTGTCTCCAGTAGAAGAGTAGCCTGCTTAGCTGGAAACCCCGTGTTACTTGTATGTGTGTGTGTGTTTTCACACCATGCTATGTGTGTGCGTGTGTGCGTGCGTGCACACCGACTGACTGACTGACACGTCATATGTGCACATGTTTGCTGTGTGCTTGTGTGCGCACAGGGTTCCGCGCTCGCCAAGGCTGTCGCCGGCATCCGCGCGGCGCGGCGCATCAGCCCGCGCGTGCGCTACGTGCGCGAAGGTGTGTGCGCACCGGTCTTGGTGGTGGTGCCACTACCACATTCCCAACGCGTTGCCTTAGGCGGTGCCTTCACTCGTGCGGATCAGGCGACATGCGCTCCGACCGCCTCAGGCGCCGCCTTCAGCGTCACCTCGACCGCCTTCAGGCGCCGCCTTATTTGTCACCCCGACCGCCGCAGGCGCCACCCCGACCGCCTCAGGCGTTATGACCGCTTGTACTTGCGCGCCTCAGGAGTTGGCATTGTGGTGGGGTGGGCCTAGCCAGCTGGGTTGGCTGGCGGGTGGGGGAGGGGTGTCGACTTTCCTGTCGTTCCTACACTAACCCACGCATGCACACACGTACACGTGTGCAGGCACCGTCGAGGCCGACCTCTTCTTCCAGCTCCTGCTTGACGAGGCCGACGACGCGCCGCCTGGCCAGGCTGCAGCTGCTGTGTCCAACGGTTCCTCCTCAAGCGGCGACCACGGCGGCTCAGCGGGCGCAGCGGGCGCAGCGGGCACAGCGGGCGCTGCAGGCAGCCTGGGGACACAGCAGCAGCAGCGCTTCGGGCTCTCGCAGTTTCTCGACCACATTCGCTCCGAAAGTCGTCATCTGCAAGCAGTTGCGGCGGCGGCGGTGGCCAAGTAGGGCGGGGGGGGGGGGGTCGTGCACTCTAGCTCACTGCGACTGGAAGTGGAGCGGCTGAGACCTGGGGACGCGTCTATTTTCTGCCCGCATCCTTCTGCATCCTTCTGCACACCGCACCTGCTCAAGTGATGGTGCCGCTCGGCTACAGCCTGAGTAACCACAAGGCCCACAGCCAGCAGGCCAACCAGTCTCCCTCAGCACAGTCTATCGTCGTAGTCGGCGGTCATAGAACGACGGTGGATTCTGTCGTCGTCGAAAGCTAACACAACGGAGCGTTTAGATGGCTTGAGTAGGTTGGTGGTGAACTCGGTGGATTGGCAGCGTCACACCTTGCAACAACAGCCGCCGCCGTTGCAGCAAGCAGTTTCAATCGTGTACAGGGTTCGTGTGCGTGTTGTAGCAGCGTGAGTGCGGCACCTGCTTCGCCGACAGTGGCCTTGAGTGCGTGTGGTTCTGGTGGTTCTGGTGGTTCTAGCTGTTGCTGTCCCATCGTGCACCGTGGTGGCATGGACGATGAGGAGCAGCGGCGAGGTGCTTGGCTCTTGGAGGTAGGTGTCTGTTGGTAGTGCCCAAACGGGCATGCACCAGAACCTTGCCACGGGCGGCCCGCCACTTTACATCCACTGCCCCACTGATCACGGCTGTGTGTTATATGAAGTGGGTGGTTGCTGAGTGATGCGCCCCACATAGTAAGAGCAGCGGGGGGGGGGAATCAACAACCGGAAAAAAAAATCAACGTCTCTACTTGAAATATTGCAGGATGTCGCGCTGCTGGCCCACATGCGGCTTGCCTGCTGCCCCCAGATGCGATGCCTCCAACAGCCCCCCCCCCCCAGGAACTGCAACTGCATGCACGCAGCCATGCGCTTCTCCATGCATGCACGCACGCCTGCCCCGATCCACTGCACCCACAAAAACTTGTGAGTGCCATGCAGCCGGGGCATCGAGCGCGAGGCCGTATAAATCCTTCAGCGTTCTTAACACACACACATGCACACACTCACACACACAAGCACGCACCTGCAGCTGCGGCAGCATCGTGGCGGGCACGCGCACACGCCCGATGCACAAACACTCACATGCCTCGTAAACACGCGCGTGCAGGAGGACGCGCTGTTGACTCGCCTGATTTCTCACCATGGGCTCGTCAACTGGTCTGTCATCGCAGCTGGGGTGCCGGGGAGGAGCGGGAAGAGCTGCCGGCTGCGCTGGTGCGAGGGGGCACAAACTAGCAGAGCACACATGCGTAGGTTCGCCCGCGTCATGCGATGTGCACCTTGTTCCTCCCACCACAGCGGGGCCTGGGTGGGTTGACTGGGCACCGCCTGCGCCGGCGATGATGCAGGGTGCTCCATGCCCCATGTTGCAGGTGCCCCGTGCCCCATGCTGCAGGGTGATCCATGCCCAGTGCCCAGTGCCCATGCGCAACCATTCACGCCTGCCACACACGCCATCGCACCCCGACGCACGCACAGGCACAACCAGCTGAACCCCGACATCCGCAAGGATGCCTTCACGGATTGGGAGGACGCGGTCATCACGGCGGTGCGTGGGCTGTGCATTGCACAAGAACGTGACGCACCATGCACCATGCACGCCGCGGCGGGGCTGGGTGGCACCAGCCAGGGGAAGCAGCAGCAGCAGCAGCAGCTGGTGTTGCTTTGGTGCAATCATCATGGGCAACCATCATGCATGGGCAACCATCATGCATGGGCAACCATGCATGTCCAACCATGCATGGGCAACCACCATGCATGGGCGACCACCATGGGCTTCTTTGGCGCATACCTCCACTGCGTCGACTCACTACGCGCGTGCATGCAACCCTGCCCTCGCGCCTTGCTGCGCTGTGCAGGCACACCTCACACCTCCACACCTCACACCTCACGCCCGCGCAGGCACACCTCCACGAGGGACACAGATGGGCAGGTGGGCCGTGACCCCTGGGCAGGATTCTAGTAATTATCATCCATATTGCTTGCCTTCGCGGGGAGGGGGTGGGGGGGAGGGGTCAAAACTTTTATCCTTGTATGCGATTGCGGGGGTCGTTTTCGTCGTTTTGACGCCAAAAATCGAGATTTCTGACGATTTCTATTTGTTTGTCAGCTTTGCAGGTCTGTTTTTCGCTAAGGCAAACCGCATGCACATTATACCGTACACACGGTTAGCCTTCACGAACATGTGTTGTTGTTTTCCCTCCCGCGAAGCTGAAAACGATTAAAACTCGAGATTTTCGCGAATTTTGACGTCAAATCGACTGACAGCGACGAAAAACGACCTCCGCGGTTGATCAAACAATGTTTGTTTCTACCCCAGCAAAGGCTACCCGCGCGTACGGTAACTTAATAGTTGTTTCCGGGCTCGAGCGACTTTGATCGCTCATGCCAGGCGCAATTTATAGCGGGTGTTCACGCAACGCACGCCGTCGTGCTGCTCTCGGCAAGAGCTTTCCAACGCGACCCTCCACGCCCGGCAACACCAAGTGTGTGGTGGTTTCTTGGGAAATGGGGAATGCGGCCCCGAGCGGCATACTGCTAGCGGGGGGGTCGCTGCGGGTGAGTCGCAAACTTGGGGGAGGTCGACGACCAGTGTTTTCATTTTCAGGAATTTTAATTAATTGTTCCACCGCCCAGGAGGGGGGGCAGGAAAGTTAGGAAAAGACATCATGTCGAATTACTTCGAATTTCCACACCGGACCGGCGCCATGCCCCTCCCCTCCCTAGATGAGGGAGAATTCCGCTCTTTAAAAAAAATGGAATTGGGGGAGGGGGGGTCTGGACCGTTTTCTCATATTTTTTATTTAACTTTTTATTGTGAACTCCGTTCGACACGAGAGTCGGTGCGCTGGATTCCTCTCGTCAAGAGGAGTCCAAATCCACCCTCAGACCCCCCCACCTCCACCCAATAGATAGTGCAGTGGTGTGGGGGTGTGAGAGGGTCCACACCGGGCGATTGGTGTGGACCACTGGTTCACACCCCCTCGGAGCCAGAATGTTCTGCAGACCTCCGATTGAGATGGGGAAGGAAGCAATGGATTTGTCTCACATCAGGGATGCAAAATCCATTGTCATTTATGTGGTTCAATAGTTGGGAGGGTGTGGAAAGGGCCTCGGTGTGTGGGGCTGCACCAGGGCGTGTGGCCGTCTTCTGGGGCCAGTTTCAGGAGTAGGACTGGGCTCTGCAGCCTCCCAAATAGTGCGATGGAATGGGAACGACGTCACGAAGCTCCCCACCAAGTTTCAGCTCCAGCAGACAAGGTCTGGGTGTGCTGGGGGGGGGGGTCCAGGCCCGTTTTGAAAATAAGTCAACATGAGGTCTGAGAAAAACTATTCTGCCCCCTCCCTGCACAGCCGGATTTTGCTTTGACCGCGTTGACCGTTGACCTCCCATTGACCGTTTGTCCTCAGATGTGGGTCATCTGAAAGCTGCTGACGAGCACTGTCTGGCAGGCTTGTCAGAGTAACAACCCACTGGATGGGCAAAGCTGTGTTCAAGGCCAAAGTACAGCCGGAATACAGCCAAATGGCTGTGTACGAGCTGTGTTCAGCCGAATAGGAAATCACTGTTGACTACACGACCTTGTCTTAGTTCACAGGGTTCAGGGTGTGCTCCCACTCACGACCTAGAAGTTCCTTCTAACCTAGAAAAAAAAAAAGGTGGGAAGCGACTTTGACCGCAGCGTTCTCGACGTCGGAGACGCTAGCGACGAAGACTGGACGTCCGCTGGAAGGAAAAAGCACGTCATCCAGATTGACTGGGGACCGCTCGAGGTCTTCTATCGCCTCTAGAAAACCTCGAAGGCTTCTAGCGAGAGTGGGAACACACCCTAACGTTGTACGGGTACAACGCTTTTAACCCACATTTCGTAGGCATGGCACAGGAGCTGTGGTTGCTCGATTGGGACATGCGCTTGCTTGTCGGACAGCGTATAGTTCAGGCTATCTGGCCTCGGATGGCCTCGAATGGCTTTGGATGGCCTCGGATGTTTGGAATTCACCGCCTAGAATCACAGCCCTCCCACATTCCCAACGCCAGAGGCGGCGCCTCAGGCGACGCATGTACTTGCGCGGATCAGGCGGCGCCTCAGGCGCGCCGACCGCCTGAGGCGCCGCCTGAGGCGCACCCCTGATCGCCTCAGGCGCCGCCTTCGGCGTCATCCCGACCGCCTCAAGCACCACTCTGACCGCCTCAGGCGCCCACCACCGCCTCAGGCGCACCCCCGACTGCCTCAGGCGTTTTGACCGCATTCACTTGCGCGGATCAGACAATGGGGCTGTGGGAGGGCAAATGGGTAGGTGAACACCTGAGGTCGATGGCACTAGCTGGGGCGCCAAACGTGCCCCTCTGCGCCCGCGCCCCAGCATACAGCCTTGGACACACGCGCGCGCGCACACGCACACACCAACCCCCTCCCTCGCGCCCCCTCGCTCAGCCATCGCCAAGACGCTCCCAGGGCGCACTGATAACGCGGTCAAGAACCACTGGACTTTGCATGCACACACGCGCCCACACACACAAACACACACACACAACCGACCCCCTCCCTCTAGCCCTAATTCGACTTTGACACACACACACACACACACCGCCCGCGCAGCCATCGCCAAGATGCTCCCCGGGCGCACCGCCAACGCGGTGAAGAATCACTAGACTTTGCATGCACATGCACACACAGGCTCTCCCTCTCGCCCTGAACTGACTTGTCACACACACACGCACACACACAACCGACCCCCTCCCTCTCGCCCTAAACTGATTTACACACACACACACACACACACACTGCTCGCGCAGCCATCGCCAAGACGCTCCCCGGGCGCACCGACAACGCGGTCAAGAACCACTGGACTTTGCATGCACACACGCGCCCACACACACACACACACACAACCGACCCCCTCCCTCTCGCCCTAAACTGACTTTGACACACACACACACACACACACACACATTGCTCGCGCAGCCATCGCCAAGACGCTCCCCGGGCGCACCGACAACGCGGTCAAGAACGTCTAGACTTTGCATACACACACGCACACACACAAAAAACGACCCCCTCTCTGTCGCTCTTAACTAACATTGACACACACACACACAACCGACCCCCTCCCTCTCGCCCTAAACTCAAACCTAAACTAAACCCTAAACTAAATTTGACACACACACACATACACACACACACACACACACCGCCCAAGCAGCCATCGCCAAAATGCTCCCCGGGCGCACCGACAACGCGGTCAAGAACGTCAAGACTTTGCATTAACACACGCACACACGCAAA
>VFSX01000741.1:15000-22500 GCA_016618255.1 Chlamydomonas sp. UWO 241 | reverse complement strand
ACCCTCCCTGTCCCTCCCTCCCTCCTCCCCTCCCTCCTCCCTCCCTCTCCTTCCCCCCCTACCCCCCCCACCTCTCGTCCGGAGCAGGTGACCCCCCCTCGTCAGGGCGGCATCAGAGCGGGGGGTCGCAGCCGACGCGGCCGCGCGCCGGGGGCAGCGATCGCCCGGTGCGCCAGGTCCAGCCCCGCGCGCGCTTCGCAGACAACGGGGACGAGGGCGATGACGAGGGGGGCAGGGGGGGACAGCACGGGGGCGGGGGCTTGGGGGCTGCAGCAGGAGGAGCGGGGCGCTCGGGCGTGTCTGACGACGCGGTCGCGGGGCCCCGCAGCAGCTTCGCGCGCGTGGCGCCGCAGCAGCAGCAGGAGCAGCAGCAGTGGGGGGGGCAGGAGGGGGAGGGAGGGGAGCAGCAATGGGAGCAGCCTCAGTGGGAGCAGCCGTCGTGGGAGCAGCCGTCGTGGGAGCAGCAGCAGCAGCAGCAGCAGCAGTGGGACGCGGGGCAGCAGCAGGAGCAGCAGCAGTGGGACGCGGAGCAGCAGCAGGAGCAGCAGCAGGAGCAGCAGCAGCAGCAGTGGGGCGCGGAGCAGCAGCAGGAGCCGCAGCAGCAGCAGCAGGAGCAGCAGTGGGACGCGGAGCACCAGCAGGAGCAGCAGCAGCAGCAGCCGCAGTGTGAGGCGGAGCAGCAGCAGGGGCAGCAGCAGCAACTGCGGCGCGGGCAGAATGGGCAGTACCAGAAGCCGCAGCAGGCGCAGCGCGGGCCGCATGGCAAGTACCAGAAGCAGAAGCAGCAGCAGAAGCTGCCGGGGCGGCCGCACCCTAAGCGCAGAAAGATCAAGGTGGAGCAGGACAGCGGCGGCGGCGACGATGACTCGGGCGTCGGCAAGTATCTCCGCCTCCCCCGCTCTCACCCTCTCGCTCTGCCTGACCAGCAGCCATGCCCAGCAGCCATGCCCAGCATCCTACAGAGAGAATCTCCTCTGCAGATTTTTACCCTAGCTAGAGCCATGCCCCGACCATCTCTTCCTCTCCCGCTCTTGCTCTGCCTACCTAGCAGCCATGCCCAGCAGCCTATAGAGAGAATCTCCTCTGCAGTTTCTTACCCTAGCTAGAGCCATGCCCCGACCTTCTCCCCCTCTCCCCCCCTCGCTTTGCCTGCCTAGCAGCAATGCCCAATGCCCTGACCCTGTCCCCCTCTCCCTCCTCCCTCACTCCTCCTTCTCCCCCTGACCCCCTCTCCCTCTCCTCCCCTTTCTTCCGGGGCAGGTGGCCACCCCCCCGCCGGCGGCGGTGGTGGCGGTGGTGGCGGTGGTAGAGGCGGCGGCGGCGGCGACCAGCAGCTCAGCGAGTGCGTGCAGCTGCTCGGTGTCGACGCGCAGCTGCTCGGCAGCTGCTCGCCGCGGAGCGCGGGGGGAGGAGGGGGGGCGCAGTCACACGTTGGCTTCGAGGTGCTCGGGGCGCTGGACGACTCAGCGCTCTCGGCGCTGATTGAGCTCGCGCGCGTGTGCGCGCTCGTGACAGGTGAGAGTGTGTGTGTCGGGGGGGGGGGGGGCGGCGTGTGCGTGTGCCCCAGTGGTTTCGTTAGCCAACCCGCAGCCCGACAAAGTGCACTTTCGGGTTGAGATTGCCCGATTCGGTCTGGCGCGTCGGGTTGTGTGTGTGAGAGGGGGGTGAGCGGTGTGTGCGTGTGCCCCAGTGATTTCCTTTTCGGGACTTTTAATTGATTCTTCCACATCCGGATTTTGCTTTGACCGCGTTGACCGTTGACCTCCCGTTGACAGTTTGTCCTCGTACATGGGTCATTTGAAAGCTGTTGACGTGCTCTGTCTGCCGGACTTGTCTGACTAACAATCCACTGAATGGGTCGAGCTGTGCTTAAGGTCAAAGTACAGCCGGCATACAGCCAAATGTCTGTGTGGAGTTGAAAAGGAAATCACTAGTGTGCCCGTGTGATGTGTGGTGCTCGCTCTTGCGCGCACCGTGTGAAGAGGTGGGAGTGGGCATGCGCGAGTGTGTGTGTGTGTACACCGCCTGTGGTATACACCGCACCGCTCATGCTGACGATGGATGTCACAGTCGAGGACACGTCTATGAAGGTGTGTACAAGACCGTGTTCGGCGCGAAATGCTGAAGCACCTAACTGGACCTGAAGGATAGGTTGGGCGGTACGGCGTCTGGTTGTGCGCAGTCCCCGACATGCCTCATGTGTGTGTGTGTGTGTGTGTATCCCTGTGACTCAGCACCAAATGGTTCCGCTAAGGACCTCGGGGGAATGACGGCTCACCCCAGGCCTCACGCTCATGCCCTCAATCTCACCCCGCCGAAGGCGATTGTTTGGCGAAAAAGTGTGACGATGGTATTTTCACACTTTTGTGTCAAAATTCGCGCATTCTCACCTCCCAGCGCCGACTCGAAGCGGCCAATCTCACCCCGCAAATGCACTTTTGCGGGGTGCGGGGTTGCCAACTTAAACACTGCAGCACACATGCATGCGTGCACACGCATGCGCTCGCTCCCACACTCCCTAGGAGCCTGTGGGGTGACAAGGCCCACTTCGATCTTAACCACCCCAGATCTTACTCGACACATTGGGTTGCTGGTGGCGGTGCAGACATCCGCGGACAGCTGGTGATGAGGCCTCTGAGATCCCACTCCCACACGCAGGTCTCGCCCCGCCGTATGTCTCCGCACCCTCCAGCCACGACGCTCGCATGCCCCCTGCTGGCCCCGGTAGCTCCGTTGGTGGTGTGGTGTCCAAGCTGCACCAGCAGCAGCAGCACCAGCGGCAGCAGGAGGAGCAGCAGCTACAGCACCAGCAGCAGCTGCAGCAGCTCGCTCAGACGCAGGCGCAGCAGGCGCTGCAGCTGCAGCAGACGCAGTGGCTGCAACAGCACGGCGGGGGCGCGGCGCAGCTGCAGCAGCAGCAGCACCACCAGCTGCAGCACCACCAGCACCACCAGCAGCACCAGGAGGAGCAGCAGCAGCTGGAGGAGCAGCGGCAGCGACAGCAGCGCCTGCTTGCACTCTCCCAGCAGACGCACGTGGGGGCCCCCCACCGCCTGCGTCTGGTCGGCCAGCACCACCCCCAAGGAACCGACTCCCAATACCACGACACAGCAGGAGCAGCAGCGACAGCAGAGCACGCGCACCGCTCGCACACGAACTCCCCAGCGCTGCACTACCCTGCCCACGCGCACCAGCCGCACGCGCACGCACATCCCCCGCTGCGCTTTGGCTTTGGCGCGACTGCGACTGCGGGTGCGGCGGCGCGCGGAAGCATCGATTCGTGCGGGACGACCACGTCGTTCGGAGGTGTGTTGGGCAGGGGCAGTGTAGCATAGTATAGAAGTGCATAGTGTGTTTTACAAGTTCCCCCCTCCCCCCCCACCCCCACCCCAACACACGCACCGCGGGTGGCCCGGGTTTAGTTTCAACGCCATGATAATCGGCGTACCCCTACGATTCGTATGCCACCGTACACACGTGTCTGTGCCGACCCTTGCGGCCCAAGTTCAATGGGTGCAACGCCATACCGTACTCGTCGTACCCACGATTCGTATGCTTACCATGCACGCGTGTCTGTGCCGACTTGTACGGCCCAGGTTCAATGCGTGCAAAGCCCTACATACAGTACTCGCCGTTCCCCACGATTTGTACGCTTACTATGCACACACGCGTGCCTGTGTGCCCCGGCCCTCGCCGACTCGCAGGCCACACGGGGACGGGCACGGTGTTGTTCAGCGTCGGCACCTCTCCGAGCGCGTCAGGCCTGGGTATGAGCACGTCGCTTTCGGCGATGTCGCTGTTGGACCTGCTCCGCGGCGCGTCCGGGTTGGGGGGGGGATACGCCGCGAGCGCGGGCGCGATCCTGCAGGCGGGGCATGGCGGCTCGGTGCTGTCGTCGCTGCTGCGCGCCGGGAGCGGGCTCGGGTGCACGAGCGCCCCTGCGCCGTCGGCGCCAGCGCTGCCGCTGCCGGTGGCGTCCGCGCAGCACCTGTCGCCGCCGCCGCTGCTGCTGCGCGGCGCGAGCGGCGTCGGGGGCGTGTGCGCGTCGTTGGGCGCGTCGCCGCTGCTGGGCATCTCGGCGGCTGCGATTCAGCGCGGGGCGAGCAACGGCGGCAAGCCAGGTGGCAGCGGGCAGTGGCTGTTGTCGCCAACGCACACGCTGACGTCGCACGACCTGCTCCGCATGCTCCAGCCGCAAGCGTCCGGCATGACGGAGGCCCAGTTGCTGCTTCAGGTGCGCCGTGGGTCTTGTGTGCCACATGATGATGGTGGATATTACAGTTTGTATGACGCCCCTTGTGGTGTAAGTAAGACTTGTGTCGCCACACACCACATTGCCACACACACTCCCCCACACGCGCTCACACCCACGCCACACCCCACCCCCACTCCCTCCCAACGCTACCGACACACCCCACTCGCACACTCGTTCAACACGCACGCAGCGCGGCCTCTCTGACCTGCCTGACCTCTCGGGGCTCTACGGCGGCCATGGGCTGGCAAGTCCAGCGGCGGAGTTGCCAGCCGCAGTGGCGGCGGCAGCAGCAGCAGCAGCAGCGCCGGACACGCCAGCCGCAGTGGCGGCGGCAGCAGCAGCAGCAGCCGCAACAGCGACGGACACGCCGCAGGCGCCAGCAGCAGCGGCGGTGACAGCAGCAGCAGCTGAGCCGGCGAGATGCTCGCAGGAGCCAGCTCTCCTTCTCACCAGGCTGTCCGACCCCCCGACGGACCCGCCGCTGCCGCCGCCGCCGCGTGCGCAGGTGCCTGCAAACTCGAGGTTTGCGCCGTCCACCGCGCTGCCCGTCCCGCGCGCAGCGCTGCTCGCAGCGGCGGCGGACCACTGCGGAGCGCGCGGCGTCGGCGGCGGCGCGCAAGTGCCCGCGCCGGCGGCGATTGCTCCTTCGACTGCGCTACCCTTCGACCGCGGCACACGCGACAGCAGCGGCGGTACCGGCGCACAGGTGCCTGCGTCGGCGGCGTCTGCTCCTTCGACCGCGCTACCCGTGGAGGCGGAAGGCTTCCGCAGCGCGTGCGGCGGCAACGGTGTGCAGGTGCCCGCGTCGGCAGCGCGTGCTCCTTCGACCGCGCTCCCTGCGGAGGCGGAAAACAACCGCAGTGCGTGCGGCGGCGGCAGCGGCGGCGGCAGCGGGAGCGGCGGCAGCGGCGATACGCAGGCTCTCGCGTCGGCGGCGTTTGCTCCTTCGACCACGCGACCCATGGAGGCGGCAAACCACCGCAGCGCGTGCGGCGGCAGCGGTGGCGGCAGCGGCGGTAGCGGTGGCAGCTGCGGCGCACAGGTATCTGCGCCAGCTCCGTCGAAAACGCTGCTGTTGCTGCACTCTGCGCTCGTCGCCGTCGCTGCGCAGCTTAGCCTGCCGTCGGGGCCGCAGTAGCTTGGTGGGGTTGCGCAGTGGGTACGCGCGAGCGGGCGTCACTAGTGCCGCGCTCGTACACATTTCATCAACCGGCGACGGTTCGTTAAAAGGACGAAAATTGTGCACCATGAAAAAAACGTGGCACTTGTGTTATCATGATCAAGGGTGCATGCCCATCCCCAAGCGAGCATCGCTTCCTTTTTGTTACGTGTGTGTTCTGATTGATCGTCTACGACTCGTAGACTACGAGGGCTTGCAAAGATTTGCGCAGATTTTTTCAATCACTTCAGAGGAAATACATTGTCCGTGTGTTCGGGACGAAATTCTTGACACAATCTGCACAAATATACTTGCATGGAAGGAACTCCATCGCAGGTGGCCGTCCCATAGGACTGTCTGAGCACCTCCCCCCCCCCCCCCCATGTGCAGATATCAACATTTTTCCTATCATTTATGCAGTCCTCCCCGAGAGCCATCTCTATCACGCTTCCCCATGCGTCTTTTTCCACCATCGAAAACAATAATGACTGATCATGACGGTCGGTCGGTTGGTGACGGCACACGTCTTCGACGTGCGTTATTTAGCAGGGCTTGGGGGGTTGTTGGCGTGTCCCGTGGCTGCCGTGTGCACACACACCCGGGCCAAGCGGGACGTAGCTGTGCTGTGATGTGCTGTATCTGTGCTGTGCCGTAGGACGCGGGTGCATCTGTAAAGACCACGTGCGTTGCCAGTTCTTCACGGACTCTTGGACTCAATGTTGGTACTTTGGGAAGGACCCATCTGGGAGCCAACGGCTCGATCATCAAAGAACAGGACCGCATGGGTGTGTCACGGGACGTTGCCGCCACGTGTGGCGCGCCCCGTGGACGCGCCTGGGACAGGGTAACTCGCTTAGTTTCCCCATGAGGCTCGCAAGGGTGGCCATATGGCCGCCCTCCTCCGGCCTATGAACATGTGGGGAAGCCGCCATGTGACATGGTAAGTGGAAAGGTGCGTGATGTGGAGCTCAGCACCAGAAGGCTACACCACGTTTGCAAAGACAGGGGGGGGGCGGCGGTGAACCAGAAGCGCAAGTGATTTGATGGGGCGCCGCTACGTGTCATTGCCATTGCGCTACCAGTTACAGTCCGCACCCTGGGGGCATGGGAACGAGGCAGCTGCCGTGCACGCGCTGCAACACACAATTGTGTAGAGTGGGGCCACACCTGCCGCCGCCCCCAAAGCGCCCTCTCGAGGCAGGGCGCACACTGCCAGAGTGAGATCGCCGCCAGATCGCCGCCAGGTTTTACAGGTTTTACACAAACGTGAGGACCCCGGGGCGTGAGTTAAGGCCTAGACTACACGTCGACGGGGGCTCCACTAGGAGAGCCCGCACGGTCACACAGCGTGTCAGCCTACCAGACGCGCACACTGCCAGAGTGAGATCACCGCCAGATCGTCAGATCGCTAGAGATCTCGTGCTGCGAGCAACCAACCAACATCTGTACGGGAACATCGCGAGTTCTAACCTACCTACCTAACATCTGCGTGAAGATGAGGGTGCGCGTCGTCAAAGTGTACAGCTGTCAACATCTATCTACCTACTAGATCGCCGCCCCCCCCCACCACTGTCACAGCGTGAGCGAGAACTTGTTCTGCAGATCGTTGGAGCTCAGCAGCACCTGCAGAGATGCAGGCGGCGAGGCCGTAAGGCATCGGCTTAGCGTCGGCAGGTGTTGCAGGTTTTACATGTGCGCGCCCGGAGGACCCCGGCGCATGAGTTGAGTTCAGGCCTAGGGTACGACTATGGGGGGCTCTACTAGGAGAGAGCCCGTGAGGCCACGCAGCACTCGAAAGTGCCGTGGCCGTGGACACGCGACCGTTACCACCACCCCAAAACGCATGGCACACGCGACCCCTAGCACACACACACCCCTTGAACTCCTCGTGCGAGAGCATGTTGTCGCCGTCGGCATCTTGCTCATCCCCCATCACACACACACACCCCATCCCTTAACAGCCCCTACCCCCCCCCCAACGCATACAACACTACCCTGTGGCCAAGTTTGGCGTATTTGGCACCGACCCACCTTGAACTCCTCGAGAGAGAGCATGTTGTCGCCGTCGGCATCTCGCTCACCCCCC
>VFSX01000741.1:0-10000 GCA_016618255.1 Chlamydomonas sp. UWO 241 | reverse complement strand
AGGCGCTAGCGAGGGCAGCAGGAGCAAAGGTGGGTGGTCGCCCGATAGCAGTGATGTCATTTTCTGGGTTTATTTGTTGTCATTGTTCAGCAGCCACTTGCGTGAAATTCCGCTGTATCCGGCTGTGCACAGCCGAAAAGGAAATCACCCAGAGAGAGAGATTTAGAGGAAGAGAAGGGGACAGGGGGGGGAGGGAGGGAGGGAGGGAGAGACGGAGAGATGGAGAGGGAGGGAGAGAGAGGGCGGGAGAGGGAGATGGAGGGAGAGGGAGGGAGAGGAGGGAAGGGAGGAGAGGGGATGGAGCGAGAGGGAGAGAGGGAGAGAGAGGAGAAGAGGAGAAGGGAGAGGGGGAGAGAGAGAGGAGAAGGGATGAGGGAGGGAGGGAGAGAGGGAGAGGAAGGGAGGGAGGGAGAGGAAGGGAGGGAGAGAGGGAGAGAGGGAGAGAGGGAGAGAGAGGGAGAGTGGGAGGAGAGAAGGAGCGCGAGGGATCAAACATAGGGGTGGCGGTGGTGTGAACTGAGCGCGCGCCCAAGCAGCAGCGCGGGCAGCGACGGCGCCAGCTTGCGCCATCCAGCTGCCTCTCGACGTGGCTGGTGGGGCTGCCAGTGCCAATGCACAGCACGATTGTGGACGGGAGCAGGGGTGGGAGCAAGAGCAGCTGCCTCCCGACGTGGCGGCATCTCCCTACCACAGACCCATCGTCTGATCCGTGCAAGTGAATGCGGTCATAATGCCTGAGGCAGTTGGGGGTGCGCTTCAGGCGGTGGGGGGCGCCTAAGGCAATCGGACTGGCGCCTGAGGTGGTCGGGATGACGCCTACGACGACGCCTGAGGCGGTCTGGGGTGCGCCTCAGGTGGCGCCTCAGGCGGTCGGCGCGCCTGAGGCGCCGCCTGATCCGCGCAAGTAAATGCGCCGCCTGAGCCGCCGCCTCAGGCGTTGGGAATGTGGTAGGGTCTCTTCAGGTTCGGAGGTTCAGGGTCCAATGGTTGGGCGGTGGGGCTGCCAGTGTCTCTGCGCAGCAGGTGCAGCTGCCTCCCGGCGTGGCGTCATGTCTTCAGGTTTGGAGGTTCAGGGTCCAATGGTTGGTGGTGGGGGGCGGGGGGGCTGCCAGTGTCTGGGCACAGCACGATTGTGGGCGGGAGCAGGGGTGGGAGCAGGAGCAGCTGCCGCCTACGTAGCGGCGTCTCTTCAGGTTCGGAGGTTCAGGGTCCAATGGTTGGGGGGGGGGGGGCTGCCAGTGTCTGGGCACAGCACGATTGTGGGTGGGAGCAGGGGTGGGAGCAGGAGCAGCTGCCTCCCGACGTGGCGGCATCTCTTCAGGTTTGGAGGTTCAGGGTGCAATATGTGTGGCCTTGTGGGCTCTCCAAGTCAAGCCCCCCTAGACGTGTAGTATAGGCCTTGAATCACGCCCCAAGGTCCTGCGGACGCGTACGTGTAAAACCTGTAAAACCTCAGGCTCCAATCCAATCCCCCTCCCTGCGCCAAGGCGGTCTGGTGCAGTGATCCATCCCTCTGCAAGCCGTATACCGCTCAGGGCCGGATTTGTCATTTCCCAGAAAACCAACCCCCACTTGGTGGGAGAAGGCGTGGGGAGGTGCGTTGGAAAGCTCTCGCCGAGAGCAGCCCAACGGCATACGTTGCTTAAACACCCGCTGTGTATTGCGCCTGGTATGAGCAGTCAAATTTGCTCGAGCCATGGAGAAATAATAACCCAAATCCTTCCCAGGGGTCACTGGTCTGGTGTCAGGGGCAGGTGTGTGTATGCGTGTGTGCATGTGTGTGTGTGTGTACGCACACACATGCACGCACGCACACACAGGTCTAGTACGCCACCAAAGGCGTCCGACAGACTGTAGAATCGAACACACACACACATACACAGGTGCTCTCCGCGCCACGCGGCCGCGGCACACAGCTCAATGCCGGGTGGCGCGCATGGTGAGCAACAACACTGCATGCGCCCAACGGTGGTCGGTACTGTCCGTCAGACTGGAGTCGATTTCACAGTCCGTCGGATGCCTTAAATGGCGTATTTTTTTTACGTGTTCTTGCGCGCACCCAATCAGTGCTTTTCTTTTCAGGATTTTTTTGATCAATTGTTCCACAGTCGGATTTTGCGTTGACCGCGTTGACTGTTGCCCTCCCGTTGGCCGTTTGCCCTCATATATGGGTCATTTGGAAGCTCTTGACAAGCTCTGTCTGACTGCTGTCTGGCTCACAAGAGTTCCACTCCACTGAATGGGTTGAGCTGTGTCCAAGGTCAAAGTACAGCCGGAATACAGCCGAATGGCTTTGTAGAGCCGAAAAGGAAATCACTGCACCCAATCCTTGAGGCCTGTGTGTTCTGCTATCGTCGTCGTCGAAAGCCCGACGCATCGGCAGCACCTGGACCCCGAGTAAAAACACAAGTCCCAAAGGCAACAGCAAAATTCATCGAGGCAGCACGTGCATGGTCCAACTGTGTGTGTGTTGCCATGCCCGTGCCTTTAACACACAGCCGCATGGCCACGGCACGCGTAGTGAAGCAAGACTGCATGCGCCCCACTGTGGTCGATTTTACAGTCAGTCGGACGCTCATGTTGGCGGTTTGGTGATGATGGATTTTACAGTCTGCGTGACACCAGTACCGATGTTTGAGACCTGTATCGGCGCTAGCGCCCGGCACCTAAACTCAGTTTCAGGCTGACACTGGCTGGCTACCTGGCAGGGGCGAGAGGTTTCGAGACCAATGCTTGCTGGCCCTGATGGATGTTACAGTCAGGGATACCTCTCAAGGCGTATAAGACCGTGCTCGGCGCGTATGGCCCGAGCACCTTACTGAGATGGCTGGCTGTTGGTGGTAGGGAACCCCAACTCTGTAAAGAGCGTGGGCGCACCCCTAGGTCCCCTACCACAGCGGCAGCAAACGCTTGTTGGAGTAGGTGAGCGCATGTTGGGAAACGGAAACGCAAGGCAGGTTCGTCGCCAATCGCCAAAAGAGACACCCCTTGTGGGGAGAGGCCAAGACGTGGCAAAAAATGATAGAGAGGCCGCCAGCTGTGATTGTGTTCCCCCTAGGCGCCATCTGCCGTCAAGACTGATATGCACGCGGTGCGCGTGTGGTGCTGTGCCCGTGCCCTCCACCAACCCCCCTACCACCACACACACACACACTCCCCGCACCAGGCTCCCCCAGCCGCGGCGAGTGGCGCATCTTCCTCCACGGCGACTCGCCGCTACCGCCCGATTTCCAACAACTCGTGGGCAAAACACTTTGCCGGTGCCTTTTACACACACACACACACGCACACACACACGCACACACCTCCCCCCCCCTCCAGCCGCGGCGAGTGGTGTATCTTCCTCCACGGCGACTCGCAGCTACCGCCCAACTTCCAACGACTCGTGGGCGACGCGGTCGGCGCAACGACAGGTGGGCATTAGTTAGGGTTGACAGGTTTTAGGGTTTCAAATTTTTAGGTTGTTAAAGGTTTAGGGTTCAGGGTTCAGGGTTTAAAGTTTTAAACCCTGAACTGCCCTAAAACCCTAAACAAGTGCCCCCCCCCCCCTTGACACAATGCCTACATCCTCAACCGTGGTGTCATTAGCGCTCCCGCAGCCTTCGCAGACCCCGCTGCGGGGGCAAACCGGGGCATTTGGAGAGAAACTGCGGGGGCAAATCGCGGGAATTTTGCTACGAAAAGTGTGACATTTAACGATTTCACCCTTTCCCGAGAATAAACGCCTCCTGCGGGGTCAGTTCGGCATGTTTCCTCCTATGTTGCAGGGGCAAACAGGACATTCTTGGCTTCCTTAATGACACCACTGGTTCCAGGTTTTAGTGTTTCAGGGTTTTCGTGTTTTAAGTTTTAAACCCTTAATTGCCCTAAAACCCCAAATAAGGTTTCCTATTCTCCTTGGGGCTCGATTAACGGAGGCGCGTTCTCGTCGCCGAGCCTTGGACCCAGCAATGCGGCGCTGCTGGTGACTAGGATCTCCGTGCCGCTGACGAGCGGGATAAAATACGACTGGCCTGGCTCCTGCTAGACTGTCCCTCGGTGGAAACTACAGGAGCGGCTTGCCCGGCGCTGTCATGGCTTGGCGAGTAGCCGCGGCGCTGCCGCGACCCGTGCTGGGAGACGGCCCTTATCCTCCTCCCATGCAGGACGCCATGCGGCACCGATCTCGACGAGTTGATCGACGAGCGGAGGAGCTGGCGCCCGTCAATGCATGCTGGACATCGGTCAAGATGGCTGCTCGTGGGGGCGAGCTACCATCAGGGCTTCAGCGGTGGTGACCGCCGAGGCAACAACAGAGTTTATCCGCTTCACCATCGCAGCGTTTGTCACCGCGCTCACCCTTGGGGGCACTCGTCTGCCGGTGACTGGCGTCGGCATTGGTCTTCAGGCAGCCTGCCATGACGACTCTGTTTGCCCAGGCCCCCCTGGAGGGTGGGACCTTGCCATGCATGACGCATGGGGCGCAGGCAGAGCCCCATGCATGGAGTTGGACAACCATGCACCATGCCATGCGGGGACTTTTCTGCTTCAGCGCCGCCAGTCGGCACAGCCGGCGTGGTTGGCCTCAAAGGCCAGGAGGAGGACGGTCCTTTCCTATACGCTCCTTGCCAGACATGTCCCCCAGGGACTTGTTGGGGTCTAAACTAGCCGGCGGGAGCGGTAGTCTAGACGGCAGGTAACCGGCTGGTGGCTATCGTCCTTCACAGGGAGGTGGCACTAGGACTAGTGTTGTCTTAGCTGGAATGCCATGTAACTGTAACTGTTAAAAACCTTGACCCAATGCCAACATCCTTAAACCTTCGAAGTCCTGCGCAGAGATCCCCCCGCAAGCCATATACCGCTCGGGGCCGGATTTCCCACTACCGAAAAACACCCCGCACTTGGTGGGAGGGGACGTGGAGGAGTGCGTTGAAAAGCTCCCGCCGAGAGCAGCACAACGGCATGCGCTCGAACCCCCGCTATGCGCTGCGCCTGGCACGAGCGGTCAAAGTCGCTTGAGCCGGGGGTCACTGGCCCTGCTGCCCACCATATGCATGCGTGCCACCTGTACCCGCACGACATGCCCTTGGAAACCCTCGCCCCTGAAGCTGACCTGAAGCTGACCTGAAGCTGCCATGAAGCTGCCTTGAAGCTGCCATGAAGCCTCAAACCTCAAAACCTACTGCCCCGCCATTTGCAGCTGCTGCTGGCGCGCGCCGTGTATCCAATGTGCCCTTGTAAAACCTCACCCCTGAAACCCCAAATCGTACCCTGCTGCCCCCCATGTCCCCCATGTTGCCCCCCATCCGCAGCAGATGGCGCGCAGCGGCGCTGGTTTGGGGCCGAGCCCAAGGGGAGGGCGCGGTGGGGCGCGTTCCGCACGATTGAGACTGAGGTAGGGTTTAGGGTTTTAGGGTTTAGGGGGGCGACAGTGTAACTGTCAGGGACACCTCTTAGGGCGTAGAGCATGGTCTCATACTGGGGGATTGGGATGGATGGCTACTGGTGGTAGTAGGATGTAGGGTTCGGCTGAGGCATGCCACTTATGCATTAACAGCAACATCGACTTTCCTGCGAAGAGTACCTTATAGCCCTAGTACCACCGCCTAGACCCAAATCCAGTTCTGGCCCTAACAATTACTTGTGAGGGGCGGTAGCCACCAGCCGGCTGCCTGCCAACGTGTGGTCTTAGAGCAAAAAGGAGAGCTATTCTGCGACGCCTCCAAAATAGATCCTAACTGCTTTCAGGGGATAGGGGCAGGATAAGGGGGCCGAGTGGCGCTTGCCAATCTACTCGATGCCACCCAAAGGAACCATACAAGGTAATTACCTTAATTAATGCTGATGTGGACACAAAGAAGCCTTCTTGACGCCTGTTTAGGTGTGTCGCCTTTGCAGGGTGATCATGGATCTTGCAGTCGTGTGTGACCCTCGACATCACCGAGTGTACCCTATCACAGCCCCAACGCCTGAGACGCGCAAGTCAAAGCAGTCACACCGCCTGAGGCGGTCAGGGATGCACCTCGGGCAGTGGTGGGAGCCCAAGGCGGTCGGGGGTAGCGCCTGGGTGACAACTGCGGCGGTCGGGGGTGCGCCCGAGGCGGTCGGGGGTGCGCCTGAGGCGCCGCCTCATCCGCGCAAGTCAAGGCGCCTCAGGCACCGCCTCAGGCGTTGAGAATGTGGTAGAGCGTCATTGCTGCCGCTTCTGCCGCGACCTGGCCCGTCCTGTGCTGCGCCCCGCTCT
Source organism: Chlamydomonas sp. UWO 241 (assembly GCA_016618255.1). Lineage (NCBI taxonomy): Eukaryota > Viridiplantae > Chlorophyta > Chlorophyceae > Chlamydomonadales > Chlamydomonadaceae > Chlamydomonas > Chlamydomonas priscui. The sequence continues at coordinate 3,777 of VFSX01000741.1, read as the reverse complement.
GCACGCCCGCCCGTCTGCTCGCACAATTCCACCACACGCGCTGCCTGGCCGGGTCACGAAACAACGACCGCCCTCCCAGCCAACCCCGCCCCCCCTCCCCCCCAGAGCCCGTTGTTTGATGCACGCCCGCCCGTCTGTATGCACAATTCCACCACACGCGCTCCCTGGCCGGGCTATGAAACAACGGCCACCACACGACCCAGAGCCTATGCCTCGCCGCGCCCTGCTCTGCTCTGCTCTGCTCTGCTCTGCTCTGCTCTGCTCTGCTCTGCTCTGCACCCCCGCCCTGCTCTGCTCTGCCCTGCTTTGCTGCGCCCTGCTCTGCACGCATGCCCGTATGGACACACGGTTCCACCACAAGCTGCCAAGCCGGGCTTCGAAACAACGACCGCCCTCCCAGCTGAGACCCGAGAGCCCGCTCTGAACCTCCGCCCTGCTCTGCTCTGCATCCCCGCCCGTCTGCACGCACAATTCCACCACGCGCGCTGCCTGGTCGGGCTATCTATGAAACAGCGACCACCATACAACCCAGAGCCTATGCTGTGCCGCGCCCTGCTGTGCTCTGCTCTGCTCTGCACCCCGCCCTCCTCTGCTCCGCTCTGCTGTGCCCTGCTCTGCACGCACGCCCATATGGACACACAGTTCCACCACACGCGCTGCCAAGCCGGGCTTCGAAACAACGACCGCCCTCCCAGCCGACCCCCCCAGAACCCGTTATTTTTTTGCACGCCCGCCCGTCTGTATGCACAGTTCCACCACACGCGCTCCCTGGCCGGGCTACGAAACAACGACCACCACACGGCCCAGAGCCTATGCCTCTGCCGCGCCCTGCCCTGCTCTGCCCTGCTCTGCCCGCCCGCTGTATGAAGACACGGTTCCACCACACGCTGCCAAGCCGGGCTACAAAACAGCAACCGCCCTCCCAGCTGATCATGAGACCCGAGAGCCCGCTCTGCACCGCTCCCCTGCTCTGCTCTGCACCCCTGCCCGTCTGAACACACAGCTCCACCACACGCGCAGCCTGGCCGGGTCCCGAAACGAACCCGCTGACGCCCCCCAGAGTCCTTCCTCATGCACCCTCAGGGCCTGAGTTATGCACAGTGGTTTCATTAGCGCTCCCGCAGACCCAGCTGCGGGGACAAACACGGGCATTTCGGTGGCAACTGCGTGGGCGAATCGCGGGATTTTTGCTGCGAAAAATGTCTCCTGCGTGGGGCAATTCGGCATTTTCCCTCCCATGTTGCCGGGGCAAACTGGACATTCTTGGTTTCTTAATGACATTCCTGCAGCAGTGCTGCACGTACTGCACGCCCACGCTCCACAACACTGCTGAGCCACAGATCCCGCTGCAGTGCTTTTTCGATTGGGCGGTAGGCCGCCATAGGCGTTTGGCTGAAAGAACGAATTGTTGTTTTTAGGGTTTTACCTGGAGTTTACCTGGGGTTAACCGCCCGATTTGTTTGTTTGTTTTTTCTCGTTTTTCCGGGGGTGCAACCTACGGCCACCGATGGCCGGGCTGTAAGAATTAGTGAATTGAAATCAATTGAAAAGGCACTGCTCCAGATCCCGCCCGCATGCACGTGTCTGCACGCGCGCAGTTCCACGATACGCTGTCGGGCCGCGTGCTGAGCTTCGGCGTCGCGATGCGCATGCAGCTGCTGCACATGCCGTACGGAGACCAGGCAATCTTTGTGGAGCGGAAAACTCTGCAGGTGGGCGGGGTGTGATGAGGGGCGAGGCCTCTTGGCAAGTGGGCGGGTGGGACGGGTGGGGCAGGGCCTCATGGCTAGTGGGTGGGGAGGGCCAGGCGCGCGCACGCAGCTGCTTCACGTGTCTTGCGGAGACCAGGCAATTTGTCGTGGAGCGGAAAACGTCCCAGGTGGGGTGGGTGGGTAGGGGTCGTGGTTAGTAGGCACAAGGCCGAGCCATGCTGCAGCTGCTGCTGCTGCTGCGCTAGCTGATGACTGCTGTCTGTCTCACAAAGTCTGCTCGACCCAACCCGCGACCGCAGGAGCTCGGAGGCTTCCGCGACTGGCCGTTTCTCGAGGACTACGAAATGGTCAGGCGGCTGCGCTCGGTGTCTGCCCCCGCGATCGTGCCGGCGGCGCTGGCCACTTCCGGTCGCCGTTGGGCGACGGTCGGCTTTCTGCGCACGTGGGCACTCAACCAGGCGGTCCTCGCAGGGTACCACACCGGCGTGGACATCGACACGCTCGGGCGGTGGTACCAGAGCTGGCGGTATGTTGGTGACGCAGCGGCGGGACACGGCGCGAGCTGGCAGGTGTCGCGACTTGGCACGGGCACAGGCGGGACGAAGCACATGCAACACCGGGCAGCAGGTGCGCACAACGGCGCGTCGTCAAGGTCTGACAGCGTGGGCGGCAGCGCAGGGTGACAGGTGACATGCAAGTCTGATGATGATGGATGTTACAGTCGGGGACACCTCTAAAGGCGTATAAGACCGTGCTCGGCGCGTATGGCCCGAGCACCTTACTGAGATGGCTGGCTGTTGGTGGGAGGGAACCCCAACTCTGTAAAGAGCGTGGGCGCACCCCTAGGTCCCCTACCGCAGCGGCAGCAAACGCTTGTTGAAGTAGGTGAGCGCATGTGGGGAAACGGAAACGCGAGGCAGGTAAATCGCCAATCGCCAAATATGTGTGCTTCTTGAATTTATACTATGTGACTGCGCAGGCCGCAGGTGTGCCTTATGCTAGTCCCTGCCGCCGCCGTGCCCGCAGGAATCTTCATGCAGGCTCCCTTCCAGCAGCCGCAGGCTCCGCAACAATCGCTCCAATAGCTCCGCTCCAATAGAATCGTCAACTCCCCAACGAATCAACGCTGTGCTGGCGCGAGGCCCGGCCCCTGTGCTGGCGCGAGGCCCGGCCCGCACCCTGTGCTGTGCAGGCGAGAGGCCCGGCCCGCACCCTCCGCTGTGCTGGCGCGAGGCCCGGCCCCTGTGCTGTGCTGGCGCGAGGCCCGGCCCGCAGCCTCCGCTGTGCTGGCGCGAGGCCCGGCCCCTGTGCTGTGCTGGCGCGAGGCCCGGCCCGCACCCTGTGCTGCGCTGGCGCGAGGCCCGGCCCCTGTGCTGTGCTGGCGCGAGGCCCGGCCCGCACCCTCTGCTATGCTGGCGCGAGGCCCGGCCCCTGTGCTGTGCTGGCGCGAGGCCCGGCCTGCACCCTGTGCTGTGCTGGCGCGTGGCCCGACCCGCACCCTCCGCTGTGCTGGCGCGAGGCCCGGCCCCTGTGTTGTGCTGGCGCGAGGCCCGGCCCGCATCCTGTGCTGTGCTGCCGCGAGGCCCGGCCCGCACCCTCTGCTGTGCTGGCGCGAGGCCCGGCCCCTGTGCTGTGCTGGCGCGAGGCCCGGCCCGCACCCTGTGCTGTGCTGGCGCGAGGCCCGGCCCCTGTGCTGTGCTGGCGCGAGGCCCGGCCCGCACCCTGTGCTGTGCTGGCGCGCGGCCCGCACCCCCGCTGCGCTCTATGCGTGCGCAACGCTCTTTTCTCCATGCACGTCGCCCATGCGACTCGTCAGCAAATCTCCCCCCCGCTGTCTCGCCATGGGCATGCTGCCCATACTGCCGCCCTCGTTGCATTCCTGGCCATCTGCTCTGCATGCATGGCCGTCAGGTTCGTCATGGTGGCGGCTGTTCCCCCCGGTGTCCGCATGCCCCCGCCTGACGCCGCCCCCGTTAGCGCTCCCCAGACCGTTGCATGGTGGGGGGTAGCGCGCGCGGGGGTTGAGGGTTCGGGCACCACGATGGCGGCTGCCTTATCCGCTGTC
>VFSX01000084.1:512500-530000 GCA_016618255.1 Chlamydomonas sp. UWO 241 | reverse complement strand
ATGCGCACACACGCACACACACACACACACACACACACACACACACACGCATGCATTCACACGCGCGCACACACACAGGTGCGCGAGCTGCAGGAGCCGGCTACCCAGCTAGCAGAGGACCTGAAAAAGCTGGCGCTTGCGCGTGCGCGTGCACACACACACACACACACACAAACACACGCACGTCCACAAGGGCACACGCACACACACAAACACACGCACGTCCACAAGGGCACACGCACACACACACACACACGCACACGCGCACGCACGCACGCAGGAGCGCGAGCTGCAGGCGTCGGCGACCCAGCTAGCAGAGGCCCGGAAGAAGGCTGGCGCTTGCGCGTGCGCGCACACACACACACACACACACACACATGTGCACACCACACACACACATGCACGCACACACACGCATGCATGCAGGAGCACGAGCTGCAGGCGTCGGCCGCCCAGCTAGCAGAGAACCTGAAGCAGGCTTGAGAACACGCTCGCGCTCGCGCTTGCGCTTACACGTGCACAAACACACACACACACAGACACACATGTGCACGCACACACACACACACACACACACGTGTGTTCGTACACACACACACGCACACACACGCGCACCCTCGCAGGAGCGTGAGCTGCAGGTTCAGGTCACCCAGCTCGCAGAGGACCTTAAGAAGGCTAAAGACAAGGCAGCAAAGACAAAAATGAAGGCAGACCTGGACCGCGAGAACTTCCACAGCATGTGGGTCTGGGGCGGTGGCGTGGGATGTGGTTTGGTGTGTTGTCGTGTGTGGTCTTGTCTTGTCTTGTCTTGTCTTGTCTTGTCTTGTCTTGTCTTGCCTTGTCTTGTCTTGTGTGTCTTGTCTTGTCATGTGTGCTATGGTGTGGTGTGGTGTTGTATTGTATATTGTTGTCTTCATCTGTATGGTGTGGTGTCGTGTTGTGTTGTCTGGTGTGGTGCTGGTGTGTGTGTTGGTGTGTGTGTGGTGTTGCTGCACCAGCCGAGTGCCCCCTTCGTTCCATTCCCCCCATCCCCAGCAGCACACCAAACATGCACAGGTGGCGGCCTGGGTGACCCAGGGTTGCACCACTCAAAACCTCCTTAGGTATGCACACTTCCAGTCTGTGGGTCGCAGCATCAAGCGCAGGGAGGTAGAGGTGGATCTGCCCCCCCCCCCTCCCCTCCTCCCCCTGCACACACACACACACACACACAAGCTATCCCAACCCAGCACGCACGCACGCCATCCTGAATGTCCGTCCGTGTGCCCCATGATGATGATGATGATGGATCTTACAGTCTGTGTGACACCAGTAATGATGTATAAGACCGGTGTCGGCGCTAGCGCCCGACACCTTAAACTCAGTTTCAGTGGGAAACTGGCTGGCTACCTGGTAGGGGTGAGGGTAAACCCCCACACGCGCGCACGCACTGGACCTAGACAGGACACTGGGCCCCCAGATCCACCCTATACCACCCAGGTAGTAACAGCAACGCATTGTTGGTGTGCGCCTGTGTTCTACTACTAGTCCCGCCGCCGCCATTGGCTCCAGCAATCTCCTCCATGCCCGCCAGCAATCTCCTCCACGCCCGCCAGCAATCTCCTGTATGCCCGCCAGCAATCTCCTCCATGCCCGCCAGCAATCTCCTGTATGCCCGCCAGCAATCTCGTCCATGCATGGGCGCCGCCATGCGATCTCCATGCGCCGCGCCGCGCTCCATGCGCGCCAGCACCCGTACCACCCGCCTCATTCCCGTTCTTTAGCCATTCCCCGTGACACCTATGGCTGATCCTTGTTCCGCCGTCCCCTTTGGCATCTGTAACCCGTATCCTCTCCCTGTAGCCTCATTCCCCGTTCTTAACCGCCATCTCCATTATGGTGCCCGCCCGCTGGTGGGGCCTCGCCTCGCCCCATGCCGCACGGCTAGTGTATTGATTGCTGCGCCATCTATAATCTGCGCCTTGGGGCAGGGAACCCCTGCGCCACAACCTCCTCACAAAGCCTAGCCGCATGTGCCTCGCTTCCCATGTTTCTCAATTTCTCGCCATCCGCTTCCATGCTGCCGCCTGCAATCTCCTCCACGCCCGCGAGCAATCTCCTCCATGCCCGCCAGCAATGCTCCTCCATGCATGCACGCGCAGAGCGCCGCCATGCAACCCCCATGCGCCGCGCGCGCCATGCGTGCGCCGCGCCCGCCAGCTCCCGTAGCCTCATTCCCCGTTCTTTACCCATGCGCCATGACGCATTAGCCTTGTCCGCCGTCCCCTGGCATGCATAACCCGTAGCCTCATCCCCGGTAGCCGCATTCCTCGTTCTTAGCCGCCATCTCCATTATGGTGCCCGCCCGCTGGTGGGGCCTCGCCTCGCCCCATGCCGCACGGCTGGTGCATCGATCGCGTCGCCATCTAATAATCTGCGCCTTGGGGCAGGGAAACCCCTGCGCCGCAACCTCCTCACAAAGCCTAGCCGCATGTGCCTCGCTTCCCATGTTTCTCAATTTCTCGCCATCCGTCTCTCTCTTCCATCCAGGCACAGTAAACCATTAGGAGCCGCAATCTGCTTGAGTTCCGATCGTTGTGAGAGGGGGTGCATGCTCGCCGCAATTCTCGCCATCGTGCATCGTGCTCTCCATCGTACCGCTGCCCCATCTGCCACATAGCCTCGCCCCATCAGGACCAGTTCATCAGTAGCGCTGTGCGTCACAGCCACTCAGGGTAAATTTCCAGATTTTCAGCCGCCCAGTACCAAGCGCAGTTGTCCCGGTTGTCCGCCATCGAGCGGCGCCAGGGCGGGAGCCCCTGGCGAAGAGCTTATGAACTTATCATTATTTATTTATGAACTTATCATTATCATTCCATGTTTTTTTCGCAGCATCAAGCGCAGGGGGGGGAGGTGACACACACGAACACACACGCACACACACACACACACACATACACACACACACATACACAAGCCAACCCAGCACACACGCACGCCTGCCATCCTGATATGTCCGTCCTTATGCCCCCCTGGTTTTAGCACCAAGCGCAGCGAGGGACAGGTGAAGGTCACACACACACACACGCACACACACACACACGCACACACACAAGCCAACCCAACCCAACACGCACGCCTGCCTGCCATCCTCACCCGTCTGTCTGTATACCCCCTCCCCCCTGTTTTTTGCAGCATCAAACGCAGGGAGGGGGAGGTGGAGGAGGCGCGCACGCAGAGGGCGGCGGATGTTGCGCGCGTGAAAGAGGAGCTGGCCAACAAGGACCTCAAGCTCAGTGCCGCGTTCAAAGACAGGGTGCGAGAACCTTTAAGACTTAGGAGCCTCCTAGCCCTTAATCCTAAACATGTAAGCCTTAACCCTCTACCATTAACCCTCAACTAGGAGCTGGCTGACAAGGATCTGAGGCTCGGTGTCGCCTGCAAAGACAGGTTGCGGAAACCATTCAACCTAAGCCATAAACCCTAAACCCTTGACCCTAAACTAGGACCTGTCCAACACGGTGCTGAGGCTCAGTGTCGCCTGCAAAGGGTGTGGAAACCTTAAAACCCAAGCCCGTTAGGGTTAATAAACCCTTAACCCCAAACCCTAAACTAGGAGCTGCCCAACAACCGTGTTGGAGCTGAGGCTCAGTGTCGCATGCAAAGGCAGGGGTGCTGGAACCCTGAACCTCAACCACAAACCCCAAACCCTTCACCCTTGCCCCTAAACTAGGACATGGCCAAGAAGACGCTGAGGCTTAGTGCCGCATGCAAAGACAGGGTACGTGGAACCTCGCATGAGATCTACCTCGATACACCCTAAAACCTGAAACTGAGATCCCTAGCATGCAAAGACCCAAAGAGAAGAGGGTGCTTGGAAACCTCCCAGGGAGATCTATCAGAGAGGGTGTGATGCACGCATTGGGGTGTGCGGGAGGGATTTGTTGCGCATCGGGGCAGGTCTGCTCCACATGTGTTTTGAGTGTGCTCCGTATCAGGAGATCCGCATCTGCTTTGATGTCCCTTCGTATCGCTTTTGCGGGAGTGTGTGGGTTTGCGCCAAGTGGCCGCGTGTGACCTGGCTAAGGATGTGAACCCATTATTAACCTCAAACCCTGAATCCCAACCCCGTACAGATAGCGCATAGAACCCTTAAGCCCCAAGCCTTTGGCCTGTTGTGCGCATCACCAGCCGGGAACAGACGTTGCACACAACTTTAAAATACATCACCAACGCCATGCCCCGTTCCCCTTTCATCCCCGCGCAGCGCTCCCAGCAAGAGGCTCGGTGCCTTCGCAACAAGGTTGAACACACACACACACACACACACACACACACACACGTGTACACGCAGCACTCCCTTGAGCAAGAGGCTGAGCTTTTTCGTAACAAGGTCGCACACACACGCAAGCACACACACACACACACACAAACCAGCACGCACGTGCAGCGCTCCCTTGAGCAAGAGGCTTAGTGCCATCACAACACGGCCCCACACACTCACACATACACACACACACGCACACGCATACACACACGTGCATGCAGCGCTCCCTTGAGCAAGAGGCCGAGCTGCTCCGCAACAATGTCACCCCCCCCTCCACCCCCTCCACCCCACCCTCCCCACCCTCCCCCCCCCCCCAAACACACACCTCACACTCCCCCCCTGCACTGCGCTCCCTTGAGCAAGAGGCGGAGCTGCTCCGCAACAAGGTCGCATCCACACACACACACACACACACGCGCGTGCGCGCACACGCGCACACACACTCCCCCCCCCCCTGCACAGCGCTCCCTTGAGCAAGAGGCGGAGCTGCTCCGCAACAAGGTCGCGCACCTGCAGTCAACGCTCAAATGGAGCGCAGCAGACTTCCGGCACCAGGACGCGGATGTGGAGGGCCTGCTGAAGTCTGTGGGGGACAGCCCGGTGCGTGCGTGCGTGGGTGTGGTGTGGGTGGGTGCGGTTGGTGGGTGGGTGTGCGTGCATGCATGGGTGTGGGTGGGTGGGTGGGGTGGGTGTGCGTGCTGTGGGTGGGTGGTTGTGTGTGTGTGTGTGTGTATGTGTGTGCGGTGTGTGTGTGTTGGGGGGGGGGGCATCAAGGGCCTTCTGCAGTCAGTGGGGAACTGCAACGTGCGTGTGTGGCGAGTGGCTGTGTGGCTTGTGTGGACGTGTGTGTGCGGTGTGTGTGCAGGGGGCATCCAGGGCCTGCTGTAGTCAGCGGGGGACAGCCCGGTGCGTGCGTGGGTGTGGGTGGGTGGGTGCGGTGGGTGTATGTGCGTTGTGTGTGTGGCCCCACCTTATTCCCCCCTGGCCTCCTGTAGGTCTGTGTCTCGTGTGTATGTGTGCGGTGTGTGTCCCCACCCCCACCCCCCCTCACTTCATCCCATCCCACCCCATCGCTACACGCACCGCAGGACATGGCCAGAGCGCTTGCGTGCACCCACCCCCCTCACCGCAATGTGCGCAGGGGTTTCCCCCACACCACCACCACACACACACACATGCACACACACGCACACACACACACACACTCGCAGGAGGACATGACCAATGCGCTTGCGCGCAACATGACTGAGTGCAATAAGCCCCCCACACACACATGCGCACACACACACACACACACACTCGCAGGAGGACATGGCCAATGCGCTTGTGCGCAAAATGACTGAGTGCAAGAAGACACGCACACACACACACACACACACACACACACTCGCAGGAGGACATGACCAACGCGCTTGCGCGCATTTTCATCGAGTTCAAGAAAGTAAAGGAGGCGGGCGGAGCAGCAGAGGCACGCGCGGTCGCGCAGGCAGAGGCGCACAGGTGTGTGTTTTTTGTGGTGTGCAGGTGGTGTGTGTGGGGGGGGGGGGGGGGAGAAAGAAATGGAGGTGGGTGTAGCGGCAGAGGCCCAGAGTTGGTCCTGCAGGGGCAGGAACAACGACAGGAATAGGAACAGGAACTGTGGGGCTACTGTGGGGCTGCAGTTGGGTGGGGCTGAAGTAATAGGAACAGGGGCCCAGAGGCAGAGGCACGCGCGGTTGCGCAAGCGGAGGCGCACAGGTGTGTGTGGAGGGGAGGGGGGCGGGCAGGAAGCAGGACAGGAACAGGATCTGTGTGGGTTCAGTATTAGGCAGGAACTGCGTGGCTGCAGTAATAGGAACAGGGGCTCAGCGGCAGAGGCGTACAGGTGTGTTTGTGTGTGTGTGTGTGTGTAGGGGGGGCAAGGAGCACGGCAGGAACAGGAACTGTGCGGCTGCAGTGGTAGGCAGGAACTGTGTGGCTGCAGTGAAAGGAACAGGGGCGCAGCAGCAGGCGTGTGTGGAGAGGGGGGGAGGAGGCGGGCATGGAGCAGGACAGGAACAGGAACCGTTTGGTTGCGGTAGTAGTAGGCAGGAACTGTGTTGCTGCAGTAATAGGAACAGGGGCGCAGCGGCACAGGCACGCGTGGTCGCGCAGGCCGAGGCACGCAGGCGTGTGGGTGGTGTTTGTGTTTGTGGTGTGTTTGTGTGGGGGTGGAGGGGTGGAGTGGGGGTCTGAGTTCAAGAAAGCAAAGGAGGCGCAGCGGCAGCGCAGGCAGAGGCACACTGGCGTGTGGGTGGGGGTGTTTGTGGTGTGCGTGTGTGGGGGGGGGGGGGGGCTGCGTGTGGGAGGGCTGAGTTCAAGGAAACAAAGGAGGTGCAGCGTCAGTGCAGGCAGGGGCACACTGGTGGGTGGGTGGCTGGGTGGGTGCGCATGTTTTTATGTGTGTGTGTGGTGTGTGTGTGGTGTGTGGTCGGGGGGGGGGGGGGGCTGGGTTCAAGAAATCAGAGGAGGCGCAGCAGCAGCGCAGGCCCAGGCACACGGGTGGGTGGTGGGGGTGTTTAGTGTTTGTGGTGTGTGTGTGTGTGTCCGCGGGGGGGGGGGGGGTCTGAGTGTGGGAGGGGGGGGGGCAAATGAGGTGCAGCGGCACGCAGACAGAGGCACACAGGTGGCTTGACCGCCGAGGTGGAGGGGCCGGCGCCCGAGGGGCAGCCGGACCGTTCACGGCAGCTCTCCACCCGACCCTGTCCTGAGCACGCACAAGCGTCGTGTCCAAAAACGTTTTCCAATCAGAACAAGTGCCACCAATTTTGCCTAGCTGCTGGGTCAGTAGCTTGAGAAAATAGCGTCGGGAGGAGGCACGAGTCCGGCCTTGCTGCCGAGCCACATCCATTTCGGCGTCAAAATTCAAGAAGATTATAAATAAATTTGGGCTTTCACAACGGTGCCTGCAAGGCAAGGTGTGAATACGGTATATTCCTGCACACAGGGCGGAGCTTGCAACGCTGACGCGCGAGCTGAAGGGCAAACTGGAGCGCGCGCAGCAGGAGAGTCAGAAGAGGGGGCTGCAGATCAACAGCCTGGAGGTGCGAGTGTGTGTGTGTGTGTGTGTGTGCAGCAGCAGCAGCAGGAAGAGCAGGAGAGCCAGAAGAGGGGGCTGCAGATAAACAGCCTGGAGGTGCGAGGGGATGCGTGTGTGTGTTGTTGTGTGTGTGTGTGTGTGAGTGTGCAAGTGTGCAAGTGTGTGCAACTGTGGGTGTGTGGAGGAGGGTCAGCAGCAGCAGGAGAGCAGGGGGAGAGTCAGAAGAGGGGGCTGCAGATTAACAGCCTGGAGGTGCGAGGGGATGCGTGTGGGTGGGTGGGTAGGTGGGTGTATGTGTGTGTGTGTGTGTGTGTGCAGCAGCAACAGCAGCACCATCAGAAAGAGGTGGAGAGCCAGAAGAGGGGGCTGCAGATCAACAGCCTGGAGGTGCGAGGGGGTGCGCGTGTGTGTGTGTGTGTGTGTGTGTGTGTGTGTGTGTGTGTTCAGCAGCAGCAGGAAGAGCAGGAGAGCCAGAAGAGGGGGCTGCAGACAAACAGCCTGGAGGTGCAAGGGGATGCGTGTGGGTGCACACGCATGCGCCTTTGTGTGTGAAAGTGTGGGGGGAGGGGGGAGGGGCATGGCACGCCGTGTCGTGGCCTCCGCTTTCCACCCTGCGCCCGTCCGCGCATTCGCGTGTGCTTGCGTGGTCGATTGTACAGTCCGTCGGTCGTGTTGAATGACGTACTAGACTTGTGCTTGCGCACACAATCAGTGTACGCGTACACTGTGTGGACCCTGTGCATGCGAGTGCATGCGTGTGTGCATGTGTGTGTGTGTGTGTGTGTGTGTGTGTGTGTGCCTTCGTCCGTCGCGCATCGAGTTCATCGGTCCAAGGAGCTGATCCGACGTCCTCATGGCCTGCCCAACGAAAACTCAGTCTAGTAGGCCGCGGCCGAACGGATCTAGTAGTTGCGGCGACGTTTACATTGCACGACGGACAACCCCGACTATCGCCCATGGAATTAATCGGCCCATGGGGAGATGATACGCTGCGATTGAAGTTGAAGTTGGTTGGCCAGAGTGGCAACCCAAGTTGTAGTTGGTTGGCCAGAGTGGCAACCCTAGTTGAAGTTGGTTGGCCAGAGTGGCAGCCCCCCCCAGACCCCCCAAACCAAGGATACTATCCACTCGATTCAGGCGCTGGTCGGTCACCCGCTATTCGAAAGACATCCCAGTGCACGGGTCAGACTTCGTAACAATTGCCGGGGTGTATTGCTGTTAGTAGTACAGGCATTGCCGGTGCATGCGGACGGCCTCATGTAACGCTTGGTTGGTTGGTTGGTTGGTTGTGTGTGCGTGTGCAGGCGGAGTGCATGGAGGATCGTCCGGGGGTGCGTTAGCACAGGCAAGAACCGTTATCTAGGTTGCCCAAGCAGTGGGAACGGTACGTATTTCTCTCACCCACTCAATCTCTTTCCCTTTTCTCTCTCTTTACTCTCTCTTGCTCACTCGTTCTCGCTCTCTCTCTCACTCACTCTCACTCTTCACTCTCACTTACTCGCTCTCACTCTCTGTGTGTGCAGGCGGACCTGCTGCGCTCCCAGGCGCCAGTGACAGGCGACGCGTGGCAGCAGCTTTCGCCGTCGCCACTGGCGTGCGCCCGCGGCGGCGGCGGCGGTGGCGGCGGCGGCGGCGGCTCGCTTGCCTTCAATTATGCGCCTCCCCCGCAGCACCAGCAGCGCGCGAGCGGCGGCAGCGGCAGCCCCTTGGTTCTCACTGACAGCGACAGCCCTGTGGGTCGCCACGGGGGAGGTGCAGGTGGCAGCGAGGAAGCCGGGGGCTGGGGCCGTGGCTTCGCGGGTGCGCCGGGCGGGAGCAAGGCTGGCGCGCCAGTACGGCAGCCAGCAGCAGCAGCAGCGGTGCTGGGTGACGTGTCAAACAGGGCGGCAGGCAGCAGCGGCGGGGCGCAGCAGCAGCAGGGTCACTCCTTTAAGGGTGGCGCCACCCGCACAGCTGACAAGCCCTCACACGCGAAGCAGGCGCAGGCTGCTCCCAAGCAGCGTCCCCTCACTGGGCTGGGCACTCTGGGTGCACTGCCCGCGGCAGTCCCGTCCAGCCAGGGCCCTTCGTTCATGGGCAAGGTGCGTCTGGATGGCGCCTGGGTCCTTGCTTGATCGCGCCATCGCGCGGGAGGCCTTTTTTTGTTGGTATGCATCTGCATTACACGACACGGCATGGTCTCAAGCGTCTTGCCCCTCCCTGCCCTGCCTCCCTCCCCCCTTCACACACGCGCGCACACACACACACATGCACACACGCGCACACACACACTCCCTCCCACCTCTGCTTGCACCAGGCGGCAGGCGCTGGCCCCAAGCCTGGATTTGGCGGCGGCTTTGGCGGCAGCAGCGAGGGCCCCGACGGGCGCGGGGGCATGGCACGCACGCTCAACTCGCACAACTGGCCGGCAGCGGCAAAGGCGGTGCGTGCAGAGCAAGCCTCCCTCCCTCGGCACGCACGCACACCCGCACGCACACACACACGCAAGCGCTGCGTCACGCAGAGGCAGCCCCGCACACACACACGCACGCACACACACACACACACTTTGCTGCACTCACCGCACGCTTGCAGGTGTCAACCAGCCAGCCTGTGTCACGCAAGCGCGCCGCCGACTCGGGGGCTGAACAGAGCCGCATCGAGAGCTTCTTCGTCAAGCGCCCGCGCTAGGCAGTAGGGCGTTTGGGCAGTTCAGGTCGTAGGCAGTAGGGCGTTCGACCAGTCAGAAGGCTCAGGCGTGTGCTGCTGCTGGCTGGCTGTGGAAGCGCGACTGGCGGGAGGCTAGACGGTCAGATATCTGGTAGTGTGCAGGAACTGTGTAGGGCTCTCCCTGCGGCGTGCAGCCCCTCAGCTCCCAGCAGCAGCAGCACGCGCGCTTGTGTGGTGGTGGGGGGGGGAGGGGGGGGGAAGGGGCGCAGGCTGCTACCCCTGCGGTCCATTGGACCAGGGGCGCCTGCAACGGCTTACTTGCTGCTGCGTTGGTACGGCTACAAGCAGCGGTGCTGGGTGGCGTGCGCCTGGTGCCAACACGGCGCCAAGCAGCAGCAGCAGCGGGGACAGCGGTAAACAACAGCAGCCGTGTTAGGGTGACAGACGGCGCGGCACGCGCCCCTGGTGCCACCTGCACAGCCGAGAGGCCTTACAGGCACAGCAGGCGCAGACGGCGCCCAAGCAGCGTCCCCTGACTGAGCTGGACACTCTTGGCGCACTGCCCGCGGCAGTCGCATCCAGCCAGGGGCCGATGTTCATGGGCATGGTGCGGCTGACTGGCGTCTGGGTCCCTGCTTGATCGCGCCATCGCGTGGGCAGCCTTGTTTCGTTGGTACGCATCTGCATCACGTGGCACGTCATGTGTGCAAGCGTCTTGCCCCTTCCCGCCTGCCTTGAGCTCCCTCCCACCTGCACACATGTGCACACGCGCACGCACGCGCACACACACGCATACACACACTCCCTCCCCTCTCTGCCTGCGTCGGGCGTCGTCCTTGGGCGCTATCCCCAAGCTTGGATTTGGCGGCGGCGCCATATGCAGGCGGCGTTTTGCGGCAGTAGCTAGGGCCCTGACGGGCGCGGGGGCATGGCGCACACACTCATCTCACACAACTGGCCGGCAGCGGCAAAGGCGGTGCGTGCAGAGCAGGCCTCCCTCAGGGTGTGTGCACAGGGCCTGTGCACACACGCACGCACACACCCGCAAGGCACACACGCACGCACACACCCGCAAAGGCAGCCTCGTACCCACACGCACGCACACACCCGAACCCACTTGGCTGTGCCCACCGCACGCTCGTAGGTGTCGACCAGCCAACCTGTGTCGCGCGCACCGCCGACTCGGGGGCTGACCAGAGCCGCATCGAGAGCTTCTTCACCAAGCGCCCGCACTAGGCAGTAGGGCGTTTTGACAGTTCAGGTCTAAGGCAGAAGGGCAAGTCGCAGGCCCAGGCGTGCACAGCTGCAGCTTGCTGGCTGTGGTGGCGTGCGCCTGGGCTACATGCCCAGATATCTGGTAGTGTGCAGGGACTGTGTTGTAGGGCCCTCCCTGCGACCTGCAGCCCCTCAGTTCCCAGCAGCAGCACTGCGTGCGCTCGTGTGTGTGTGTGGGGGGGGGGGGGCAGGCTGCAACCCCTGGGTTCCATTGGACCAGGGGCACCTGCCCCTCCAATGCCGATGCAATCTTTGCCTTGGTATGCCTGGCGCTGGGTGCGCACCTCAGTGCTCACGCAGCGCCAACTGCCAAGCAAGCACAACCAAGTCCACACCACCAGCCAGTTGATGCATCATCAACTGCAACTGAGTTCAACGTGCTAAAACACGTTCACATCTGGCTCCACATCCGCCGCAGGAGGCGGCATCCCCCCTGCTTTGGCCTACCTTCCTCCACCCTTTTCATACCTCCCTACTCTTTCAGGCCAGGCTCCTCGCGCCCCTCCCTCTCTGCACGCCAGGACATCAAGATGGCCCCCGCCGCAGGTGCGTTGATGTGCAAACACGCCCGATTGCCCATGCGTGCGCTTGGGCAGCATGGCGGCCTCTCTCCCACCGCCGACCAGCGTCCGTGCACGGCTGGAGCGGCGCCACCAAGCCCGGCGCATGGATCCAGGGCGGGTGTCCAGCATGGTCGCCACCCTGGTCACGTCGCTGGGGGGGGACGGGAGGCTGGGGAAAGTCGGCATCTCTCGCGGTGGAGTTGCGCAGGGGCAGTGTGCAGGCCTCGCTGCCTCGACACACTCAACCCACCTGTGGCTTCACGCTGTTGTGGCCAGATGCGGACAGGGGAGGAGCTGGCGGTGGGCAGCAATGAGGCGGCGAGCATGAGGAGGCATGGGCAGCCTAGCCGCCAGAGCTCCTCTCGCCGCCCCGACTCT
Source organism: Chlamydomonas sp. UWO 241 (assembly GCA_016618255.1). Taxonomy (NCBI): domain Eukaryota; kingdom Viridiplantae; phylum Chlorophyta; class Chlorophyceae; order Chlamydomonadales; family Chlamydomonadaceae; genus Chlamydomonas; species Chlamydomonas priscui. Next base: position 517,771 of record VFSX01000084.1, on the reverse strand, counting down.
GCAGTGATACGCCATTGGGCGCTCCAGCGCGCGACAAGCGCAACGCAGCGTCAGCACAGAAGCGGAGGAGGGCACGGCAGGCGGGGCGGCGGAAAGTGACCCCATGCCATGCCCAACAACACATCTCGCGCCCATGGCGCATCCGCCCTGACCCTTGCATGTCACACGCATGCCCCCCAGGTGCTAAGGTTGCGGCCACCAAGGCCGCCAAGGCCGTGAAGAAGGGCCAGTTCAAGCGCACCCGCAAGGCGCGCTACTCCGTTGTGTTCCATGCGCCCAAGACGCTGAAGCAGCAGCGCGACCCCAAGTACTCCCGCGTCAGGTGAGGATGCACAGACGGGGCGCATGGCCGACCCCATGCACCTCCATGCACTCCTATGCGCATGCCCCGGCGTGGCACCGTCGCATGGCATGGCACAATCGCATGCCCATGCGGATCCCGCCACGCATTGTACTAGTGCACAAGGAGCCTTCTTGTGCGACCATGGTCATGGCGCTCGCCACCTCTCATCTCGCGGCCTCTCATCTGCCCCCCCCCCCCCCCGCCCTCCGCCCGCAGCGCCGCGTCCGTGCAGAAGATGGACGCGTACGCCGTGCTCAAGTACCCCCTGACCACTGAGTCCGCGATGAAGAAGATCGAGGACAACAACACCCTGGTGAGCGGGCGGTGCCGTGGCGCCACCCACACTGTTCCCGTTATCACAGAGCACTCCCCGATGCGCCAGCAAGGCACCCTCCCGAGCTCCACACACCCATGCACCCATGCACCCCCCCACAACCTCCCCACATCACATCAGGTGTTCATTGTGGACCTGAAGGCCAACAAGAAGCAGATCCGCGACGCGGTCTCGTCGATGTATGACATCCAGACCGAGAAGATCAACACCCTGGTCAGGTGCGTTGCCCCGACCGACGCCTTGTCTGGCCTCGATCCTGCTGCTTGCTCACGCGCTCGTGCCCAGGAGGGGGCATATGTCACCGCGCTGCCTCTAGGGCCAACAGCCCCGCCCGTCCGCGCTCCCTCGTCGATCAGATCCTGCATCGATTGCAGCCCCGCCACGGCCCACTTCTGAAACCCCCACCGATGTCATGCTGCCCGCCCGCGCCCCATGTCACCCCCTCCCGTCCTCGCACCTCCATCACCAGGCCCGATGGCAAGAAGAAGGCGTACGTGCGGCTAACCGCTGACTACGATGCGCTTGACGTCGCCAACAAGATCGGCGTCATCTAAGCTGCTCGTGTGGTCAGCAAGTGGCCGCTGTCGCCTTTTATGGCTGTTGCTGGGTGCAATGGTGTAATGGCTTTACACAGCGTCCCCGTCTGGTGTCTCCTCACGCACACACAGCAATGCCAAGTCAGCACATGCACAACTTGCGCGATCCTCACTCTCCTCTGCTGCTGCACCCACACGCCCTCCTCGTCCTCCATCACAGTTTCGTCCTCCCATCACAGATCCGCCTCCTGGCATGCCGGTACTGTCAACACAGATTTACAGAACTTCCACGACCGCCTCCCCGCCCCTCTGCTGCTGCCATGCGCTCTGCTCGTCCTCCATCATGCCAGATCCATGCCTAGACCCCCCACCAGGAGGCAGTGCCCGCTGGCCGCCCATTAGACCTCCCGGGCGCTCCCCCACGCCGCCCCGCGCCATCACCGCCCCCATGAGCCTCCTTTGCCACTCTGCGTTTCCAGACGCCGCCAGTGCCGCTGTCAACTCAGACACCTCGCCGGCAGACAGGCTGTCCAAATCAGCGCACGCAGCGCGCGCGGCGGCCTCCATCAGCATGCCGTTGGGCTGGCGCGCCTGCATGGGATGGGCGTGTGTGCATATGTGTGCGCGCCTGGGTGCGTCGTAGTCGTGCATACATGCGGGTTCACCGTCCCCCCTTGATGTGCTGCCAACACGGTCAAACACCCAAAGCGCCCACCTCCCTTGGGCGCCCCCTCCCCCCCTCGCATCGTCCACCCACGTCCGCACCCACCGTCGCGAGCGCCCACGCCACCGACGCCAGCTCTGTCGCCCACATCGTGTCGACGCGCGAGGCAGCGATGCGCGACACAGCGCGGAAGAAGTGAGCGTTGGTGTGGCCAGCGGACGCAAACGCGCGCGCGCCGCGTGCGAGCTGCGCGCGTTCCAGACCAACCACGGTGGGGGAGGTGGTGGTGTGTGTGGGGGTAAGTGAGTGAGCGCTCGGCACAGCATGGCGGGGCAGTCGTGGCACAGCGATCCGTGTAGGGTGGGTGCTCCTCTGCTCTGAACAGTTGGTGGTGGGAAGTTGGTTGTGGGCAGTTGGTGGTGGACCCCCTCCCCTACCGTGGGCCACACTTGCGCTCACCCCCAAACCGCCGTGTCGCCCGCCAGACCCATCACTGGGCCGCGCCTACGCCTGCCCCTCCCCCCGCACCCCCCCCCAGACGCCTGTCTGCCTGCCCCCCTGCCTCCCCCTGCCCCCCACGCCCGCGCCTGCGCTCCGGCCCCCGCCCGCCCATCTGTGCATCACTCAGCCTCCATCCGACCACCAGGCACTGCGCCACCCCCGCCACCCCACCACTGGCGCATGTGTGGCCTAGTAATAGCCTCGTGCATTTCAAGTAAGGATATTTTGCAACCAGCCACTGGCCCAAGATACCTCAGCCAGGCCAGTCAACCCCACACACACCTGTGCATCGCTTAGCCCCCCCAGCCTCCCGCCCGACGCCAGGCACTGCGCCAAACCCCCACCCCCCACACACACTCACGCACCCCCGTGCCATGCACCCGCAACCGCGCCTGCAGCCCCCCATGCTCACGCACCCGCGCTCACGCCCACGCCACAGCCCCCGCCCGCCCACCTGCGCATCACCCAGCCTCCCGAGCCTCCCTCCGACAGCCAAACCCCACCCCACCCCACCCCACTGGGCCATTCATGCTGGTGCATGTGGGGCCCAGTAACAGCTCGCGCGTGTAAAGATATTTTGCAACCAGCCAGGGGCCCAACATGCCCGAGCCAGGCCAGTTACCCAGCGTGGGGCCCGTAATCCCACACGACGTGGCCCGTACCCCGTAACCCTCGCAACCCTCCCCGTAACCCCTCCCAAAAACCCGAGTCAACGGCCCCACACCCAGTCAACGGTGTGGGACGCACATTCACACTGTTTCACACTTTTTCGTAAGCCCCGTAACATTACGGGGAGGTTACAGCGACGGGAGGTTACAGTTACGGGCCCCACGCTGCAGTCCCCCCCCCACACACACCTGTGCATCGCTCAGCCTCCCCAGCCTCCCGCCCGACGCCAGGCACTGCGCCCCACCCCCCACACACACCTGTGCATCGCTCAGCCTCCCCAGCCTCCCGCCCGACGCCAGGCACTGCGCCAGTTGCGACAGCGCGCCCGCCCGATGGAACCCGTGCAGTGAAAAGCACCACGCAATGTGGACGGCCTCATCCGCCGTGAGGCTGCGTGCGTTCGTGCGTGGGGTGTGTGAGACGAGGTGCGGTTGACAGGGTGTTGAGGGCGTGGGGTGGACAGGGTGGGTGGGTTATATAACCGGCATTCGCGCATGGGGGGAGTTGGCACAGGGCGCAGGGATGTGTGCGTGTGTGCGTGCACATGCTTGTGGTGGGGTGCGTGCAGGGAGTAGCGCCACGCAATGTGGACGGTTCAGTTGGTTGTGAGGCTGCGTGCGTGCGTGGGGGTGGGAGGGAGTGAGTTTGACTGGGTGGGTTGGATAACCGGCATTCGCGCGTGGGGGGAGCTGGCACAGGGCGGGGGGGATGCATGCGTGTGTGTGTGATGCGTGCGTGCGTGTGTGTGTGTGCGTGCACCTGCTTGTGGTGGGACGCGTGCAGTGAACGCGTGCACCACGCAATGCGGACAGCCTCATCTGCCGTGAGGCTGCGAATGTGCGTGGGGCGAACCGTGTGCAGCCCAGGGGTGGGGACTGTTGCTAGTGTGTGGAGGGTTGAGGGTGGGTGGGACTTGGGGCAGGGCGTGGGGATGCGTGGGAGGTGCGTGCATGTGAGTGCATGGGGCGCATCACAGCAGGGATTGAGGCGGTGGTGTGTGTGGACGGTGGTTGGTTGATTGGGAGTTGACACAGGGCTTGGGGGAAACGCGGGTGGTGCGTGCGTGTGTTTGCGTGCAGCTGTGCACATGCTTGTGTTGTCAACAGCAGCAGCAGCCCCCCCCCCTCTCAACCCCCCGCGCACCTTCCGTACAGCGTGCCCAGGCATCCCGCCGCTGCATACATCAGATTGATGTTTTTGTGCCACAGTATGCCGCATGACCACATCAGCACCCCCCCCCCCACACACCCCACAAACACACGCACCTTCCGTCAAGCGTGCCCAGGCAGCCCGCCACTGCATACATCAAATCGGAATCCTTGTGCCACAGCACGCCACACGACCACATCAGCCCCCTCCCCCCCTCCCCCCAGACACACACACGCACACTCCATCGAGCGTGCCCAGGCAGCCCGCCACTGCATACATCAAATCGGTGTGCTTGTGAAAAAGCACGCCGCACGACCACATCAGCCCCCTCCCCCCAGACACACACGCACCTTCCGTCGAGCGCCCCCAGGCATCCCGCCACCGCATACATAAAATCGGTGTCCTTGTGGAACAGCACGCCGCACGACCACATCAGCTTGGCAACGTCGGCGGCGCTTGGGCGTCGGGCACCGGGATAGGCAGCAGTGGGCGCTGCCGCGGAGAGGGGCGCGCCACCGCCACCGCCACCATCGCCGCCATCGCCGCCACCGCTGCCGCCGGGTGCAGCAGGCCTGTATCCGTCACCCAGCGCTGCCGTGAACGCAGCACACAGGTGGGGCAGCAGGCGGCGCGCTGGCACGCGCACGCGCGCAAAGGACGCTGCGAGGTTTGCCAGCGCGCGCGGGTCAGCTGACCGCAGGTCACTGGCTGGCAGGAGCAGCACGCAGTCTTCGATCACGCCCCACACGCGCGCGTCCAACGAGCCGCCACCCCTGTCTGCCTCGCCCAGTGGGGCACCGCCCGGGCCCACACCGCCGCTGCCGCCCGTGCCACCTGCAGTCACGTGTGTGTGTGTGTGTGTGTGTGCTTGCACGCATGTGTGACACACTGTGTGTGTGTGTGTTTGTGTGTGTGTGTATGTGTGTCCGCAATTGTCCACCGGAACTGCCCCCCCCCCCCCCGTCGCGGCAGCCTTTTGCCAGCGGCTTTGTGGCTGTGTGTGTGCATGTTTGTATGCATGTCGCCAGCCAGTTTCAGTGAGGTGTCAGGCATAGCGCCGGCATGTGCATGCGCG
>VFSX01000084.1:502500-507500 GCA_016618255.1 Chlamydomonas sp. UWO 241 | reverse complement strand
GGGGGAGGAGTTGGGGCACGCATGGGCGCGACGAGGAAACCTGAGCTGCAGGGGGCAGGTGGGTGGGGGTGAGGGGGCGGGAGTGGGGATAGGGGGTGACCCTGCTCTGCCTCCAAGACATCTGCCCCTCAGGCCTCTGCCGCCTCACCTAAGGCTTCTGCCCCTGCCTCTGCCTCTGCCCCTTAGGCGCCTGCCTCTGCCTCCCCCGCCCCTTCGCATGCCTCCCTCCCCAACCCCACCCGCTGCCGAGCGTGTGTGCACGAGCGCCGCACATCGCGCGAGCGCCGCCGCCTCGTGTGTGCCTGCCCTCCACCTCCCCCGCCCCCGCGCATGCCTCCCTCCCCAACCCCACCTCCTGCCGAGCGTGTGAGCGCGAGCGCTGCACATCGCGTGAGCACTGCCGCCTCGTGTGTGTCTGCCTCTGCCCCCCCCCCCCCCCCCCCGCGTGTGCCTCCCTCCCACACACCCCACATGCTGCCGAGAGTGTGTGCACGAGAGCCGCACATCCCGCGAGCACCGCCGCCTCGTGTGTGTCTGCCTCTGCCTCTCCCGCCCCTGCGTGTGTCCCCCTCCCCCACCCCACCTGCAGCCGAGCGTGTGTGCACGAGCGCCGCACATCGCGTGAGCACCGGCGCCTCGTGTGTGTCTGCCTCTGCCTGTCCCGCCCCTGCGTGTGTCCCCCTCCCCCACCCCACCTGCGGCCGAGCGTGTGTGCACGAGCGCCGCACACCGCGCGAGCACCGCCGCCTCGTTTGTGTCCCCCTGCCTCCCCCGCCCCTGCGTGTGCCCCCCTCCCCCAGACCCCACCTGCTGCCGATCGTGTGTGCACGAGCGCCGCCGCCATGTGTGTGCCTGCATCTGCCTCTCCCGCCCCTGCGCATGCCTCCCTCACACACACCCCACCTGCAAGCAAACGTGTGTAAACGAGCGCCGCACGTCGCGCGAATACCGCCGCCTCGTGTGTGCCTGCCCTCCACCTCTCCTGCCCCTGCGCGTGCCTCCCCCCCACACCCAACCTGCTGCCGATCGTGTGTGCACGAGCGCTGCACATCGCGCGAGCACCACCGCCTCGTGTGTGTCTGCCGCTGCCTCCCCCGCCCCCGCGCATGCCTCCCTCCCCAACCCCACCCGCTGTCGAGCGTGTGTGCACGAGCGCCGCACATCGCGCGATCACCGCCGCCTCGTGTGCGTCTGTCTCTACCTCTCCCGCCCCTGCGCATGCCTCCCCCCACACACCCAACCTGCTCCCAATCGTGTGTGCATAAGCGCCGCACATCGCGCGAGCACCGCCGCCTCGTGTGTGTCTGCCTCTGCCTCCCCCGCCCCTGTGCATGCCTCCCCCCTGTACCCCACCTGCGGCCGAGCGTGTGTGCACGAGCGCCGCACATCGCGCGAGCGCCGCCGCCTCGTGTGTGCCTGCCCTCCACCTCCCCCGCCCCCGCGCATGCCTCCCTCCCCAACCCCACCTCCTGCCGAGCGTGTGAGCGCGAGCGCTGCACATCGCGTGAGCACTGCCGCCTCGTGTGTGTCTGCCTCTGCCCCCCCCCCCCCCCCCCCCCTGCGTGTGCCTCCCTCCCACACACCCCACATGCTGCCGAGAGTGTGTGCACGAGAGCCGCACATCCCGCGAGCACCGCCGCCTCGTGTGTGTCTGCCTCTGCCTCTCCCGCCCCTGCGTGTGTCCCCCTCCCCCACCCCACCTGCAGCCGAGCGTGTGTGCACGAGCGCCGCACATCGCGTGAGCACCGGCGCCTCGTGTGTGTCTGCCTCTGCCTGTCCCGCCCCTGCGTGTGTCCCCCTCCCCCACCCCACCTGCGGCCGAGCGTGTGTGCACGAGCGCCGCACACCGCGCGAGCACCGCCGCCTCGTTTGTGTCCCCCTGCCTCCCCCGCCCCTGCGTGTGCCCCCCTCCCCCAGACCCCACCTGCTGCCGATCGTGTGTGCACGAGCGCCGCCGCCATGTGTGTGCCTGCATCTGCCTCTCCCGCCCCTGCGCATGCCTCCCTCACACACACCCCACCTGCAAGCAAACGTGTGTAAACGAGCGCCGCACGTCGCGCGAATACCGCCGCCTCGTGTGTGCCTGCCCTCCACCTCTCCTGCCCCTGCGCGTGCCTCCCCCCCACACCCAACCTGCTGCCGATCGTGTGTGCACGAGCGCTGCACATCGCGCGAGCACCACCGCCTCGTGTGTGTCTGCCGCTGCCTCCCCCGCCCCCGCGCATGCCTCCCTCCCCAACCCCACCCGCTGTCGAGCGTGTGTGCACGAGCGCCGCACATCGCGCGATCACCGCCGCCTCGTGTGCGTCTGTCTCTACCTCTCCCGCCCCTGCGCATGCCTCCCCCCACACACCCAACCTGCTCCCAATCGTGTGTGCATAAGCGCCGCACATCGCGCGAGCACCGCCGCCTCGTGTGTGTCTGCCTCTGCCTCCCCCGCCCCTGTGCATGCCTCCCCCCTGTACCCCACCTGCGGCCGAGCGTGTGTGCACGAGCGCCGCACACCGCGCGAGCACCGCCGCCTCATGTGTGTCTGCCTCTGCCTCCCCCACCCCTGCGTATGCCCCCCTCCCCCCACCCCACCTGCGGCCGAGCGCGTATGCACGAGCGCCGCACATCGCGCGAGCAATGCCGCCTCGTGTGTGTCCCTCCACACGCGTTGCGCAGCTTTGTGGCGGTTGGCAGCCAACAGGCGCTCGAGGTCTGACAGAGAGATGGCGGAGCGGATGGACGCAGACAGACGGCGCACCTGGGTATATGGTGACGCGTGTGGATGCTCGGATGTGCGTGCGTGCGTGTTTGTGTGTGTAGGGGGGGGGGGCGACGTGTGTGTGTGTATGTGTGTGTGTGTGCATGTGCACGCACGTGCATGCGCAACGAGCGTGGGTGGCATGGGGCATGTCGAGCGCGCAGCGTCACGTGGGCTCAAGCAGGTCAGGTCAGGGCACGGCGCACCGGTGTGTTGGGCTCCCCGCTCGGCAGCACGTTGCGCTGCGCTTCCTGGAACGCGTTGCGTGCCGCATGCACCACGAGTGTGCGCCGCACTCGCACGCGTGTGCGTGTGGCACGACCGCACGCAGCCGGCACCACTGTCATGCGCACGCACACGCGCGGGCCACAGGCAGCGACTGGTGGCAGGCGCTGCTGACGCCCGTGCGCGCCCGCATGGGCGCAGCTGGTGGTGCTGGTGGTGGTGCTGGATGCAGGTGCGCGTGGGCGTGCGGGTGGGGGTGAGCTGGTTTTGTGTGCGCGTGCGTGCTGGGGCATGAGCTGCATGGGGCTCCACATCACATGGAGCCAGGTGTGTGTGTCAGAGAAGGCATGTGTTATATGTTTGGTCAGAGAATGCACTGCGAGAGCCTGATGGCGCATGTGGAGGAGGGTGGCATGGGGATGCCGTGCGCTGCATGGGGTGCATGGGTGCGTGTCTGCAGCACCTCGTGCCGCAAGGGAGCCGGGAGGCGTGTGCATGCCTTCTCCTCTTGATCGGGTAATGCACTGCGAGAGCCTGGGCCTGATGGCGCATGGGGGGGCCAACGCGCATGTATGCAACGAGCATGCCAAGCATCCTGTTGCCCCCCCCCCCCACCACCAACCTGCGCGCGCAACGGAACGCACACCGCAACCCCGTCGCAAGCATATCACGCCTCGAAGCTGGGCAGTCACTAAGTGGGTAAGATTAGTGGATTTCGAGCTACAGCGGGGGTAAGTGTGACTGTTCCACCTGCCGACCTGCTACCTTGTTGTCCCTCCCGGGAGTCAGCCCCCGCACTGCCCACCTAGACGGCGGAATATTTAACCTGCGGATACAAGCACACCACACCTGTCGCATCTGTCACATCGCAGTCTTGTCTCTACGTCTTCAGCTCGACTTCTCGCTCGCAGGGCTACCATGGCAGGGAGGCGCATATCCTGGGCGGCATGCGCATTCGGCATGCTGGTCATCTCGCTCCTCGTCTCGCGCGCCGGCGCTCAAAACTCAACTTCCCTCATGGACGTTCTGTTGGGACCGACGAACCGAGGAGTGCTGTTCCAAGTTTGCCCTGATGCCAGCTGGTGCGTGGGCAGTCCGCACAACAGTGCATGTGGGATGGGGGATGGCCTAGGGCTGCCGTGTGTGGGCAGTTTGTGGCACCCCATAATTGCCGCGTGCAGGCGTGACGTGGGCCAGCGCATGGCATGGGCGCGCGCCATACCTCCCCTCTTCCCGCCTGCGCGCGCTTACTCCAGCACGGCTGCCGCAACGACACGCTTCAGCGCTCAACCGCTCGAGACAACACCTGACTGGCCCGCCCCTCCCTCTGCTCGCCCCTCCCTCTGCAGACCCTCACATCTGATGTGCAGCAGGTCGCCCCTAATGCCCCTGCCTCTGCTGTGCCCCCACCCCAGGAAAAAGCAGATGACTTTTGATAACAACGCGTACAACCTCACTGACATTGCCAGCTGGAACTCGTCTGACTTCTGGTCCTATGTCGGCGACGAGGTCATTCCCCGCTCGGCCGCAAGCATCGCGTTCCTGGCTGTTGCGGTCGTTGCGCTGCTTGCGTACTGCCTCTGGTGGGTGCTGCTGGGTGGGCAGGGTGGGTGATTTAAGAGTGTGTGTGCGTGTGTGTTTGCATGTGTGTGTGTGTGTGTGTGTGTGTGTGTGTGTGTGTGTGCGCGTGTGCGTGCGCGTGCGCGTGCAGCGTGCGCGTGCGCGTGGGTGGTGGTGGGGTGGGTGGGTGTTGACCACGGGGGTAAGATGAGGGGTGGCATGCGTGCGTGTTCACTGCGATAGTATTGACTCACCCACACACCCACACACGCTCACCCACGCGCGTGCCCATGACAGGCGCATCGTGCGCTGCTCTGTGCTGATGTGTTGCAACAAGAAGGAATACACCGCCAAAGACGGTACATACCGCGTGCTCACAAGTCGCACCATGTTCTGGCTCAAGGTGGGTCGCAGAGAGGGGAGGTGTGCCGGTATTGGGCTGCTGCTGCTGCTTGCTGCTGCTGCT
>VFSX01000084.1:477500-497500 GCA_016618255.1 Chlamydomonas sp. UWO 241 | reverse complement strand
CCAGCCTGGCACCACATAGAATCCCTTGGCTCTCCAGCTGGAGAGACACCGCCTCACTTGCTGCCCCCAGCCCTACACAGATACCGCCTTACTTGCTTCCCCCAGCTCCAGAGGGATACTGCCTTACTTGCTTCTCCCCAGCCCCAGAGAGATACCGCCTTACTTGCTTCTCCCCAGCCCCAGAGAGATACCGCCTTACTTGCTGCCCCCAGCCCCATGCAGACGTCCCTCTCCTCCCCCCCCCTTTCCCCTCCCACCCGACCACCACCCAATCACGCGCTTTGCCTCGCCTCCCACCCCACCCCCACCCCCCACCACCCCCACCCACCCACCCCCACGCGTGGTGCACAGACCCTGCAAAATGTGTACGGCTCCACGAAGACCGAAGTGTGCTGCACGCTCCCCGGGGCCGCAGCCGCGCTGTGGTCGGTGTCGACCGCAATCGGCTGGCTGCTCCTTGGCGTCATTGGGATGGCGTTCGGTGCGCAAGCGCTGCTCGACAAGACGGCCACGCAGGGGCGCTGCTTCTCGTGTGCGTGCATCGACGCTGGCTCCGCCACTGGCGGCACGAGGGGCAACGCAAAGCCCTCGGCCGTTGGAGACTTTGGCACGGCCGCCCCGTCCGACACCATGCCAGCTGGCCGCAGCGGCAGGCTAAACGGCAGCGCACCTGGAATTCGCAGCTGCACGTACACCGCGCCGCCGCTCGTCCCCCAGGCCACGTACGCCGGGCCACCAGGCAGGCAGGAGAGCTTGAAGGGCGGCGGCGCATCCGCCTACCCCGCGATCCCTCAAGTGTAAGGGCCGCCAGCAACGGGCGGTGGTCGCCCCGGGCATCCATCCCGCCCCGGGTTGACAACTTGTTGCACCAACTGGTTGAACCAGGTTGAACGAACTGGTTGAACCAGGCTGCGTCTGCGGTTGCGTATCATCATCATCCTTTGCATGCCTCGGTAGAGGACGAGGGCCCCCCCTAAAGGAGGTGACTCCAGTTCTCGCCATGCCCGTCAAGTCCGTAATAGAGCGTGCCGACCCTTTGCGACCACCCACCTCCACTGTGGAGCGGACTACAAGTACCCATCCGCTGTGGAGCGGACTTAAAGTACCAAAACTAGCACGCCCTCGGCCAGCAACAACGGGCTTGGTGCCGCACACGACCGCTGCGGGATTTGTCACGGCGGCCCATGCATGCATGGCATGCATGGCGATCGGCGGGACGCATGGTGGCCTAGACCCCATGCATGGTAGGCTGGCGCGCTGCGTGGCCTTGCGGGTTCTCCCAGTAGAGCCCCTATAGACTTCTAGTCTAGGCCTTAACCCACGCCCCGGGGTCCTCCGGGCGCGTAAATGTAAAAACTGTAAAAACGACCACCCACAATGGTCCCGCTGGAGTTTTGGAACCAAGTGTGACCACCGGTAGTCGATGTAAACAACTCGTAAACAACTCGCGGTTCTGTTGATGCTGATACCTACCAACTAATGCTGTGGAGGCATCGGGCATGCTGCGCAGCAGGCAGCAGGCAGCAGCCACATGAATCGATCGGGACGCAACACAGCCCTTGCATCCAGTAGCCATCCATCCCAGCAAGGTGCTCAGGCAGTATACGCCAAGTACGGTTATAGACCGACTGTTACATCCATCATCATCTTGCGATGTGTGCTGTGACCCTTCCCCCCTCCTCCTTCTCCCGACGGCTACTGCGGTGCTTGGCTTTCTGGCTTGGACAGCCCCAAGTGTGAGAGGTCGAAGTCTTCACACCCGGTCGCAAACGGGCACTTGCCGCCGCCCCACATCTTGGCACCAGCCGGCCGCATGATCCCGAGGTTGGCCGACTGTACGTGGTGGGCGCATGGGGGTGGGAGTGGGTGGGGTGGGGTGGGAGTGGGTGGGGTGGGTGGGAGTGATTGGGGGTGGGGATGGGAGTGGGAGTGAGTGGGGGTGGGAGTGCGTGGGGGTGAAAGGGGGTGGGAGTGCGTGGGTGCCCGGAGGACCCCAGAGCGTGAGTTAAGGCCTAGACTACAAGTCCAGGGGAGCTCTACTAGGAGAGCCCGCAAGGCCACGCAGCGCGCCAGCCTATCAGGCCTAGTGCCCTGTCTTGCCCTAGTGCGTGCGCGCACGTGGGGTTTTATCCTCACCCCTACCACGCGAGGGGGCGTTTTGAGGTGTCCCCCATTGTGGCACCAATTTGGGACAAGCTAGTGTGGGAAGGGCCTTGAGGTTTGGGGTTTGGGATTATGGTTTACGTGTAGGGTTAAGGCTTAGGTGTAGGCGCAACCCTAAACCCTGTACCTAAACCCTCAAGGGTTCAGGGTGTAGGGTTTATCGATGTGCAGCCACAGCAAGTGGCTGAGCTGGCACACACACGCACACGCACCTTTGCCCTCTCCGCAAAGCCGCGCATGACTGGCCCGTTCCACTGCCCCCACCGCGCTTCATACATTCGCGCCCCCTTGCGCAGCTGGCGACCCCAGCAGCGGTCAGCCACCTGGTTTGTGTGTGTGTGTGAGTGTGTGCGTGTGTGTGTGTGTCCCCAAACCAAGGATACTATCCACTCGATTCAGGCGCTGGTCGGTCACCCGCTATTCGAAAGACATACCAGTGGGTCAGACTTCGTAACAATTGCCGGGGTGTATAGCTGTTAGTAGTACAGGCATTGCCGGTGCATGCAGACGGCCTCATGTAACGCTTGGTTGGTTGGTTGGTTGTGTGTGTGTGTGTGTGTGCGTGTATTTGTGTGCGTTGTGTGTGGTGGTGGTGGATGCGCAGTTGGCGGCCCCAGCAGCGATCAGCAATCCGGTGTGTGTGTGGTGTGTGTGTGTGTGTGTGTGTGTATGTGTGTACGCAGCTGGTGGCCCCAGCAGCGATCAGCAAGTCGGTGTGTGTGTGTGTATGTGGTGCGTGTGTGTATGTGTGTGCACAGCTAACATCCCCAGCAGCGGTCAGCCACCTGGTTTGTGTGTGTGTGTGTGTGTGTTTTACACAGTTGGCGACCCCAGCAGCGGTCCGCCACCTAGTTTGTGTGTGTGTGTGTGTGTGTGTATTGTGTACGCAGCTGGCGGCCCCAGCATCGATCAGCACGCTGGTGTGTGTGTGTGTGGAGTGTGTGTGTCGCGGGCGGCCCCAGCAGCGGTCAGCCACCTGTGCGTGTGCGTGTGCATGTGCATGTGCATGCGTGTGCATGCGTGTGCGTGTGTGTGCGCGTGCATGTCCTTGTGCGTGTGCGTGTGCGTGTGCATGTGCGTGTGCTTTTTTTTGGCACGCGACCTTATTGCTGCACCACCACCACCACCCCCTTTCACTAGCCCGTACCTCTGCCCCCGTGCTCGCCATGCGACGTGTCACGCACAGCGCAGATTCCTAGGATCAAGCGAGCGAACGCCTCATCAACACACACCCACGACTTTTTTAGAATGGCACTGTCCCCCCCCCCCCTTCACAAGCCCACCCCTCTGGCCGGTGCGTGCCCACGTGCTCGCCATGCGACGTGCCACGCACAGCGCAATTGTCTAGGATCAAACGGGCCAACGCCTCCTCAATACACACCCACGGCTTTGTTTAGAATGGCACTGCCCCCCCCCCATTCACAAGCCCACCCCTCTGGCCGGTGCGTGCCCCTGTGCTCGCCATGTGACGTGTCACGCACAATCCTCAACACACACGTAAGACCCTTGCGGCCTATTGTTGTAATGGCCCTCCCCCGCACACACCCCTCCTCACTCTTCACTTGCCATTCTTCACTCTTCACTCTTCACGAATCGCTCACCTCTGGCCTGTGCGTGCCCCCATGCTCGCCATGCGACGTGTCGCGCGCAATCCCGACGCCGGGCATCCACATCACCTATGCACACATGGGACACAGCATGCAATCAGTGCTTCAGAATACAGCACACGCGCGTGCGAGTGTGAGTGGGGCGCGTGAGCGCTGCCACTGCGTGTGTGCGCACAATCCAGACGCCGGGCATCCACATCACCTACGCACGCACGGAGGAGACACACACGCGAGCAGTGTTACAAATGCAGTACACGTGCGTGCTCGTGCTCGTGTGAGTGGGGCGCGCGAGCGATGCCTCTGTGTGCGCGCAATCCTGGTGCCGGGTATCCACATCAGCTACACACGCGCGGCGGTGAGCACGCAAGCAGTGTTTCAGAACACAGCGCACGCGAGTGCGAGTGGCGCGCGCGAGCGCCGTTACTGTGCGCGTGTGTGCCTTGTGTGCGCGTGTTTGTGCCTGTGTGTGCGTGTGTGTACGTGTGTACGTGTTTGTGTGGTCAATTGCACAGTCTTGTTAGACGCTTGTGGTGGCGTATTAGACTTGTGCTTGCGCAATCAATCCCTGAGGCAGGCAGATATTATCACCCCATGTGTGCGTGTGTGTGTGTGTGTGTGTGTGTGTGTGTGTGTGTGTGTCACACAATATGTGCATATTTTAGGCCTAATCTCTTGCCCGAGGCTCCTCCGGGTGCATACATGTATCGTAGCTACTAGTAGCCTCGTAAGGCAGCTCCCCCAATCCCACGCACTGCGGGTGCATACTGACAGTGATTCCCCTGCGAGCCGTGTACCGCTCCGAGCCGGATTTCCCATTTCCCAGAAAACCACCCTACACTTAGTGGGTGAGGGCGTGGAGCGATGCGCTGGAAAGCTCTTTTCGAGAGCAGCACAACGACATGCATTGCATGAATACCCGCTGTGTATTGTGCCTGGTATGAGCGGGCGAAGTTGCTGGAGCCGGCAAAAAACTTATTACTAAAATCCTTCCCAGGGACCACTGCATGCTGTACACTGTGAACTGTAAACAGCGTACCAGGATACCAGCACAGGTACATGAAATAAATTGCACAGGTACATGAATAAATAGCACCTCACCTGGTACCCCACCGCCCACATGTGCGCGCACATGTTGTGGTCACTCATGATGCCACACCTGCGAACAGCACATGCAGCACGTGCAACACAGCTCAGAACGCACAGCACCGCTCCACCTCATAAGGAAATGCTGCTGCTGCTCCTGCTCCTGCTGCTGCTGCTGATGTTACAACCGCATGTCACAGTAGCATATTGCACACATCACGCGCATCACAGCTCGGGTCACAGCTCATCGCAGCTCATCAAAGCCACACCTGCGCACAGCACACACAGCACGCGCAGATCCACCAATCCCCCGAAACTACCCAGATAGTTCACGGCAGCGCCTTTGACCGCGAACAGCGAGTCAGTGGAGCAAGCCAGCGCAAAAAAAACGCGACGGTTCGGGTCTCGGTGTGGGGTGTGAACTGCCCGTCGCAACATTTTTGCGCTGGCTTGCTCCACGGACTCGCTATTCGCGGTTAAAGGCGCTGCCGTGAACTATCTAGCCGTGAAGTACATCACTACGGATCACTACGGTAGTTCCAGTAACGATTCCTCTGCAGAGGTGTGTGTCTATGTGTGTGCCTTCAAGTAATACAATGTGCCTGCACAGGCCGCATGTGTGCCACATAATAGTGCCGCCATGCCAGGCAACATCTGGCTGTGGATAAAACAATTACCAAACCTGAAAACAACATCACATCCCCGTTCCCCCAGCAAACTAGCCCGCACTCACTCTGTGTGCCACTCATCGTCTCGTCTAGGCCTCCGATGTTGAGGAAAGCCCCAGGCAGGCCCTGAATCGCCCAAGTTACTGATAAGTCGTTTGTCTTGTAAGAGAATACTGTCGTATAAGGCACTCACTCTCCGGTGTCACTCATCGACTCATCTAGGCCTCCGATGTGGAGGAAGGCGGAGCGGCGGATGGCGAGCGGGGCAAAGTCGACTGCCTGTTGTTGTTGTTGTTGTTGTTGTTGTTGTTGTTGTTGTTGTCGATGGTGGTGGTGGTGGTGGTGGCGGTGGCGTGCTTTGGTGTTGTGTGCATGTTGCGTGTGTTGGTGACATATGTGTGTGTGTGTGTGTGTTTGTTGTGTGTGTGTGTTGAGAGAGCAGTGGAACGAGTAGCGAGTCGCGGTTGTTGAATGCTTAACGAGCAGAGGGCTGGTGCAGCCCAGCGTGCGCAGCATGCAGTGGTTAGTGTTGTAGCACACATGAAATAACTGGTAGCCCACCTCGTGATTTATTGCAAGGGCCAAAACCGGACTTGGGTCTAGGCAGTGGTACTAGGACCAGGACTTGTTTTTGATGCTGCAAAGCCATGACGTTACTGTCACTGTTACCGCCCCACGAGGGCGCCCCCTCAATCCCACGCCCTGAGGATGCACACTGTAAACTGTTGACCGCAAACTGAGAACTGCTTGCTGCACAAATGAAGACAAAAGCACGCCCCGCACCCACCTGCACAAGCACACAGAAGGCAATAGGCAGTGCTTGAGCAAGCACTGCACATGAATTTACCGGCAGCCCGCCCCACACCTGGCACCTCCTTCAATCCCACGCCCCCCCCCGAGGGTGCAAACTACAAGCAGTCAACTGTCAACTGTTCACTGCAAACTGCAGAATGACAACTGCTCGCTTGCTGCACAAATGACGACAAATGTTTAGGGTTACGGGTTTAGCACGCCCCGCACCCACCTGCACAAACTGCGCCCTGATGTGCGTGGTGGGGTCCTCAAACCAGGAGGAACGACCCTGGGCAGGGCTGCGTGGGGGTTGGCAGGCGTGGGAAGTGGTTAGCATGCACGAACGCACGCGCCCTCAGCCACACATGTGTGTGTGTGTGTGTGTGTGTATGCATGTGTGTGTGCGTGGTTGGGTCCTCAAACCAGGAGGAACGACCGTGGGCAGGGCTGCGTGGGGGTTGGCAGGCGTGGGAAGTGGTTAGCATGCACAAACGCACGCGCCCTCAGCCACACATGTGTGTGTGTGTGTGTGTGTGTGTGTGTGTGTATGCATGTGTGTGTGCGTGGTTGGGTCCTCGAAACAGGAGGAACGACCCTGGGCAGGGCTTTAGGGTCAGTGGCAGGCATGGGCAGCGAAAGGGGCATGCACCAACGCACACGCCGTCAGCCACACGTGTGTGCGTGCGTGTGTGTATGTGTGTGTTCACTGTGTGTGTGTGTGTGTATGCGTGGTTAGGTCCTCAAACGAGGAGGGCCGACCCTGGGCAGGGCTTCAGGTGCAGTGGCAGGCATGGGCAGTGAGAGGGTTATGCACGAGCGCACGCGTCATCAGCCACATGTGTGTGCGTGTGTGTGTGCGTGTGTGTGTGCGTGGTAAGGTCCTCACAACAGGAGGAACGACCCTGGGCAGGGCTTCAGGGTCAGTGGCAGGCATGGGCAGTGTATGGGGCATGCACAAACGCACACATCATCAGCCACAGGGAGGGTGTGTGCGGGACTGCCCTGAGGCAGGCCAGGTTGTGTCGGAAAAAATAGGCGCAAAGCACGTACGCACGCACGCACGCACGCACGCACGCACGCACGCACACGCACGCATGCCACCACCGCCGCCACTGCCACCACCACTACCACCACCACCACCAACAGTAGCAGCAGCAGCAGCAGCAGCAGCAGCAGCAGCAGCAGCAGCAGCAGCAGCAGTAGCTGCAACAACAGCAACAGCAAAAACAACACCCCGAATTCCAACACCCCCGAATGCGACCACACCACCCACATGTTAGGGTCGTGCTAATCGTGGTTGTATCAGATGAGTAGGTAGCGTGTTTGCAGCTTTCACAAGGGCACAGCGAACGAATACAAGCGTAGCTTCCTTACTAGCGAACTAACAGGATGGCCAACTAAGGAAGGGATCCAGGTTATACCTGGCACCTCAGTTCCACCCAAGTGTGAACTGCGTTATACGCATAAACTAGTTTCCTGGTCATCTACGATCTAAAGATCCACGATTCAACAGGAAAATGTACCCCACATCACCCACATGTCAGGGTCGTGCTCGTCGTGGTTGTAGTTGGGTCCCAGGCCAAACATGAAAGTGCTCAGGCCGATGGCTCCAACCTGAATGGGAGGGACGTGCGTGTGCGTGTGCATGTGTGTGTGTCCTCTCGTACTAGCGCATATGGTTGGTCACCCGCTACTGAACGAACTTCAAAGATCCAAGGGTCCTCCACTCATGAAACGATCGCCGGGAGGTGCTTTAGCACTGGCAAGAGCCGGTATCTAGGTTGCCCGAGCTGTGGGAACTGAAATGTATTTTTCTCGCTCTGTGTGTGTGTGTGTGTGTGTGTGTGTGTGTGTGTGTGTGTGTGTCAGAGTGTGTGTTGGAGCACCACGAAAGCACTCAGGCCGATGGCTCCAACCTGAATGCGTGAGTGGGCGGGTGCATGTGAATTGAGAGGGTGGTCATGCACTTGAAGCGAGAGAGAGAGAGAGAGAGAGAGAGGGAGAGAGAGAGAGGGAGAGGGAGAGGGAGAAAGGCTCGTGTGTGTGTGTGTGTGTGTGCGCGCGTGTCCGTGCAGATGCAGGAACAGGGTGCGGTGCCATCACACGCACGCATACGCACACACATTCACACATCTACGTGCCCCTTCCCCCACCCCCACTCCGGCCGTCCCCACCCCCACCCCCACACACCCACATACTCACAAGTGGGAAGCGGTCAAAGAGTGTCGTCACCGACGTCAGCCATCCACACTTGTCGTCCTCTGGCCGCAGTATCTGGTCGTCCTGGAGCACAATGAGCACCTGTGCGTGCGCGTGAGTGTGTGTGTGTGTGTGTGTGTGTGGAAAGTTAGCTACACTTGTCGTTCTCTGGCCGCAATATCTGATTGTCCTGGAGCACAATGAGCACCTGTGCGTGTGTGTATGCGTGTGTGTGTATGTGGATGTGTGGATGTTCAGCCACACTTGTCGTCCTCTGGCCACAGTATCTGGTCGTCCTGGAGCACCTGTGTGTGTGTGTGTGTGTGCATGCGTGCGTGCGTGCGTGTGTGTGTGTGTGTGTGTGTGTGTGTGTGTGTGTGTGTGTGTGTGTGTGTGTGTGTGTGTAGAGGGTGTGCGTCAACCCACAAGCTAAGCTTCTCCTTGGCTTCTTCTTTTGCCAGCCTTTGACTGGGGGGGGTAGGCAGCCAAGGAAAGCTAAGCTTCTCCTTGGCTTCTTCTTTTGCAAAAACCAAGATACTTATTATCTTGGTTTGCAAAAGAAGAAGCCAAGGAGAAGCTTAGCTCCCACCGGCACTCTGCTAACGGACCTAGATCCCAGGGCTATCCCAGCCGTCCTGGGACAGTCCCAGCTGCATTCCCGGGATTGCCCCTGGGATTGAGGTCCGTTAGCAGAGTGCGGGTGCTCCTCCTCCACCCGTGTGGGTAGTATTTCTCATTCCCAGTGCTCCGCTGGCACCAGCCCTACCACATTCCCCACGCCTGAGGCGGCGCCTCAGGCGGCGCACTAACTTGTGCCGACCGCCTGAGGCGCACCCCTGATCGCTCAGGCGCCGCCTTAGGCGTCATCCCGACCGCCTCATGCGCCACCCCAAATGCCTTAGGCGCCCGCCACCGCCTGAGGCGCACCCCCAACCGCCTCAGGCGTTATGACCGCATTCACTTGCGCGGATCAGACGATGGGGCTGTGGTAGGGCAGCAGCTGCGCACTGTTTTTGTCAGGGGGAGGGGGAGGGATGGTGCTGAGGCACCAAGGGGCCGTGAGGGCCCCCAGCGGTGGCAGAGGAGTCGAGGTGGGGATGAGTTAGGGATGTGCCCCCCAGTGTTTTTCGAGTGTGGACATGGGCTTGCGTGCTCGGATTATGGCTCTCAGAACCATGTGCAAAGCATTTCTTTGCGGTTTCTCACAAGGGACTGTGCTGGGCAGACGCGCCTCGCTGGCTGGCCTTTTGGGGTCTTGAATTTTTACGCAGGGTTCCCTATGTGCAACGCTTTCGACTACACCCTACCCTAATTGCAACTCCTGATGCGCGCAAGTGAAGGCGGTCATAACGCCCGAGGCGGTCGGAGGTACGCCTCAGGAGGTGGTGGGCGCCTAAGGTGGTCGGGGTGGCGCCTAAGGAGGCGCCTGAGGCGATCAGGGGTGCGCTTTCGGAGCGCCCGAGGCGCCGCCTGAGGGGCCGCCTGCTCCGCGCAAGTGAAGGCGGTGCCCTGAGGCGATGGGAATGTGGTAGGGACGACGACCTCCACCCAAGCAGCTTCCCCAGGGACAGTGGCACAGAACAACAACATATCTTGTTTTTTTTACTGCTTGTCGTGAGGAGCGACAAATTTCTGTGTTCGCCTTGTCGTCGAAAGCGTAACACAATGGAAGCGCCTAGACACCGAGTACAAACACAAGACCCGAAAAGGCTTAAGCCAGCGAGGCTCTCCTTTCGAACGATCTTGCGGTGGCGGAGTTGTGGACGGGGTGTGGGGAAGTGATGTCATTTTCAGGAGCTAAAGGGTGTGTTCCCACTCACGCGTAGAATTTCATTCTAACCGAGAAAAAGGGTGGGGAGCGACTTTGACTGGAGCGTTCTCGACGTTTGAGACGCTAGCGGCGTTGACTGAACGTCGGCTGTGACTAGAAGAACAAACACTTCTTCTAGATTGACTAGGGGGCCGCTCGGGGGCCCTCTAGCGCGACAAGAAAACTTAGAAGTTTTCTAGAAAACTTCTAAGAGTCCGAGTGGGAACACACCCTGAATTACGTATCCACAGCCACTTGACTGGAATTCTGGCTGTGTCCGGCTGTGTACATCCGAAAATCACCCACCTTTCCACGCGCCATTGAAGCCAGGCGGTTGTAGCCGCGAGCCTCGTGGACATTGTTGCTGCGTGGTGGTGGGTGTGTTGTGTTTGAGGGGGGGTATGTGTGTATGTGTGTATGTGTGTGTGCGTGTGTGTGTGTCTGTGTGTGTGTGCGCGCGTGTGTGTGTGTGTGTGTGTGTGTGCGTGTGTGTCTGTGTGCATGTGTGCTTGTGTGCCTGCGTGTGTGCGTGTGAATATAAGTGCTACTTCTTCACCCCACACCCCAAACCCCACACCCCACAACTACCACCACCACCGCGTCTGAACCACACCACTACCCCGCTGTTGTGCACACATTTTTTTGTTGCAAACGCGACCAACGCGACCGAGTGTGTCCCATGCCGAGCAATGCTCACGCTGATGTGTGCTGCCTCCCCACCCCCACCCCCACCACACCCCAAACCACACCCCAAACCACACCCCAACCCACCCATGCCACACCCCACACCCCACACCCCACGCCACCGCACCTGAACACGGGCACGACCATACCACTCGTGTTTTGTGCAGACGCGACTCACGCATACAAGGCCGCCCGCCACATGCTTTTCAATGAGCATTCAGATGTGCACTACCTCTCCACCCACATCCCCGCACCCCACACCACCACACCTGAACACGGGTACAACCATTCCGCTCGTGTTTTGTGCAGACGCGACCCATGCATCTGCATCCTCCGGGCTGTCGACGTTTACGAGTAGCTCGAGGGAGATACCCGAGCTGTGTGTGTGTAGGGGGGGGGCGTGTGTGTGTGTGTGTGTGAGTGTGTGTGTTCTGGGCTGTCGACGTTGACAAGCAACTCGAGTGAGATACCGGAGCTGCTTGTGTGTGTGTGTGTGTGTGTGTGTGCGTGTGCGTGTGTGTATGTGTGCGAGTGTGTGTGCGTGTGCGTGTGCGTGTGTGCGTTTGCTTGTGTCTTCTGGGCTGTCGACGTTTCCGAGCGGCTCGAGGGAGATACCGAAGCTGCTTGTGGGGGGGGGGGCGTGTGTGTGTGTGTGTGTGTGGAAGTGTGTGTGTGTTCTGGGCTGTCAACATGTATGAGTAGCTCGAGGGAGATACCGGAGCTGCATGTGTGTGTGCGTGTGTGTGTGTGTGTGAGAGTGTGTGTGTGTGTGTGTATGTATGTGTGTGCGTGTGTGTGCGAGTGTGTGTGGTCGATTTTACAGTCTTGTTGGACGCCTTTAATGGCGTATTAGACTTGTGCTTGCGCACTCAATCCCTGAGGCAGGCAGATACGATCACCCGCACTAGTCCACTCAGTGGATACACATGTGTGTGTGTGCGCGCCCCTCCTCAGTCCCTGTGTGTGTGTGCACGCCCCTCCTCAGTCCCTCCTCAGTCCCTTCCTCCTGATGATCGGCGTCCTCATCACCGTGCTGGTCGGCGTCTTCGCCGCCACCCTGACATTCGTCGGCCTGGCGATCGTCGGCGCCGTCGCCAGCCGCCCGTGGGCCCGCAGGGCCGTGGCATGGCTGCTGGCCCACGCGGCGGTGCTGCTGGCGGGCGCCGACGACTTCGTGTCCCCCTTCGGCACCCGCGTCCTCATCACGCTCTCCGCCACCCATCGCTCACCCACTGCCTCTCCCAACGACGTCCTCCCCCCTCACGCCGCAACGACCGCCGCAAGCCCGGCCGCCCCAGGGGTGGCGCCAGTCGCACCCGCTGCCGCTGCAAAAAAAACTCCCATGCGGCCCAGGAACTCCATGCGCCCAGCCAGCAAGCGCGCTCCCTACTACGGGTTCATGCACAAGGGTGACACCCCTGCCCCTGCCCCTGCCGCTGCCCCCGCCCGTACAGACCGCGCACCTGACGCCCGCGGCGCCCCAGCCGAGGCGCGCCATGCAGCCCCCCATAAGCAGGAGCGCGCCACCCTCCCCAAGCACGTGCGCTTCTCCTCGCCCAAGCAGCAGGACGCCACCCTCCCCAAGCACGTGCGCTTCTTCTCGGAGAGCCCCCCCAAGCAGGTGCGCGCCACTCGCACCGCCCTCTCCTACCCCTCGTCATCCTCCTCCGCCTCCTCCTCCGCTGAGTCCTCCGCTGAGTCCTCCCTCAGCGGCGGCGGCAACACCCCCATCATCTTCAACCCCGCCAACCTCGCCGTCCCCGCCAGCCCCTCCCTCCTCACCCGAGCCCTCACCACTCTCGAGACCTCCCGTGCCCTCCTCTTCGGCGCGCGCCGCGTGTTCGCAAACAATGTGCTCTTCACAAACACGCAGCGCACCGAGCCGACCCCGCTCGTCTCAGCAAGGGAGAACTTCTCCTCCACCACCACCGCCCCCACCTGCAACCGCGTCCTCTCCTGCGAGATCACCCCGCTCACCACCACCGGAGTGATCGCCACCGGCCTGCAGCCTTCCCCGCCCACCTCCCTCGTGCAGCCCGCCTCCCTCAACGTCTGGCAGCACAGCAACCCCGCCTCACCCATTGCCCAGGACCCCGCTGCAGGCACCTCTCCCTCCACCACACCCGAGTGGGGCCCCAAGCCGCGCGACTCATTCGCGCGCAAGGCCAAGGCCCTCTACGTCGCGCCCCGCCCCGACAACCTCCCCTCCACCACCGGCCCCACGACCGCGACCACCACCACCCCCTCCGGCCCCGCGTACAGCACCCGCTCCAAGAGCGCGGTAGGTCCCCGCGCGTGAGCGCCCCCAGGACGGGCACGGCGATTGGCCACCGCCCCTGCACCACCCGCCCCCCCGGCTGCAACGCGCGACCCCGTCCCACCATATCTGTGGATTGCGCGCCCCCTTCTCCCCCCCCGTTCCCCTCCCTTGCCTTCCTTTCCGCCTCCTACAACTGAGCACTCTGGAAGGCAGCAGACGGCACACGCAACGACACCCTGGCACGACCCGGCATACTAGCCAACCACCTCGCAGATCGTGGCGTCGACATCTGCGGGCTCCAAGAGGTACGCCACCCCGGCTCCGGCCGACACACCTTCGCCAACGGATACCTCTTCATCTGGTCTGGCCGCCCCCCCGGCAGCACCAAGCCGCACGAGTCGGGCGTCGGAGCACTCCTGTCCCCCGACACCGCCAAAATCCGACGCGTCACTCAAGCGAGCCCAAGCACTGCAGGCGGCCTGTGCCAGGGACGCCTTGCAGGCAGAGATCAAGCCCTGTGAGACAGAACTGTCGGCCTCCTTGCGTGACGACACCGACGCCCACTGGAACGCGACCGCCGTACGCGTCCAACGCGCCCTCGACGCACACAAACCTCACATTGCCCACCAGATACTGCAGAAGCTCATTGGTGACCGCCCCCTCGCCGCCGCCCCAGCTCTCCGCACAGATGCCGGCCTCCGCTTCGGAGCCCAGCCTGTTGCCGACGCGTTTGGGCTCCACTTCAAACAACTCCACACCCTCCCCTCCACAGTTGTCGAGGCCACCCTCAACACCCACCTGGCCCACACGCCCACCGCCCCCCCTGCCCCTACCCTCCCTCCCGCCGCCGCCCCCCTCCCTGCCCCCGCACCCGCCCACGCCGCCGCCGACCCACGCCCTCACCCCCCACCCCCCGAGCCCACGCTGGACGAGGTGGAGGCTGCGATCAGAGTCCTCAGAAATACCTCCCCCGGATCCGACGACGTCACCGCCCCACTCATCAAGTGCGGCGGGCCCGTCGTCGCCTCTGCCCTCCACCGCATCATACGCAATTGCTGGAACACCCAAACCACCCCCACCGCTGGGAGACAAGCCATCATCTGCCCCCTCTTCAAGGGCGCATCCTCGGGGCCCACCACACTCGCTAAGGCCTACCGGGGCATCTCCCTCCTACCTGTCCCCGGCAAGACCTACACCCACATCCTTCTCAACCGCCTACGGCGACAGCTGGAACCCTCCCTCTCCACCTACCAATTTGGTTTCCGGCCTGACCGAGTCACCCCTGCCCCCATCTTCACCCTACGCCGCATACAACAAGAGTCTCACCGTGCCCAAGCCCCCCTTCACGTGGCCTACGTCGACCTCTCCAAGGCTTTCGACCGGGTCAACCACAAGGCACTATGGGCAACCCTGCTCCACCGCGGCGCGCACCCAAACCTCCTCGCCCGCATCAAGAGCCTCTACACTGATGCCACCGCCAGAGTCCGAGTGGGCGACGCGTACTCCGCTCCATTCAACTTCGACACCGGCGTCAAGCAAGGCTGCCCCCTCTCCCCCCTCCTCTTCAACATCTACATCAACACTGCCGTCCGATCCCTGATTGCCCAACTCCCCGATGCCGGCATCCAAATCGGCTACATGGTCGACGGCACTCTCCAAACCCCTGATTCCCATACTACAGACTAGGCGACTACAATCCACCCCCTTCTTCTCTACGCGGACGACATAGCTCTGATGGCTCTCGGCATCGACGTCCTCAGAGACATGCTTGCCCTCCTCGATCAGATCTGCTCTGACCTCGCCCTCGAGATCAACTACGACAAGACTGTGCACCAAACCCTCGGCCACCCTTCTGCCCACACCGACGCCCCAGCACCAATCTCAATCCCTTCCACTTCCTCTGACATCCCCCACCTAGTCCACCCCACGGAAAAATTCAAATACCTTGGCAGCATCCTGATGGCTGCCCGTGGAGGCAGGCTACCATCACGGCAGCATCCAGATGGCTGCCCGTGGAGGCGGGCTACCATCACGGCTTCAGCGGTGGCGACCGCCGAGGCAACACAGAGTAAATCTGCTTCACCAATCGCAGCGTTCGTCACCGTGCTCATCCTCGGGGTCGCTCGTCTGCCGGTGACTGGCGTTGGAAGGTTTTTAGGCAGCCTCCTTGACAACTCTGTCGTCCATGCACCCCTGGAGGGTGGGACTTGGCCATGCATGAGGCATGGGGCGCCGGCTGCGCCCCATGCAAACGAGAGCTGGACAGCTGTGCACTGCCAGGCGGGGACCGTTCCAGTCAGCGCCAGTCGGCTCTGCCGGCTTGACTGGCCACAAGGCCACTACTGTGACCCTGAGGAAAGTCCTCTCCTATATGCTCCTTGCCAGACATGTCTCTCAGAGACCGCTGTTTGGGGAAGTCTAGCCAGCGGGAGCGGTAGTCTATCGGCCGGGAGCCGGCGGTACTCTAGGACTGAAGTGTGCTGGAGTATCGGCGGGTGTCTCTAGTAGAAGAGTAGCCTGCTTAGCTGGAGACCCCGTGTTACTGTTACTGTTACTGGCAGCATCCTGTCAACCCCCACCCCGTCCCTTGGCACCCTCGATGGAGAGATCTCCCGCTGGATCTCCTCTGCCTGCTATGCCTTCAACCGTCTCACACCCAGACTCTGGAAAAGTAACGACATCCAGCTCTCCACCAAGATCCAACTCTACAACGCCTTTGTCACATCCGCCCTCATGTACAGCTGCCAAGGCTGGACACTCAACGTCGCCCACACACACCGCCTGGAAGTGACTCACAACCGCTCCCTCCGCAGCATAAAGCGAATCCCCCACAACCTCTCCCCATCCTCCCCTCACACCTCCACCTCTGAGATGCACGCCAAGGACCCACCCACAGCGCCCATCATCAACGCCATCAACAAACATCGGATGTCGTTTATCGGATCCCTTGCCCGCCACCTCCCTCCCTCCCCCCCTCTCCCCCTTCCCCCCACCCACCTATCACCCCCTCCCCACACCTCAATCTTCCCACCTACTGCCGCTCTCTTTATGTTCCGACGCCCGGACGCCCAGATGCCTGACAGGGTGGGTGCCATCACCTCGTACCGTCTCAACGCCCACGAGATGTTCACGTCTGCCCAGTTCATGAGTGTCGTCAAGACGCTTTACGAGAAGGCCGTCAAGGCACACGCCGAGGACCCTGCGATCACCCCTCCTGAGCTCGCCGCCATCCTGGAGGCCAGGAGGCTCCCTCCCAAGTGGACCACCCTAGCTAGGTTCCCACACTTGTGGGACAGCATCTGCCGCGGGGTAGCTGAGGCCGGATCAGCCCCACAACCGTAACCACACGCAGCAAAACCACAATTGACAGTTTCTGATGACAGTTTTTCGGATCCCGCAAACAACCCCAAGCCCACGGATATCCTCTCGTACTAGCGCATATGGTTGGTTACCCGCTACTGAACGAAATTAAGATCCAAGGGTCCTCGACTCATGAAACGATTGCCGAGGGGTGCTTTAGCACTGGCAAGAGCCGTTATCTAGGTTGCCTGAGCGGTGGGAACTGTAACGTATTTCTCTCTCTCTCTCTGTGTGTGTGTGTGTGTGTGTGTGTGTGTGTGTGTGTGTGCGTGTGTGCGTTTGCTTGTGTGTTCTGGGCTGTCAACGTTGTCAAGCAACTCGAGGGAGAGATCGGAACTGGGGGGGGGGGGGGGGGGGGCATGTGTGTGCCTCCTTTACAAATGTGGCGGCAAGGCAAAGCGGTTCTACGGAAATATGCCAACACATGCGCCCGACCGACTGTAAACTCGAGCATCACGCATGCGCGTGTGGCGT
This sequence comes from Chlamydomonas sp. UWO 241, assembly GCA_016618255.1. Classification (NCBI taxonomy): domain Eukaryota; kingdom Viridiplantae; phylum Chlorophyta; class Chlorophyceae; order Chlamydomonadales; family Chlamydomonadaceae; genus Chlamydomonas; species Chlamydomonas priscui. The sequence goes on along the minus strand of VFSX01000084.1, from coordinate 480,400 downwards.
TGATTGCTTGATTTGTTTTGCCATTGTCGCGCAGCTTGAGGGTGCTTCCAGAGCTGCGTGTGTGGCAATCGCACACACACCAGCAGGCGCGCACGTGTGTGTCAATCAACTGCCCATTTGCACCTCTTTCCCCCTGCCTATTCACACATGTTTGGGCATCGGATAAGGCCTATTCTGTCCTGCCTGGGGCTGAAATGAGTATCACAATAAGGCTGTCGGTTGCCATTTCGACCGACGTGAGCTCCACATAACGTGAAGTGCATGTATCACTTCGGTATTCACACCTGCCTTGTGCATCGGATAAGGCCTATTTACACCTCCATATTCACACCTGCCTACTCACATCTGCCTACTCACACCTGCCTATTCACACCTGCCTATTCTCACCTGCCTAGTCACACCTGCCTAGTCACACCTGCCCATTCACACCTGTTTGCACATCGAATAAGGCTGTCAACGATCGGAGCAATGACCCATGCACGCTGCGGGCACAGATGGAGGGAGGGAAGTGTGAATGTGAGCGTGTGTGTGTGTGCGGGTGCGTGCGTGTAGGTGTGTGTGTGTGTGTGTGTGTGTGTGTGTGTGTGTGTGTGTGTGTGTGTGTTGGGCAGCTCTTCAAGGGAGGGCAGCAGCATGCTGCCCTCCCCCCTTTGAACCTTCAACGTCGCCTACCCATGTACACCCCGTCCCCCCTTGCCTTGTAATATTGCAGCATGAAAGAGACCCGAGGCCGGCCGTCTGAACCCTTAACCCCAAACTATACACCCTAAACCCTGAAATCCTGAAACCCAAACCCTCAAACGGCATCCACGCATGTCGCCCCCGTCCCCCCTTGCCTTGTAATATTGCAGCATGAAGGAGATCTAAGGACGGCCGTCTGTACCCTTAACCCCAAACTCTAAACCCTAAAACCTGAAACCCTGAAACCCAAACCGTCAAACGTTGCCCACGCATGTCCCCCCTGTCTCCCCTTGCCTTGTAATATTGCAGCATGAAAGAGACGTGGGGCCGGCCGTCAAAGAGTGTGGGGTTGAGCGCGTGCATGGAGCAGCTTCGTAACAGGTCCAGCCTGATAAATGTGGGGGGCGGGGTGGTGGTTTCATGTATGTGGTGCGTGTGTGTGTTTGTGTGTCTGTGTGTGTGCATGTGCGTGGTGGTGGTAAGTTGAGCGCGTGCACGGAGCAGCTTTGTAACAGGTCCTGCCCGTGGGGATGTGGTGTGTGGGGAGGTAGTTTGATGTGTGTGTGGGGGGGAGGGGGGGCGTGTGTGTGTGTGTGTGTGCGTGTCTGTGTGTCCGTCTGTTTGTGTGCCTGTGTGAATTGTGTGTGGTGGTGGGTTGAGCGCATGCATGGAGCAGCTTCGTAACAGGTCCAGCCTGTGGGGATGTGGTGTGTGGGGAGGTAGTGTGATGTATGTGGAGGGGGCGTGTGTGTGCGTGTGTGTGTGCATCTGTGTGTGCATCTGTTTGTGTGCCTGTGCGTGTGCTTGTGTGTGTGGGGGGGGGAAGGGTTTGTGTGTGTGTCTGTTTGCGTGCCTGTATGTGTGTATATGTGTTTGGTGGTGGTGGGTGAGTGCGTGCATGGAGCAGCTTCGTAACAGGTCCTGTCTGTGGGGATGGTGTGTGTGTGTGGTGGTGGCCGGAGGGGGGGGGGGTAGCGGGGAGAAGAAGGGAGTGCAGGAGCGGTGGTGGCACAGCGCATCAACACGGCAGAATCACCCCACCCCATCAACACCACAAAACACACACACACACACACACACACACACACACACACACGTGTGAACGCTCACACACAAACACGCACACAAGCACACACACACACACACACACACTTGCCTTGGCTCTAACGCTGGCGGCGGCAGCTCCGCTGACAGCTTCGATAGCATGCCTTGGACCTTTGACGTGAGGCCAACGTACTCCTGGGGGTGTTGGTGCGACACGGTGTGTGTGTGTGTGTGTGTGTGTGTGTGTGTGTGTGTATGTGTGTGTGTGTGTATGTGTCTGTGTGTGCATGTGTGTGCACGCGTGTGTGTGGTCGATTTTACAGTCCGTCGGACGCCTTTGATGGCGCATTAGACCCCGTGTGTGTGTGTGTGTGTGTGTGTGTGTGCGGACACAGCATGCCTTCGACCTCGGACTTGAGGCCAACGTTCTCCTTTGGTTGAAGATGTGTTTGTGTGTGTGTGTGTGTGTATGTGTGTGGGGGGGGGCGGGGGGGGGGGGCACGCGCGCGTGTGTGTGTGTGTGCGCGTGTGTGTATGTGGGAGAGAGTGCGTGTGTGTGTGCCTTCCCCGCCCTCATACACAGCGCACGCGCGCGTCCCGCTTCCACACACAAACACACAGAGAGAGAGAGAGATATCGTTACAGAGAACTCTGCACGGCAGACCTAGATAGGCTGTTTCTAGTCATCAATTGAGGAGATTCCGTTTGAAGGCGGGAGACCAACCTTGCGCCAGCAAGAGGGTGAACAACCTCATTCGTAAAGCAGTGGGGGAAAGGGGCAGTGGCGGGTCATTGACGGCTGTGTTCGTCAATCCGCCTCGACTGAGTTTAAACTAGGTGTCGGCAGAAGGACTTCCACAGTTGTGGAAATCATGCTAAGATGAACCACTCGGTGGTGACTCGCTCGGCGAACTCGGGGTGCTCGGGGATGTCGGGTGTGAAGTTGAAGAGATGGATGTTTGCGGAGGGCGTAGAACAAACACACAACCAACCAACCAACCAAGCGTTACATGAGGCCGTCCGCATGCACCGGCAATGCCTGTACTACTAACAGCAATACACCCCGGCAATTGTTACGAAGTCTGACCCGTGCACTGGGATGTCTTTCGAATAGCGGGTGACCGACCAGCGCCTGAATCGAGTGGATAGTATCCTTGGTTTGGGGGGGTCTGGGG
>VFSX01000084.1:455000-472500 GCA_016618255.1 Chlamydomonas sp. UWO 241 | reverse complement strand
GACCACGGACTGAACTGACTGAGAACCCTGCGTGACCACGGACTGAACTGACTGACTGAGAAAAGACCCCATGATGACTTCGCATCCACCTCTGGCGGTCACACGTATGATTCCAAGGTCCCAAAGCTCCAGCTCCAGGACTGTGTGAGCAGCCCTGAAGACATGCCCGTACGAAAAGGCCCCCCGCCACACATACACACACACAAACACACACACACACACAGTCTGCACACTGCCGCTTATCTGTCTCTGCACGCAGACGTGGCAGCTATTGGGGAGGTCAGCTGAACACACACACACACACACACACACCTCCCAGCAGCGACCGAGGGTGCAGCGGTGGTGGTATGCACACACACACACACACGCACGACACAACACACACACACACACACACTGTCTCTGCACGCAGACGTGGACAGTCATTGGGGAGGTCGGCGGAAGCCTGGTGGTGGCGGCGGAGGCGCCTCTGGGCGCAGCCTGCGACGCGGCATTCAACCGCTTCCGGTTTGCGAGGTGCGTGCGGGAGTTTCCGTCAGCCAACCCGCAACCCGCAAACCTGCAACACCGGGTTGAGATTGGCCGATGTGGGCTGGCGCTGCGGGTTGGAATTGCCCGAATTTTGACACAAAAAGTGTGCAAATCAACACATTTTCGCACCTTCGTTCCCCCCCATAAGCGCCTCGCCACACACACGCAGCTGCGCGTCTCCCCTGCCCTACAAGGCCGGCCCTGCCCCTCGCGGCACGCGCCCAAGAACCCCCCAAACACAATAAAGAAGGAAAGTAGCACAGCTGCGTGCCCCCCCCCCCCCCTCCCCCCCCCCCACCCCCCCCCCCCGCCCTGCCCCGCCCTACAAGGCCGGCTTGCGCTCGCGTCGCGCGCTAAAAAAAACTTAAAAAAAAAAGCTGCGTGCCCCCCCCCCCTCTTGCCCTACAAGGCCGGCCTCACCCCTCGCCGCGCGCTCTGAATGAGAAACCAAAAAAAAAGGCGTGCAACAAGGGCCCCACCCACCCACCCCCACCCCCCGCAAAAAAACACAAAAAAAAACGCGGCTGCGCGTCTCCCCTGCCCTACAAGGCCGGCCTCGATCCTCGTGGTGCTCCGAATGAGTCTCCACAAAACAGTAACATACAACAAGCCAAGGTGTGCAACAAGCCCACAATGAAAACGTTCAAACAAAATGAAGAACACACACAACCCACACGCAGCTGCACGTCCCCCCTGCCCTACAAGGCTGGCCTCGCCCCTCGCGTCGCGCGCTCTGAATGAGACCCACAAAAACCAACAGAAACAACGGAAAAGAAACCAGCCAGCCAAGCGTGCAACAAGCCCCCCACCCCCCCTCCAAAAACGCAGCTGCGCATCTCCCCTGCCCTACAAGGCCGGCCTTGCCCCTCGCGTTGCGCGCTCTGGCAGCGTGCAGGTTGTCCAGTCGCTGCGGATCATACCACCGACGATGCATCCCCGGTCGCTACTGGGAGGTGTGTGTGTGTGTGTGAGTGTGTGTGCGAACGCGTGGGTGGGTGTGGGTGGGTGGGTGGGTGGGTGAACGCGTGTGTGCGTGTGTGTGCATGTGCGTGTGTATGTGTGTGTGCATCCCACCGACGATGCACCCATGGTTGTTGCTGGGAGGTGTGTGTTCGTGTGTGGGGGGGGGGAGGGGGGGCGTGCGTGTGTGTGTGTGTGTGTGTGTGTGTGTGTGTTTGTGCATCGAGACACCTGAGATCGCTTCTGGGACGTGTGTGATTGTGGTGGGGGAGGGGGCAGGGGGTCATGTGTATATGTGCCTGTGCGTGCATGCGCGCATGTGTGTATGAGGGGGAGGGGCATGTGTGTGTGTGTTTGTGCACGCGCATGTGTGCAGGGGGGGGGCATGCATATATAGCGATCATGCGCATTTGCGTGTGTGTGTGTGTGTTTCGGTGGTGGTGGGGCGTGCGCCTGAAAGCGCAGGCCCATCCTGCTGGGTTGTGTCACCCGCCCGCCTTTGCACGCCCCCCCCCCCCTCACCACCACCACCACCACGCTGCATTCCATTCCAGATCGCTTAGTAGGTAGGAGCGATATAGGGGCATACGATGTGTAAATGGAAATGTAGGGGCTAACAGCGATATCGCTCCAGAGTTCTGCATGAGGGCATCTGTCAATAGCGGGTGACCCCTTGTCGTTATGTCCGCCACCACCACACACACATACACACACACACACTACATGCATGCACACACACACACACACACACACAGACACTCGTGTGCAGCCCACGACCTGCCCCGCGTTTCCGAGTTCATGTACGTGCCCATACACACACACACACACACACACACACACACACACGTGCGCAGCGCACAAGATGTCCCTCGTATCTGAGGTCATGTACATGCCCATATACACACAGACAGACACACACACACACACAACACACACACACACACTCTTGCGCAGCACACGAGATGCTTCTCGCATCCGAGGTCATGTATGTGCCCATACACACACACACACACGCACACACACACACTACACACACAGCACACACGCACACACACACGTACGCAGCCTACGAGATGTCCCTCGTATCCGAGATCATGTACGTGCCAATTTTTGACAGCGCGTGCCCGGGGCAGGGCGCGTTCGCAGTGCTCGAGGCGTTCATGTCATCACGCTCTGGGTGAGTACTGCTTTGTTTACTCAACCCTTAACCCTAAACCCTAAACCCTTGAGGGTAGGTTAAGGTTCTGTACGATAAGGGTTAGGCTAGACAAGGTTGAGAAGCTCTGAAACCCTGCACCCTATTGACTAAATCCTGAATCTTGAAGCGTCAACCGTAAGTGTCAACCCTAGAGCCGTAAGCGACCGTCGTGCTCGAGGCGTTCATGTCGTCGCGCTCTGGGTGGGTGCTAATTTATCAAACCGACAACCCTACGACCCCAAACCCTAAACCTTAAGAGGCTGAACCCTAAACGCTTAAGCCTGGATCGCTGAAGCCTATCGTGATCGCCGTGCTCGAGGCGTTCATGTCGTCGCGCTCTGGGTGAGTGCCACTTATTTACTCAAACCCTTAAACCCTCGATAGACTTAAGCCTGGAGCGTTCACCCCTAAACCAGTGATCCCCCTGCAAGTCGAATGCCGCTCAGGGCCGGATTTCTCATTTCCCAGAAAGACGCGCAGCCAGCTGACATCATCTCGTTTGTTGCGGCCACGCTGACTGAGCTCCACCCCACACTATGCTACACCCCCCCCACACACACACCCTCCAACACACACACACACACACACACTCCTCAGGTGTGCGCCCGCGCAGCCAGCCGACATCATCTCGTTTGTTGCGGTCACGCTGACTGAGCTCCACCTGAGCGTGAGCAGCCCCCCACACACACACGCTCACCCCACCACACACACACTCCTCAGGTGCGCGCCCGCGCAGCCAGCCGCCATCATTTCGTTTGTGGCGACCACGCTGGCTGAGCTTCACACTATGCCCCCCCCCACCTCTCCCCACACACACACTCGGGTACACGCAAGCGCAGCCAGCCGCCATCATTTCATTTGTGGCGACCACGCTGGCTGAGCTTCACACTATGCCACCCCCCACCTCCCCCCCCCCACACACACACGCACACGCATAAACACACACACACACACACATACACTCGGGTACACGCAAGCGCAGCCAGCCGCCATCATTTCGTTTGTGGCGACCACGCTGACTGAGCTTTACACTATACCACCCCCCACCTCCCCCCCCCCACACACACACACTTATAAACACACACACACACACACACTCTCTCCACACACACACACTCTCTGGTGCGCGCCCGCGCAGCCAGCCGACATCATCTCGTTCGTTGCGGCCACGCCGACTGAGCTTCACCTGAGCGTGAGCAGCTACACACTCGCACACACACACACACACACACACCACACTCCTCAATGCGCTCCCGCGCAGCCAGCCGACATCATCTCGTTTGTTGCGGCCACATTGACCGAGCTCCACCTCAGCGTGAGCAGCCACACACACACACACACACACACACACTCAGGTGTGCGCCCGTGCAGCCAGCCGACATCATCTCATTTGAGGTGGCCACGCTGACGGGGCTCCACACTTTTGTCACCCCCCCCACACACACACACACTCCCCCCCCCCCCACACACACACGCACACTTCTCAGGTGTGCTCCCGCGCAGCCAGCCGACATCATCTCATTTGTGGCGGCCACGCTGATGGGGATCTACACTATGCCACACACACACACACGCACACACACACACACACACACACACACTCAGGTGCGCGCCCGCGCAGCCGGCCGACATCATCTCGTTCGTTGCGGCCACGCCAACTGAGCTTCACCTGAGCGTGAGCAGCTACACACTCGCAGACACACACACACACACACTCGGGTGCGTGCCCGCGGAGCCAATGACATCATCTCGTTCGTTGCGGCCACGCTGACTGAGCTTCACCTGAGCGTGAGCAGCTACACACTCGCACACACACACACACACACACACACACACACACTCGGGTGCGCGCCCGCGCAGCCAACCGACATCATCTCGTTCGTTGCGGCCACACTGACCGGGCTCCACACTATGCCACCATACACCAACACACACACACACACACACACACACACTCTGCCCCCCCCCCCCCACACACACACTCCTCAGGTGCGCGCCCGCGCAGCCAGCCGACATCATCTCGTTTGTGGCAGCCACGCTGACGGAGCTCCACCTGAGCGTGAGCAGCTACACACTCGCACACACACACACACACACACACACTCCTCAGGTGCGCGCCCGTGCAGCCAGCCGACATCATCTCGTTCGTTGCGGCCACGCTGACTGAGCTCCACCCTACACTATGCCCCCCCCCACTCACACACGCACACACACTCCCCCCCCCCACACACACGCTCAGGTGCGCGCCCGCACAGCCAGCCGACATCATCTCGTTCGTTGCGGCCACGCTGACCGAGCTCAACCTGAGCGTAAGCTGCACAGTGCCTGACGGCTGCAACAACACGCCTGCGCCGCGCTCCTACCTGGCCGTGCGCAAGGGTGGGGGGGCCGGCGGCGGGACGCTGGTCGACTCTGCACGGGAGATGGAGATGGGGATGGGGGGCGGTGCGCTCGGGTGGGGGGACCGCCAGGCGTCGCATGGGGACGCGGGCGGGAGGGGCGGCGACGGAGGGGGCGCGAACTGGGGAGGAGTGTGTGGCGGAAGCAGCGGGGGAGGAGGCAGAGGAGGAGGAGGCGGGTATGGCGACGGCAGAGGAGGAGGGGGTGGTGGCGGGGGGTGTAGCAGAGGCGGCGCGCATGGGGCGGTGGCGGTCGACGCATCAGCACCCGGCGCGTCGTGTGCGGTGGGACACTCGGAGCCTGGGACAGCAGCACCGGCCCTCGGGGGGGGCGTCAGCAGCAGCGCGCCCGCCCTTCGGGCGCCGGGTGGCCTTGCGCGCGTCTCGACCGGCATGTCGAGGAGCGCGAGCATGTTCCGATTGCAGCCCACGCTGGCTGAGCATCCGCCGCCAATGGGTGTGTGGGGCATGGACGTCTACGAGTGAGCGACTGAGGAGATGCTCGAGTCCGAAGGCAGAGAATGGAGAGCTTGTAGCCGCACAGTGAACGTAGCAGTGTCCCTGTTTTGACACCCAGCAGATACGTGATGTGCCATTGCAGCGCCGTTTTGTTTTTGCTGCATGTGCTTGTATACATACACTGGCTACAAATACTATAGTACTACGCGCACAGTCGTGGGGGTGTACGCACATTCGTGTACACGTTAATGAGGGGGGCCAATCAACCCACTGGAGAGGTGGGCGGGCGCGTGCACCCAGGTAGTCGGTCGTAGCAGTGAGATCCGTAGTGCATAGACATCCCGCAACTGGTGCTTGTAACAACTTGTGAACTTCTGCGCCTTGGTTGACCAGCTCCCAATTCGTCTTCGCATCGTTTACAATTGTGGGATGAGTTAACAATCCACTTTTGGCGGGCGCAGATGCGGTTATACAGCGCCAGCAGATCCAAGGAGCTGTCAGACCTGAAGACGTGCCATAATATCCGTTTTATTATAACAGTACGCACGGTTAGCCTTTGCGAGGGGGGGGTAACAAAAAAAAGATTGTTTAATTATCTGCAGGGGGGATTATGCATTGGTTTCGGTTCGTGGGGGGCATGGCGACTATTTGTTAGCTGTCTGCGGGCCTACGAAAATGTCCTTTTCGTAGGCAAATCGTGACGTCCGCAGATCGGATCCTCATTCGGGATATTTTTTACTCTTCGCGGGGGTCGAGGAGAAATTATTGCGACTTCGCGCACAAACTCGTGGGGGCGTCAAAAACAATACATATTCGCGAAGGCTAACCGCGCGAACGGTATTGTTTCTTTTATACCCCCCCCTCGCGCCACAAGCGGGGCTAGTAGCTCACCCGCCGCAGCACTCATCTCTTCAGCAACCACGACGTACCCACCACCTCCCTCCCCTCACGATTCGTGAGTCGTGAACCTCACCCCCTCTGAGATCTAGGACATCTCGAAAGCGCTACCACCGCGCATCACCCCAACAAAACAGGGGCAGGGCGAGCCCATGGGCCACCACACCCGCCCACCTGCGCGTTACCACGCCGCCGCCCTCAGCAACAGGCGTCAGCACATGGGACATATCAACTGTTCTGGTAGGCTGGCGCGCTGCGTGGCGTTGCGGGCTCTACTACCGTCCGTGCAGTTTGCCTGTGCGAATAATTATCGTTTTTAGCCCCCCCCGCAAAGTTGTGTCACGAATATAAATCGTCGAAAACCGCAATTTGGGGCGTCAAAACGACGAAAAAACGACGGAAAACGACCCTTCGCAATCATATTTAACAATTATAGTTTCGACCCCCCCCCCCCCCCGCGAAGGCAAACAATATGGACGGTAGTAGAGCTCCCCTAGACGTGTAATCTAGGCCTTGAATCACGCCCCGAGGTCCTCCAGGCGCAAACATGTAAAAACTGTAAAACGAAACATCAACTGTTGCCGGCGCCCCGCACGCTCAGCCGCCACCGTGCGAGCATCGGGGAGCACACCTCAACCGCCTCGCTCCATGGCGTGCACCATGAGCGCTGCCACCACCGCCCACACACCATCACGCACTCCAACAGGGGGCTGCTGCAGCAGCCAGCCATACCTGGCAGCGGCACGTGACGACCAAAGTAGGGAGAGGCAGCTGCTGGTGGATGCTGCTGCAGCCCTACCAAAATCCCAACGTCTGATCCGCGCCATAGAATGCGTTCATAACGTCTGAGACGGTCCGGGGTGCGCCTCAGGCGGTGGTGGGCGCCTGAGGCAGTCGGGGTGGCACCTGAGGCGGTTTGGATAACGCCTGAGGCGACGCCTGAGGCGACGCCTGAGGCGATCAGGGGTGCGCCTCAGGCGGCGCCTCAGGCGGTCGGAGCTCCTGAGGCGCCGCCTGATCCGTGCCATCGAATGGGACGCCTCAGGCGCCGCCTCAGGCATTGTGAATGTGGTCCGCCAGCTGGCGGATGCTGCTGGTGGATGCTGCATCGGCAGCCACCACCCCTCCGCCACCTCCAGAAGCAGTCCCCGCGACCAGCGCCCCCGCGGCTGCCGCACCCGCCCCAGGGTGGGCGCACGCGCCAGGGAGCCAAAAGAAGGCAGCTGCCCTCCTCCCCTGCCCTTCGAGGCCGCACAGACCCGAGTGCCGGCCAAGCGTGGGCCCCCGCACAACCCGCGGTCCAGAGCCAGAGCCGTCTCCACCGTGGCCTCCCGCCGCACTCGCCAGGCTCGTCCGCCACCGTCCACCACCGCCCGCAGCTGAAGCGCCAGCTTCCCAGCTTCTTCCACCACCCCATGGAGCCGGCGCTTGCAATCCAGGTGCAACGCGTTCAAGGAGAATGGGATGCGCACACAAGTCATCACTCGCTGATGCCGTGGCGTTCGGCGGTGATGGCAGCACGGTTACCGTTGTTACGGTAAGCAAGGTGCTTGAGTGCTGCTGCTGCATCGGTCTGCACGTAGAGTGGAGAGCTAGGCCCCAGCAGCTGCACCAGTAGAGGGATGGACTCAGCAGAAGCAATCGTGACTTGGTTGTCATTATTTCCGGCGAGGTTCCCCAGCGCTCCTGCTGCCTTCTGTTGTATCTGAGGCAGAGAGCCAGGCCCCAGCATCTGCACGAGTAGAGGGATGACACCGGTGGCAGCAATCGTGACTTGGTTGTCAGCATTGCCGGCGAGGTTCCTCAGCGTTGCTGCTGCATTTTGCTGTAGCCTCAGTGCAGAGCCAGGCCCCAGAAGCTGCACCAAACGAGGGATGGCGCCGGCAGCAGCAATCGTGACCATGTTGTCAGCACTGTTGGCAAGGTTCGTCAGCGCTCCTGCTGCACTCAGCTGCACGCCAGGTGGAGAGGCAAGCCCCAGCAGTTGCACCAGTGGAGGGATCGCACCAGCCGCAGCGATGATGACATAGTTGTCAGGACTGTCCGAAGCGAGTTTCAACAGAGCCCACGCTGCAAGGCGCTGCACCTCAGGTGGAGAGCCAGGGCCTAGCAGCTGCACCAGCGGAGGGATGGCACCCGCAGCAACGATGTCGGCCAGATCCTCAGCATAACACAGTGAAGCGATCGTATCCAGATCTTGCTTCTGCTGAGAAGGGCAAGCGCTCGCGCCAAGCGTGCGCACGAGGTTCTGCACGTCGCGGCGGGCGAGTCGAGGGGGCATCGTTTTGGCGAAGTTGCTGCGTGCGCGTTCAGGAAGCAGAGGGAGTACGCAGCAGTGAGAAGCAGGTGCATCATCGCGCGCGTGTGCATGGCACGCCGCGGTCCGGCGCATGGCCTGCATGGCGCATGGCGCGCTGCATGCATGGCGCGCGCTTCATGGCCTGTGCCGCGATGCACTGCCTCGATCCGTCAGTTCCTGCATCTGACACCCTGGTCTCCCAGCACGCATGGCACGCGCAGGTGGCCAGGCTGGCAGGCAGGCAGGCTGCTTCAAGAGCCTTGGCATGAGCGAACGACCTTGAGCCATGCATGATGGCAGGGCACCTCGTACTCACGTCCACAGGGATTGGGCTTGGCACGCGTCGTAAGCAGCACGCAAATGTGTCGACGATCACGACGCGTTGACAAGGCGTCAGCGGCGCGGAGGGACAGGAAAGCGCAGGCGTTGCAGACTGCCCAAGACAAGGCTTCAACGAAGCAGGACCACGGGAATCAATGCGTGCAGTAGTGAGCGAACACTTTAGGGAGGAGAACAACTTTGAAAGTGTGAGGTGTGGGGTGTGGCCAGACCTGGGGTGTGGCTCAGCAGGGCCGGCCCTACTAGGGCCTAGTGGGGCCCCTGGCTCTCAGGGGATTTCTCAAGGGATTTCTCAGGGGATTAATTTTCAGTTTATTTTGGCTCAGGGTCGTATTTGGGGTGTGTGTGCTATGTTGATGATGATGAGTTTTTACAATCCACTTTCTGGCGGGCACGCGTTCGGTTCCAAAGCTCCAGCAGGACTTAGAGGAAGCAGTCCTGAAGACCTGCCAACAGAAAAAGGGTATGTGTGTGCTATGTGTGTGCCTTTCTGGCCTTGAAGTTTTTACTGGTCTAGGGGAGCTCTACTAGTAGAGCCCACAAGGCCACACAGCGCGCCAGCCTACCAGGGTGCTACGCACGACATGCCTGCAAACCCCTCTTTCTGTAAGCGGCGTGGAGCGGTGGAGACAGCCCGTCGCTGTGATGGTGGCTTTGGCTGGGCATGAGCGGGCTTGCAGCTGGTGCTTCATGTTGATGGAGGTGCAGCAGGGGAGCGAAGGCACTGCGCCGTTTCAATTTGGCATGCAGCCCACGCCAGCAGGCAGCGTTGTAACGTAAACGTCGAATAGAACCCAAACTGCACAGATCCCACATTAAACAGATAGACAACACCTACCCTTATGAACGTACACCCTGCTGAACGTACCCTACAAACAGCCCCGCCCCGCCCAAGCCCATCATCCGCACTGCTTTGAGGTGGGTTCATCACTGCTCCAGCATGGGCAGCGCAGAGCTGTGCAGGCAGGCTCGGGAAGGTGGTGGTGTGTGTGTTTGTGTGTGTGTGTGTGTGTGCATGTGAGGGCGGCGGTGGGGTGGCTGAGGGATATTGTGGGGCACGAGAGGGGGGACCCCGGCGTCAGCCGGCGTCGACGGGTGCCCACGGGGCTGGTGTCAGCAGCTATGGCCTCCATCCACCAACGCCATGCTCGTCACGATATGAGCACAGCTGCGCTCACAACCAGCTACACAGCATCATAGGCACACGAAGACAGCTTGAGCCAGCAGACACGAAACCAAGACCGAGACCCCAACATCCCCCCTGATCCCTAGCTGGCGCTTGTGTAGTGGCGGGGGAGGGGGGGAGGAGGGCAACCTCCTACTTCTGACTCCCTGGTAGGCTGGCGCGCTGCGTGGCCTTGCGGGCTCTACTAGTAGAGCTCCCCTAGACGTGTAGTCTAGGCCTTAACTCACGCCCTGGGGTCCTCCGGGCGCGTACATGTAAAAACTGTTAATACAGCCGCCCTCACTCTGCTCGCAGCAGCCATCAGCCATGACACACAGGAGATCCAGGTCTGGCCCTTATCTCTTGCGCAATGATTTGCGTGGCGATCATCACTCGCTGATGCCGCGGCGTGAAGCGGCGGTGGCGACACGGTTATCAGCGTTGCGGTCAGCAAGCTGCTCCAGGGCTCCTCCTGCTATGCGCTGCACGTCAGGTGGAGAGCCAGGCCCCAGCAGCTGCACCAGTAGAGGTATGGCACCAGCTGCAGCGATGATGACCTTGTTGTCAGCACTGAAAGCGAGGTTCATCAGCGCTGTTGTTGCACCGATTTGTACGTCAGGTGGAGAGCCAGGCCCCAGCAGCTGCACCAGTTGAGGGATGGCGCCCGCAGCAGCAATCGCGACTTGGTTGTCGGAATTCGCAGCGAGGTTCCCCAGCGCCCCTGCACCTCGGTACTGCACCTCAGGTGGACAGCCCTGTTGCAGCAGCTGCACCAGGTGCGGGATGGAGCCGGCAGCAGCAATCGTGATCCTGTTGTCAGCAATTACAGCGAGGTTCCTCAGCGCTCCTGCTGCTTCAATTTTCACGTCAGGTGGGGGGCCAGACCCCAGCAGCCGCACCAGGTGAGGGATGGCGCCAGCAGCAGCAATCGTGACCCCGTTTTCAGCGTTGTTAGCGAGGTTCATCAGCGCGGCTGCTGCGTGATGTTGCATTTCAGGTGAAGAACCAAGCTGTAGCAGCAGCACCATGTGTGGGATGGCGCCGGCAGCAGCAATCGTGACCCGGTTGTCAGCATTGTCAGCGAGGTTCCTTAGCGCTCCAGCTGCGTTGCTAATCGCATCAGGTGAAGAGCCAGGCCCTAGCAGCTGCACCAGTAGAGGGATGGCACCGGCAGCAGCAATCGTGACCCGGTTGTCAGCATTGTCAGCGAGGTTCCTTAGCGCTCCAGCTGCGTTGCTAATCGCATCAGGTGAAGAGCCAGGCCCTAGCAGCTGCACCAGTAGAGGGATGGCACCGGCAGCAGCAATCGTGACCCGGTTGACAACATTATCAGTGAGGTTCATCAACGCTCCGGCTGCATTCAGCTGTAGCTCAGTTGAAGACTCGGGCCGCAGCAGCTGCACCAGTAAAGGGATGGCACCGGCAGCAGCAATGGTGACCTGGTTGTCAGCAATGAAAGCGAGGTTCAAAAAAGCCGATGTTACAAGATACTGCACGTCAGGTGAAGAGCCAAGACGCAGAAGCTGCACCAGTGGAGGGATGGCGCCCGCAGAAGCGATGTCGACCAGACTGGCTAGGTCCTCAGCGGTAGAGAGTGAAGCAATCGTACCCAGAGCTTGCCTCTGCTGAGACGGGCGAGCGCTCGCGCCAAGCGTGCACACGAGGTTCCTCACGTCGCGGCGGGCGAGTTGGGGGGCATCGCGTGGGGCGAAGTTGCTGCGTGCGCGTGCGCGTGGTAGAGGGGGCAAGCAGCAGTAAGAAGCAGGTGCATCATCCCCTGGCGGCAAGCCCTGGCGGCAAGCTCCGCGGGCTTGAAATAAATTGTTGAAATGGCGGCAAGTTTTGGTGGAAGCCTTTTGCTGCCGGGCAGCTGGGCACTCTGGGTGGCAAGCGACAGATGGGGGACGATCTGGCTGTGCGAGCCAGATACACCTTGACCCTGATGATGGATGTTACAGTCAGGGACACCTCTGAAGGCGTACCCTACGAAGCCTGCGACCCTTAACTCTGTGACCTTGCTCGTCAGCGCCAGCTCTGCTCTAATCAGGGCTCTCTATTGACACGGCAGCAAAGCAGCGGCACCTGCACTTGTGCTACCCCGGGCCTGCACCAAACACCACCATCACCAGCGCCGCCTGCCCGACCCACCCACCACCACCCTCGGCAGCACCACCGCCACCGCCACATGCCTCTGCCACCGCCTCCACACCCTCCACCACCCTCCCAATGGCCGCAGCCTCTGCGTAGCCGCTCGCACGCAGCGCAGCGAGCGCCGACACTGCGCGGTCGGCCGGCACCGCTGCCAGCAGCCCGCCGCCCGTCTGCGAAGGGTGGGAGGTTTAGGGTGGAAGTGTGAGGCGTGGGTGGGTGAGACGTTCGAGAGGTTTGCTGGGTGGAAGTGTAAGGGGTGGATGGTTGAGTTGTTCAGGGAAGTTTGGGGGGTGGAAGTGCGAGGGGTGGATGGGTGAGTTGTTCAGGGAAGTGCGAGGGGTGACTGTGCGAGGGTGCATGTGTGAGTTGTTCAGGGTTCAGAGGGGGGCCTTGGGTTGAGGGCGCCTGTTGCTGCAGCGGGGATAGAAGCGAGGGGGTGCTTGAGTGCACCAGCAGCGGCCACACACGCACTCGCGCTCTGTTTCACACCCACTCGAGGATCCACCAGTAGCGGCCACCTCGCCATCGCCATCACCCGCCATCAGCACTGGCGTATTCTACACTTGGCTCATCACGAGCGCTTTGTGCGTGTCCCATGTCATCCCCTCGCCCTCACTCACACACAGACACACACGCACTCTGTTACCCACCCACCTGAGGGTCCACCAGCAGTGGCCACCTTGCATCGCCCGCCATCAGCACTGACTTATTATAAACGTGGCTCATTGTGCACGCGCGGTGCGTGTCCATGTCGCCCCCCCCCTCCTCCCCCCGTCCCTCACTCGCACACACAAGCACCCGCGAGTGAACTCTGTTCCCCACCCACCTGAGGGTCAACCAGCAGCGGCCACCTCGCATCGCCCGCCATCAGCTCTGATGCATTGGCCACGTGGCTCATCGCGCGCGCGTTGGAACGGTGAAGGCTGCTCGTCACGCCAGCGGCGACGGCGGTCGCAGCGCCAGGCAGCAGCGGCACGGCGGACAGCTGTGAGTGTAGGGTCGTGGGGGTCGTGGTGGGGGTGGTGTGTGGGGGGGGATGAGTCAGATTGCTCGTCACGCTGCGGGCGACGGCGGTCGCGGCGCCAGGCAGCAGCGGCACCGCGGACAGCTGTGAGTGTGGGGGATGGGGGTGGGGGTGGAGGGTCAGAACAAAGATAGCTCGTGACGGCAGCGGCGACGGTGCGTGCTATCCGGTCACATACCTCAGTCTCGCAGCGCGTCGCTCTCGTGTGCCATCTTCACCATGTGGCTTAGGCAAGCATAGGCCAAGCCCACACACTAAAAACGCACGTGATGAGAGGTGGACAACACAAATAACACCGTGTCTGGCCCCACAGACCTCAATCCCGCAGCGGATCCTGACCCCGCCCCCCCGCGGCATCTCTACCAGGTGGCCGAGCATGCTGAGGTGATACTTAGCACATGTGATTTATGCGAGCCGTCTGCTTCACCACAGCCGGTGGCCCCACATACCTCAGTCTCGCAGCGCCAACGCGCGCAGCTCCCACGAGCCATCTCCCCCAGGCAGCTGCGCTCATCAGAACAGATATCACAAAGCACACGCGCGTGAGGGTGGCTAAAGACCTCCACCTCGCAGCGCACGCCGGAACCGCTCCCGCGTGCCATCCCCACCAGGTGTCAGAGCAGCTGAGCTGATACTTGGCGCATGTGATGAATGCAGATCGTCCACTCAACCAAACCTGGCCACATACCTCAATTTCGCAGCGCACACCGGAACCGCTCCCCCTTGCCATCTCCACCAGGTGGCCCAGCAGTCCAAAGCCGGTCACGTCGGTGGCGGCGGTGCAGCCATGGGCACGCAGAACCTTGGCGGCGGCCGCGCTATTCCAGGGGGGAGGGGGGGGGCAGGATTGGGCATGTAGCGCAGCATACGCGCAGTATGGGGGCGCGCGCGCGTGCACCCGCAGCCGCACAAGTGCCCGCACATTAGTCTTTTTCTGTCTTCGATGTTGGGAGCCGGATTCGGGAGCCATGGAGCCGGGTTTTCGGTCGAGCGGCTCCAGAATAGCAATTAAAACTCCCAAAAACGCAATCACTGCCGCACATGCACGCACCTGCTGTGTGCCATCGCGGCCAGCGCGGTCGCCACGCCTTGGGTTCCAAACCCTCAACCTGAATTCAGGGCGATTCTGGGTTTCAACCGCAAACCCTATTTAGTTTGGTTGAACCCTTATCACCTGCTGTGTGCTATCACAGCCATTGCGGTTGCCAGTCCAAGGGTCTGCACCCGTTTGAGGTTTCAACTCTGAAAACACTAAAAAAAAAACTGCTGTGCGCCATTGCGGCCAGCGCCGTCGACACACCTTGGGTTCCAAACCCCCACCCTGAATTCTGGGTTATTCAAGGCGATTCCTGGTTTCAATCGCAAGTTAAACCTATGAAGTTTGGTCCAACCCTGCTGTTTGCTATTGCGGTTGCCAGTCTAAGGTTCTGCACCCGTTTAAGGTTTCAACTATTCCCCAACACACAAACCTGCTGTGTGCCATGGCAGCCAGTGCGGTCGATACGTCGCGGCCGCGCACGCACGCGGCGCCCTTCATCGCGCCGGCCATGATGGCGCCTGTCCCGATGGGCTTGGTCAGCAGCAGCACCTGCAGATGGAGAGTTGTGACTGATTGCGGATAACAACAAGGCAAGAGTGCACACCAGGGTCACACCATTTTTTTCTGTCGAAAGCAAATGTGCAGCATCGCGCCGGCCATGATGGCGCCTGTCCCGATGGGCTGAGTCAGCAGCAGCACCTGCAGATGTGCATGGAGGGCGAACCAGTTGTCACTCGTTTCACTCATGAATCGTCACTCATATCATGCGTCACTTGTCACTCATCAATGATGGTGTGGTCACACTAGTGTGAATCCGCGCGCCCGTTCCGATGGGCTTGATCAGCAAAAGCACCTTTGCATGGGCATTTGGCTGATTTCCGGCTAAACTTTGACCTGCAACACAGTTCAACCCATCCAGTGGATTGTAAGTCTGACCAGCACGCCGGACAGAGCTTGTCAAGAGCTTTCAAATTACTTATGTTTGAGGGCAAACGGTCAACGGGAGGTCAGCGGTCAACGCGGTCAAAGCAAAATCCGGCTGTGGACCGTTTTATTAAAATTCCTGAATAGGAAATCACTGCAGTCCACGTCACCGGGCTGCTCCCGCAACCCCACGCCCCGAGAATGTGCGTTTTGTAAACTGGTAACTATGAACTGTAAAAAAAAGTGGTCACTTTGAACTAACGTAGCCACGCATTGTCTTTGCGGGGGTCCACTAAAGGATCTCTTTATTTGGAATTTTACGCCTATGCGGGGCGTTGATCGACTGAATTTCGTCGTTGCGCTGCCTAAGCGCAGCCCTTGCGGGTAGAGCGTCCTGACCCGGCTTCGAAGCCCGAAGTTTTTTGTTTTTACCTTTGCGGTGCCTTTGCGGTGCATTTTCGGACTTAATTTCACGTTTACGGAGCCTTTGCGGGGCGTCTTCAGACTTGATAAGGCGCAAAGGCAAAGCGTGGCTACGGTAAACTGGTAGCTTTGAAATGGTCAACACTGTAAAATTGTACGTGTAAGCGGTCTCACCTGTCCCGCAGCCAGACCGCCCTTGCTTCACCCCAGCTTCACCCCAGCCTCACCCCAGCTTCACCCCAGCTTCACCTGTCCCGCAGCCAGACCGCCCTTGTGCATCACATCGCCCTCTGCCACGTCGCCGTGCACGGAAAAACCCTGTGGGGGGATGCGGGTGAGTGAGTGAGTGCGTACGTGCATGCGTGCGTACGTGCGTGAGTGCATGAGTGCGTGAGTGAATGAGTGAGTATGTGCGTGCGTGTGTGTGTGTGTGTGTGTGTGTGTGCCTGTGCGCCTGTGTGCCTGTGTCGGTGTCTGTGCTTGCGCCTGTGCCTGCGCCTGCGCCCGCGCCTGCACCTTTCTTTGTCATGTGTGCACGCGTGTGCGTGCTGTAGTGGTGGCAGGCTGCGTGACCTTTCGAGCTCTCCTAGATGCGCAGGAGAGCCCCCTAGGTGGGCAGTCTAGGCCTTTACTCACGCCCCCCGGTCCTCCGGACGCGTACCCCCCACACGCGTTCCAGCGCTGCCGCCTGCCCCTCGCCCGTGTGCCCCCCCCCCACACACAAACACACACACTCGCACACCAGCGCCGCCTCCTGCCCCTCGCCCGTGTGCCCCCCCCACCCACCCACACCCTCACATATACACACACACACCGCCCCCCGCACACACAACCAACCAACCAAGCGTTGCATGCGGCCGTCTGCATGCATCGGCAATGCCTGTACTTCTAACAGCAATACACCCGGCAATTGTTACGAGGTCTGACCCGCGCACTGGGATGTCTTTCGAACAGCGGGTGACCGACCAGCGCCTGAAACGAGTGGATAGTATCCTCGGTTCACACCACGTGTGCACACCTGGCCACGTGTGTTCTATTTCCTGTGTTCTCTGCCCCCCCCCCCCCCTTGGTTCACACACACACACACACACACACACACACACACAGAGAGAGAGAGAGATATCGTTACAGAGAACTCTGCACGGCAGACCTAGATAGGCTGTTTCTAGTCATCAATTGAGGAGATTCCGTTTGAAGGCGGGAGACCAACCGTGCGCCAGCAAGAGGGTGAACAACCTCATTCGTAAAGCAGTGGGGGAAAGGGGCAGTGGCGGGTCATTGACGGCTGTGTTCGTCAATCCGCCTCGACTGAGTTTAAACTAGGTGTCGGCAGAAGGACTTCCACAGTTGTGGAAATCATGCTAAGATGATCCACTCGGTGGTGACTCGCTCGGCGAACTCGGGGCGCTCGGGGATGTCGCGTGTGAAGTTGAAGAGATGGATGTTTGCGGAGGGCGTAGAACGTGACGGAGTGGGCGCAAAAGTCACCGGCGTGAGCCGGAAGAAGGTGATGGCGCCGCCGGCATAGAGCGAAGTCGTGTCCGAACAGCGGTAGTCGTGCAAGTGGGAGGCAGTGGGAGGGAGGCAGCGGGAGGGTAATCGGAGGGAGAGGGGGAGGGGCGGGGAGGGTTAGGGAGGCGGGGGGCACAAGATGGGGTGGGGTGCAGCGGGGATGGAGGGGTGGAAGACAGG
>VFSX01000084.1:417500-440000 GCA_016618255.1 Chlamydomonas sp. UWO 241 | reverse complement strand
AAAGTACAGCCAGGATACAGCCAAATGGCTGTGGACAGCCGAAAAGGAAATCACTGCCCCCCACCCACCCTCCACCCACCCACCCACCTCCACTCCACCCGCACCGCCACCAACAATGACGAGACGCAGAGGAGACGCGACCGCGGGGGCTGGAGCGGAAGATGAGGCAGCACCAACAGCGGTAGCAGAGGCCATAGGCTGTGCAGATGCAGCCGCTGCCTCGGCATACCTGTGGGTGGGTACGTAGGTGGGTGTGTATGTGTGTGCGTGTGTGTGTGCGTGTGTGTGTGTGTGTGTGTGTGTGGCGAGTGAGTAAGTGAGTGTGTGTGAGTGTGTGCTTGAGTGGGGGGGGGGGGGGCGGGGGGGGGGGGGGGGGGGCAGAAGAAGGGGCAGCACCAGAAGCGGTAGTGGGATCAGCACCAGATGCACGGGTAGCAGACGCCTTTCCTTGGGGTCTGTTATCCTTTCGTATTTTCTCTAAACGGGTTAAGGGTTTAAACACACACACACACACACACACACACACACGCACACGCACACACCCACACACCTCTCCAGTAGCGCCTCAAAGCGTACAACAAATCGGTCAATCAGCTTCACCGGAACCGCGTGCCCGTGTGCGCCAGGGACACCTGAGTCAGCACACACACACACACACACACACACACCTTGCAAGCAGCGCCTCAAAGCGCACCACAAATCGGTCGATCGGCTTCACCGGGACTGCATGCTCGCGTGCGCCGGGGACGGTTGAGTCAGCACACACACACACACACGCACACACCTTGCAAGCAGCGCCTCAAAGCGCACCACAAATCGGTCAATCGGCTTCACCGGGACTGCATGCTTGCGTGCGCCGGGGACGGCTGAGTCAGCACACACACACACACAACCAACCAACCAACCAACCAAGCGTTACATGAGGCCGTCCGCATGCACCGGCAATGCCTGTACTACTAACAGCAATACACCCCGGCAATTGTTACGAAGTCTGACCCGTGCACTGGGATGTCTTTCGAATAGCGGGTGACCGACCAGCGCCTGAATCGAGTGGATAGTATCCTTGGTTTGGGGGGGTCTGGGGGGGGCTGCCACTCTGGCCAACCAACTTCAACTAGGGTTGCCACTCTGGCCAACCAACTACAACTTGGGTTGCCACTCTGGCCAACCAACTTCAACTTCAATCGCAGCGTATCATCTCCCCATGGGCCGATTAATTCCATGGGCGATAGTCGGGGTTGTCCGTCGTGCAATGTAAACGTCGCCGCAACTACTAGATCCGTTCGGCCGCGGCCTACTAGACTGAGTTTTCGTTGGGCAGGCCATGAGGACGTCGGATCAGCTCCTTGGACCGATGAACTCAATGCGCGACGGACGAAGGCAGGCGGGCCTGGGATAGGGGCTCGGTAGACGGGAAAGGGGGGTTTGGAAGGGGCGTGGGAGGGGTCAGATGAGGCATCGGGGGGGGGTCAGGTGAGGGTTCATCAGGGGTATCGGAGGAGACGTGGGAAGGATCAGGGGAGGCATGGGAGGGATCAGGGGGGGCGTGGGGGGATCAAAGGAGGCGTGGGAGGGATCGGACGAGGCGTGGGAGGCGAGGGGGGAGAGGGAGGGGGGTTGGGAGGGGTCGGAGGAGGCGTGGGAGGCTAGGGGGGAGTGCGCGTGCGCGTGTGCGCTCACGGATGGGGGGGGGGGGTGAGGAGGGATTGCCAGCCTGGATTGCCAGCATGGGGTCAGCGTGCGCGGGGGGGCTGGGGAGGTGCATGGGGCGGGGGTGCATGGGCCTGCATGGCGCGCACATGGGACGGCGAGCTCCATGTGGGGGTGAAAGCGTGGGTGGGTGGTCGACTGTGGGTGGGTGACGGTGGGGAAGAGTTGGACTGTGTAGTTTGGAGCGTGCCAGGGGGAGTGAAGGGTGCTGAAGGGGGGATCATGGCAAGGTGAGGTTCTCTGTGGTGCATGGTGTCGTGGCGCCGCAGTGGGTCGCGGCCAAGAATCTGCTCGGCGTCAGGTGGTGGCGGGGCGGTCCATGATGCGGTCGACAGTCTGCCGAGGAGCTGTTCGGCGCTGGCGAGGGCATGGGACTGGCTCTGCGACAGGATAAGGATTGGGACTGTGGAAGAGGTTGCTCGGCTCGCTGAGGCTGCCCCTTCGGGCGGTGACGATGGTGGATAGTCCAGGGTGGGCCGCAGTACATAGGCGGCAGTCGACGGGGGGGGGCGGGGCGATGAGGGGGGATGGGCGACGGCGACTCACATGGGCCGACCGCCGTGACTCGCGACCAGGGAGTGGGCCGCCCAGGGAGTGGGCCGCCCAGGGAGACACACACACACACACACACACATGCACACTCATACACACACACACACACATGCACGCAGTCACAAACACACACACACACGCACACGAACACACCCACACACCTCTCCAGCAGCGCCTCAAAGCGTACAACAAATCGGTCAATCGGCTTCACCGGGACAGCGTGCTCGCGTGCGCCGGGGACGGCTGAGTCAGCGGGCGTGATGCCAACATTGATAGAGAGCGCGTCATAGGCGATGGGGGGGCGGCGTCCTCCGAGGAGCACGCGGCGCGTCTGTGAAGGGGGGGGTGAGTGGGTGGGTGTGGTGTGTTTGTGTGTGTGCGTGTGTGTGTCTGTGTGTGTGTGTGTGTGTGTGTGTGTGTGTGTGTGTGTGTGTGTGTGTGTGTGCGGGTGTGTGTGCGGGTGTGATGCCGAAATTGATAGAGAGAGCATCGTAAGCAATGGAGGGGCGCCGTCCGCCGAGGATCACGCGGCGTGCCTGTGTGTGTGGAGGGGCGGAGGCGGAGACGTATGTGTGTGTGTGTGTGTGTGTGTGCGTGTGTGCGTGTGCGTGTGCGGGTGCGTGTGCGTGAGCGTGTGCGGGTGCGTGTGCGTGGGTGTGTGCGGGTGTGTGTGTGTGTGCGGGTGTGTGTGCGGGTGTGATGCCGAAATTGACAGAGAGAGCATCGTAAGCAATGGGGGGGCGGCGTCCGTCGAGAGCACGCGGCGCGCATGTGTGGAGGGGGGGGGCGTGTGGGTGTGGGTGTGGGTGTGGGTGTGTTGGTGTGCGTGTGTGTATGTGTGTTTGTGTGCGTGCGTGCATATGTATGCGGGTGTGATGCCAAGATTGATGGAGAGAGCGTTGTAGGCAATGGGGAGCGCCTGCCACCGAGGAGCACGGGGTGCGCCTGTGTGTGGGGGGGGGGGGTTGTATGGGTGTGGGTGGGTGGGTGGGTGGGCCAACACACACGCAGAGTGGGCACACGCACACGCACACACACACACACACACACACACACACACACACACACACACTACCCTGGTGCTCGTCTTATCTCCCGGAACCCTTCACCCCAAACCCTAAAACCTAAACCCGTTTACTCGCCTTGATATCGATTCCCTCTGCCTCCTGGTGGATGATGCGTGCCTTTGCAAACATGGCAAGGCGTGCACACACACACACACACACACAAAAGCACACACACACACACCTTGATGTCAATTCCCTCTGCCTCCTGGTGGATGATGCGTGCCTTTGCAAACATGGCGAGGCGTGCAAGGTCGATGTGGCACTCGTCATAGGTGTAGAAGCCAGAGATGTAGCCAGGGAGCATGCCGCTGCATGCATTGGATAATCGAATTGGAATAAGCTGCATGGATTAACAGAATACATTGAAATGAATGAATTGAATTGGATGCGTGCATCGAGTGCAGTGTATGTGTGTGCGAGGTCGATATGGCACTCATGTAGGTGAAGAAGCCAGGCCTGGCGGAGTGTAAGCCGGCCGAACTAAGGCAGGACATGTGCACGTCAGAGTGTACTCCAGGAGCAGGGGTGTGCGTGCTCCAGGGACAGGGAGAGTGCTGTTGATGAGTCGTCGTCAGTGATTTTGTTTTCAGTTTTTTTGTTACTTTCTGGGACCCGGAGCGCGGACCAACGTCCCGTTGACTGCCTTGACTGCTGTCTAAACGTTGACCATTGACCGTCAAATCCAAGCTTGTGGCGAGCTCTATCTGATGGGATCGTCAGACCATCAAGCAACTTGGTTGGTTGAGCTCTATTGGGATCGTTAGGAGCCACATGGCTCCCAATGGCGCCCAGGCGCCCAAAACAAAATCATTGGTTGTCGTCGTCGTCGTCGTCGAAAGCGTAACATAACAGGAGCGCTTTGACCCTGAGTAAAAACACGAGATCCCAAAAGCAAGCAGGCTAAAGCCAACGAGGCGCACACCAACCCCCCAGCACAGTCCCCCTGTGTGCATGTGGTGGACACCTGGAAGGTGTGGAGTTGGGATGCACGCCGGGGCCAGGGAGCAAGCATGCATGCAGAGGATGTGTGTGTGCGCGTGGAGGAGCGGAGCGGCACATCTGAGGGTGAGGAGAGGGCCCGTGCAGCGTGGGTGTGGGCAGAGGTGCTGCATGCATGGCATGACATGGCATGACACCACCCTTCGTCGCCGAGCGCCCACATACCTGTAGGGCGTGTGCATGTCGCGCGTGATGAGCGTGAGCCGCACGCCCGGCATGGGCCGCATGCCGAACGACCGCAACACTTCAACGTGCGTGTGCCCGCCGCCCAGCAGCACCAGGTCCTGCGGGCGTGCATGCATGCAGCCCATGCATGCATGCAGCCACGCGTGTCGCACTGCAGTGATGTAGAGAGCTACCAAGCAAGTGCAGTAATGCGATCATCTCAATATCCACCTTCACCACCGGGGCCTGCACCGCCATCATTGTCGCAAGTCGGGGCGCTGATCACTAGCAACACCAACAGCGGTACCCAGGACACCTGCCGCCTGGTAGGATCGAGTGTACGATGTATGTGTGCAGCTAAAAGAATGAGGTAGAGCAGGGTACGCGAGCGCTTTAGGTGGGCGTTGGTGTGGGGCTGGTTATACGTTTTACGTCCAGGGGACGGGTCCGGCCATACACCGGACATTCATTTGTCTACATATAACGCAGTAGCTGACATAACGCAGTAGAAGAAAACAACCGCCCTCCCGAGTCCCACGTCCCGACGCAACAGCCACCCCGCTATTCGTGTTAGGCTCCTCCACAAGCCAGCCACAAGCCAGCAGCCAGCCTCCATTCACCCTCGCCTACCACCTCGCGTCACCACCTGCTGAGCCTGCCTGGCCTACCCCTCCACAGCCAGTCGCGCGAAACCATGGTGAGCAGCTGAGCTGCCTCCGAATCGCAGGTGGTGCACCACGAACCGTACCAATTACTGTACCAATTACTGGACGGGGTATGGGTGTTGCACGCTCCCTGGGTGCATTCAGCTCGCGTCATGCGTGCCTCCTCGGACTGCGAAACGCGACGCACCAAACCCTAGACTCAAAACAGAAGGGCCAGGGCACTGCATACAAACTGAAAAGGGGGTGCAGCAGCGCACGCCACGCACATGCCTGGGCACAGGGCACCCACTGTCCACCTGGGCTATGCACGCGCCCTGCTCACGCCTGTGTGTGCTCCCCACGCACCCCCAGGTCTGCCCCATCTGCATTGGCACTGCCATCGTCGCCAACGCGCCCATCCTCGCAGCATCGCTTTCTGGCTTTGCGGCCGCCAAGCTCGCCCTTGGCGGACGCCACGTCGTGTGTGAGAAGCAGGCGGCGGTGTCTTCCTCCCTCAACGCCAAGGCGGCGCCCGTGCTCGTGGCCGTTGACCGCCCCGTCGCTGCGCCCGAGGTGGGCGGCGGCCAGTGGTGGGCGCCGGTCACGCCCGGCGACCGCGCGTTCGGCTTCTGGCACGAGGACGACGCATGAGTGAATGATGCGCACCGACGAGTGCGCACCAGACTAGTCGATCGACGCAGCTTCATGCTCGCGTCTGGCTTCTGGTCCGGGGGCGGCGCGTGTTTCGCCGCTACCTGTCAGCTTGTACTTGGCGCTGCGTGCGCGTGAGGAGGACGGCGCGTGCCGCCTAGACGCCTGTTTCACTTGCTTGTGTGTGTTTGGCTTTAGGGGGTCGGCGCGCCGCGTCGCTCGCCTGGCCGTTGTTATTAGGTAGGATCATGCTGCACTCGTCTGTCTCACATCACGTCTCACATCTTGTACAACAGTTTGTAACACCGTCGTCGTCGTCTCACACAAATGCGTGGCAAATTGCCGTCGTCGTCTCATACAGCGCGTGGGCAATGACCCGAGGGCACAGAGGGGTGCAGCAGCAGCTGTGGCATGGGAGCAGTCGCGATCGGTGGTGTCTCATGAAGGTGTAACAGAGACAGCGATGGGGTGAAGGAGCATGAGAGTGGCAGAGGGGGGGAGGGCTGCTGTGCACGGGTGGACTTGGGCAGGCCAACGCTGCTCTCCGCTCTCGCTCAAGCACAAGGCGTGTGAGCTGGCGGGCAACGGATGAGCGGACATTGGCAGTCAGGCAGGCCTGAGTGTGCGGCACGGCGCGGCCACGTCCTGTGGGATGTGGCGGCAACACACAATGTCAGCGCTGCCAGCTGGGGCTGGTTCACCTGCCACCTGCCACCTGCCTGGCGCGCGGAGCGCCGCCTCATGTCACAACGAGCTGCTGATGACATTGAACAGGTAGTGAAGCCTGTGGCGGCAGTGGTAGCTGCAGGGCTGTGCGAGGCTGGACTCGGGCTCACTCGGGTTGCAGTTTTTCTTGGTGTTTTTTTCTGTCAAGGCTGCCGTTTGTTTTTCAAGGCTGCAGTGTTCATCAACGTATTTCTTGAAGGTTGCAGTTTGTTTTGGTCGAGGCTGCAGTTGTTGGAGGTCAAGGCTGCACAGAGGTTGCACTTGTTTGAACCACTTCTCTCGACTCCCGTACAATTACAAAGCCGCGCGCAAGTTCCGGCAGGCAATCACGGATCGGAAAGACAAAGTACTTCAAAACCCAGCAGGCAGGCCCGCAAGTGTGCGTACATGCGTCTATATCAAAGGTACTGTTTCATGGGTGCATTGTGATCTGTGCGAATGAAGCGTCAACAAAATATCCAAACAAGGCGGCGGGCGCGCACGGCCAATAGGGCCCGCGTCGAAGTAGGTGGAAAAGTGTTGTCGCGCAGCATACAGTAAAGCGTCCTAGAACTGTCCCAATGGGGGGCATGTGTTGTACTGCCCCAGCCCCTTCCCACTGCCCCCCCCTGACCCCCTACCAACCACAGTGTGCACAAGTGCTATGTGTGGGTGTGTGGGTGCGTGCACGCACGGGGTGGGTCGTCGCAGTCTCCCCGTCATCCCTTCCTCATATGAAACGTGCACCACTTCAGACGCACCGCGTGGCCTTGCCGGCTCTCCTAGTAGAGCCCCCCTAGACGTGTAGTCTAGGCCTAGACTCACGCCCCGGGGTTCTCCAGGCGCGTGCGCGTAAGACCTGTTACACCCGGGCGACTCCAAGGGGGTTGCCTCAGCACAGGCATGGGTTCAGCGACTCTGCTTTCACGAGTTATAATTGCTTTTCTTTTTCCTGGCGCCATCTGAGCTGAGCATCTGGCTCCCCGGCTCCCGAATCCGCGGCCCCAAGTGCCGAGACCAAAAGCGCTGCACTGGTGAGCCAGCAGCAGCAGCACCCGCAGCCGGGCAAGTGGCGCCCCCGAGTCTGGAACCCTCAAGCCCTGGACTCGGTAAATCCCAAACCCTGAGGCGTTGGGTCCTCAGAATGCCAATCCCTGGCGCCGCGAAAACCCGAAAACCCCGAGCCTTGGGCTCTCAGAATCCCAAACCTTTGTACGAACAACCCGGTTGCCCACGACACTGCCAAACCCTTGAGGCTTTGGGCCCTCAGAATGCCAAACCTGAGGCCCTTGGTGCCGCAAAAAAACGAACCCTCGAGCCTTGGCGTTTCGGGAGAGAGCACCAAACCTTCGTTAGAACAGCCTAGTTGCCCACGACACTGCCAAACCCTTCAGCCATTTCGCCCTCACAATCCCAAACCGGAAGCCCTGGCGCCGCGAAAACCCGAAACCCTGAGCCTCGGGCTCCCAGGACACCACACCTTTGTATGAAAATCCCGGGTGCCCACGACACTGCCAAACCCTGAGCCGTCGGGCTCCCACACATCCAAACCTGAAGCCCTGGCGCCGAGAAAACCTGAAACCCCGAGCCTTGGGGTTTCGGGTTTCACTCAGAACACCAAACCTTTGTACGAACAGCCCGGGTGCCACGACACCGTCAAATCCTCGAGGCGTTGGGCCCTCAAGAGCCTGTGGCCTTTGGTGCTACAAAAACCCCAAACCCTGAGCCTTGGGCTCTCAGAATACCAAACCTTTGTTAGAGAATCCTGGTTGCCCACGACACTGCCAAACCCTTGAGCCGTCGGGCCCTTGGAATACCTGGAGCCACAAAAACCCGTCGCCCGGAGCCTTGTGCTCTCAGAACCCAAACCCTTTGTTGTGCCAGACTCGGTGAAACCACGAAAAACCTAAACCAGTGATGTACTTAGCGCCCCCGCAGCCCCCGCAGCTCCGCATAAACCGCGAAAATTTTGGGTGAAACTGCGGGGGAGAATCACAAGAATTTTGCTCTAAAAAGGGTGAAATCCACATTCACACTTTTCAGGGGAAATCGCCTCCTGCGGGGAGCAACTCGCCATATTCCCTCCATCGTTGCGGGGGCAAACACGACGTTCTCTGTTTTCTGAAGGACACCACTGCACCAAACCCTGAGCTTTGGGTTTCTCAGAATCCCAAACTTGGCAGCCCCGGAGCACCAGGCACGTGCCGCGGTAAAAACACCCCCGCAAGCCCTGAGCTTTGGGCTCTTACATTCCCAAACCGTCTGTCCAGATGCCCACGAAAAGCAAACCCTGCCCTGCCACAGCCTTGTCGTCTGATCCGCGCAAGTGAATGCGGTCATGGCGCCTGAGACGGTCTGGGGTGCACATCAGGCGGTGGTGGGTGCATGAGGCGGTCGGGGT
Source organism: Chlamydomonas sp. UWO 241 (assembly GCA_016618255.1). NCBI lineage: Eukaryota > Viridiplantae > Chlorophyta > Chlorophyceae > Chlamydomonadales > Chlamydomonadaceae > Chlamydomonas > Chlamydomonas priscui. Next base: position 431,106 of record VFSX01000084.1, on the reverse strand, counting down.
GGCGCCTGACGCGGTCGGGATGACGCCTGAGGCGGCGCCTGCAGCGATCAGGGGGTGCGCCTCAGGCGGCGCCTCGGGCGGCGCCTCGGGCGGCGCCTCAGACGGTCGGCGCGCCTGAGGCGCCGCCTGATCTGCGCAAGTAAATGCGCCGTGTGAGGCAGCACCTCAGGCGTTGGGAATGTGGTAGGGCTGAGCCGTTGGGCTCCCACTCCCACACTCCTGGAGCCCCGGCGCCACGACAACCCAAAACCCTGAGCCTTGGGCTCTCGGAATACCAAACCCAAATCCCTGAGCGCCCATGTTTATCCCAGGTGTAAAATCCATCATCATCATCATCATCAGTGTGTGTGGCGGGTGTGTGTGTGGGGGGGGGAGTATTGGGGGATGCGCACAATGTCGCACCACCACGCCCCTCGCCCACCGTCCCCCCGAAGCCACGGGAAGAGTGGACACCTCTCCCCAAGAGGGAGGTGAGCGCAGTTATTTTTGTTCTGGTGTGTCTGTGTCTAGAGAGGGGGGGGGGGGGGGTGCACAATCCCGCCCCACCACGCCCACTGTCCCCGTCCCTCCCAAGCCACAGGAAGAGTCAATACCTCTCCCCAAGAGGGAGGTGAGCGCAGCTTTTTTTGTTCTGGTGTTTGCGTGTGTAGAGAGGGGGGGGGATGGGGCAGGTGCACAATCCCGCCCCACCCCGCCCACCGTCCCCGTCCCTCCCAAGCCACGGGAAGAGTCGATACCTCTCTCCAAGAGGGAGGTGAGGGCAGTTTTTTTTATGGTGTTTCTGTGTGTGGAGGGGGGGGGGGGGGGGTGCACAATCCTGCCCCCCCCCCCCCCCGCGCGTCCCCGCCACTCGCCGATGACACCCACAAATGTCGTGTCGGCGAGTTGGCGCCTTTCGGCAGACCAACGAGTGCCTTTGCGCTGTTGCGGTGACGCGTCACCACGCCCCTGCCCGCCATTTACCCCAGTCGCCCCCGCTCTCACACACCACACCACCACCACGCGGTGACGACACAAACATCGCGTTGAGCGCGCCAACGGTCCTGTCAGGCCTAGGAGGCACGTCGTAGAAGTTGCCTGATGGCCCTGCCCCCCCGCCCATTGATCTGTTCAGACGCCGATATGACACGCAGCGTCAGCCGGCACCGTCGTCTTGACCATCCCATTGATCGTGCGCAAGCACGAGTCTGTGCGGTCGTCGGCAGGCGCCCCCCCCACACCCCCGCCCATCCGTCCGTTCAGACGCCGACGTTGCAAGCAGCGTCGGCCGTCACCGGCAGCTTGAACATCCCATTGAGCGCGCGCATGAGTCGGTGCGGTCGTCGTTATGCGCGTCGCCACTACCGCCTGATGGCCCTGCTCCCCGCCCAGCCGTCCGTTCAGACGCCCACGTCGCAAGCACCGTCGGCCGGCTTCGGCGGCTTGAACATCCCATTGAGCGTGCGCATAAACGAATCGGTGCGTTCGGCGGCGGTCTCGTCGTCCATGGCGCCGCCGCCGCTGCTGCCACGGTCCACCGGGATCTCGTCCAGCAGCGGGAGCGGCGCGGTGTTCGCGCCACCGCCGCAGCCAAAGCCGCGCTGCGGCGCGGCCGCGCAGCCCTTCGAGCGTGTGTGTGTGTGTGTGTGTGTTTGTGTGTGTGTGTGTGTGTATGTGTCGTAGAGGTAGTGTGTAGAGGTGTCCCTGACTGTAACATCCATCATCATCATCATGTGTGTGTGCGTGCGTGTGCGCGTGTGTGTGTGGGGGGGGGGGAGGGGACTTGCGTGTGTGTGCTTGTGTTTGTATGCGTGTGTGCTCGTGTGAGCAGCGGGAGCGGCGTGGTGTGCGCGCCACCGCCGCAGCCACCGCTGCGCTGCGGCGCGGCCACGCAACCCTGTGAGCGTGTGCGTGTGCACGCGTGTGTGTGCGCGCGTGTGTGTGTGTGTGTGTGCGTGTGCGTGTTTTCGTGTGTGCGTGTGTGGGGTGTGTGTGTGGAGGGGGGGCGGCATGTTTGCGTGTGTGTGCGTGCGTGTGTTTGCGAGCGTGCAAGCCGCGGGAGGCGTTTGGTGCGTGCGCCACCCTCCCACATTCACAACGCCTTAGGCGGCGCCTGAGGCGTCCCATTCCATGGCGCGTATCTCGGGCGCTCCAACCGCCTGAGGCGCCGCCTGAGGCGCACCCCACCCTGACCCCCAAACTCGACCCCTCCCCCCCCAAACGACAAAACACTGGGTGTATCGCACCTGACCAAAGCGTGTGCGGTGCAGCGGGTTTGCCGCGTACATCGCGCCTAGACCCTGAACCCTAAACCCCCACCCTAAACCCTAAACCCTACCCCCCCCCAAAAACTGACAAAACACTGGGTTTGACGCACCTGACCAAAAGCTCGTGCGGTGCAGCGGGTCTGCTGCGAACGGCGCCTAGACCCTCAACCCTAAAAACCCCACCCTAAACCCTAAACCCGACCCCCCCCCACAGTAACAGTAACACGGGGTTTCCAGCTAAGCAGGCTACTCTTCTACTAGAGACACCCGCCGATACTCCAGCACACTTAAGTACTAGAGCACCGCCGGCTCCCGGCCGATAGACTACCGCTCCCGCCGGCTAGACTACCCCAAACAGCGGTCTCTGGGAGACAGGTCTGGCAAGGAGCATATAGGAGAGGACCTTCCTCAGGGTCACAGTAGACCCCCCCCCACACACGACAAAACACTGGGTTCAGCGTACCTGGCCAAAGCTCGTGCGGTGCATCGGGTCGACAGAGTATGTGATGGTCTCGTCGCCCATGTGCGAAGAGATGGCGCCATTGTAGCCTGTGTGTGTGTGTGTGTGTGTGCGCGTGTGCGCGCGTGAGTGTGTGTGTGTGCGCGCGTGTGTGTGTGTGGGGGGGGGAGTGTGTGTGTGTGGGAGTGTGTGTGTGTGTGTGTGTGTGTTTGTGTGTGTTTGTGCGCGTACGTGACGTTCTCGTCGCCCATGTGCGCAAAGTTGGCGCCACTGTAGCCTGTGTGTGTGTGCGTGTGTGTGTGTGTGTGTGAGTGTGTGTGTGTGTGTGTGTGTGTGTGTGTTTGAGTGAGTGGGTGAGAGAGAGTGTGTGTGAATGTGTACAAGAGTTTCTTTGCGTTTTGAGTGTGTGCGCATGTTTGTTTGTTTGCGTGTGCGTGTTTGTTTATATGAGCGCATGGGTACCCCCTATGCCCCCCCCCCCCCGTGCTTCCACCGCCAGCGTGTGCACTTGCGTCTGCGTGTGTGCTTGTGTGTGTGTGCTTGTGTGTGCGTGTACAGGGGTTGCCAACACCTGCGTATTGGTAACCCCTGTTTCCGCCACTGTGCAGCCTGCCCCCCCACCACCACACCACACGCACACACACAAGGTGTCATCATGATGTGTGATTGCGTGTGTGTGCTTGTGTATATGTGGGTGCGTGTGTGTGTGTGTGTGTGGGTGCGTTTGTGGGTGCGTATGCTTAAGCACCTGCGTATAAGCAACCCTGTTTCCCACTGTGCTGACGCCCCCCCTCCTCACGCACACAAGGTGTCATCGTGGTGTGTGTGTGTGTGTGTGTGTGTGCGCGTTCGTTTGTGTGTGCGTATGCGCACGCACCTGCGTATAAGCAACCCTGTTTCCTAGTGTGCTGATCTCCCCCCACCCACACACACACAAGGTGTCATCGTCGTGTGTGTTTGTGTGTGTGTGCTTGTGTGTATTTATGTGTAGGTAGGGTGTATGTAGGGTGTATGGCTATGTGTTCATGAGCTCTTCGCCAGGGGCTCCCGCCCTGGCGCCGCTCGATGGCGGACAACCGGGAACACTGCGCTTGGTACTGGGCGGCTGAAAATCTGGAAATTTACCCTGATCGCCTCTGACGCACAGCGCTACTGGTGAACTGGTCCTGATGGGGCGAGGCTATGTGGCAGATGGGGCAGCGGTACGATGGAGAGCACGATGCACGATGGCGAGAATTGCGGCGAGCATGCACCCCCTCTCACAACGATCGGAACTCAAGCAGATTGCGGCTCCTAATGGTTTACTGTGCCTGGATGGAAGAGAGAGACGGATGGCGAGAAATTGAGAAACATGGGAAGCGAGGCACATGCGGCTAGGCTTTGTGAGGAGGTTGCGGCGCAGGGGTTCCCTGCCCCAAGGCGCAGATTATTAGATGGCGACGCGATCGATGCTCCAGCCGGCATTGGGCGAGGCGAGGCCCCACCAGCGGGCGGGCACCATAATGGAGATGGCGGCTAAGAACGGGGAATGCGGCTACCGGGGATGAGGCTACGGGTTATGCATGCCAGGGGACGGCGGACAAGGCTAATGCGTCACGGCGCATGGGTAAAGAACGGGGAATGAGGCTACCGGAGCTGGCGGGCATGGAGGAGCTTGCTTGAGGGCAAACAGGAGATTGCTCGCGGGCGTGGAGGAGATTGCAGGCGGGCATGGAAGCGGATGGCGAGAAATTGAGAAACATGGGAAGCGAGGCACATGCGGCTAGGCTTGTGAGGAGGTTGCGGCGCAGGGGTTCCCTGCCCCAAGGCGCAGATTATTAGATGGCAGCAATCATACACCAGCCGTGCGGCATGGGGCGAGGCGAGGCCCCACCAGCGGGCGGGCACCATAATGGAGATGGCGGTTAAGAACGGGGAATGAGGCTACAGGGAGAGGATACGGGTTACAGATGCCAAAGGGGACGGCGGAACAAGGATCAGCCATAGGTGTCACGGGGAATGGCTAAAGAACGGGAATGAGGCGGGTGGTACGGGTGCTGGCGCGCATGGAGCGCGGCGCGGCGCATGGAGATCGCATGGCGGCGCCCATGCATGGACGAGATTGCTGGCGGGCATACAGGAGATTGCTGGCGGGCATGGAGGAGATTGCTGGCGGGCATACAGGAGATTGCTGGCGGGCGTGGAGGAGATTGCTGGCGGGCATGGAGGAGATTGCTGGAGCCAATGGCGGCGGCGGGACTAGTAGTAGAACACAGGCGCACACCAACAATGCGTTGCTGTCACTACCTGGGTGGTATAGGGTGGATCTGGGGGCCCAGTGTCCTGTCTAGGTCCAGTGCGTGCGCGCGTGTGGGGGTTTACCCTCACCCCTACCAGGTAGCCAGCCAGTTTCCCACTGAAACTGAGTTTAAGGTGTCGGGCGCTAGCGCCGACACCGGTCTTATACATCATTACTGGTGTCACACAGACTGTAATATCCATCATCATGTGTGTTTGCTCGTGTGTGTGTGTGCGCTTGTGTGCGCGTAAGCACACGCACCTGCGTATTGGCCGCAACCCCTGCCCCCCCTTGTGCCGACGCCCCGCCCCCGTCACTCCCTCCAGGTGGTGTGTTTGTGTGCGTGCATGTGCTCTTGTCTGTGTGTGTGTGCGTGTGTGCGCATGTGTGAGTGTGCGTGCTTATAGGCGCACACACGCGCGCACCCCCCCATTCCCCACAAACACACACGCCTGCGTATTGTTACTCCCCGCTCTTCCCCCGTCAGCCCCCTCCCCCCTGTCAACCCCTCAAAGTTGTCGCCGCAACGTGTGTTTATGTGAGCTTGTGTATGTGCTTGTGTGTGTGCTTGTGTGCCCACGCCCTCCCCCCACTCCGACGCCCCACTCCCCAACATACACGCACACACCTGCGTATGGGTACCCCCCGTTCCTCTACTGTGAGCCCCCACCCCCCCACCCCCCCCACTCATGCCCCACTCCCCCGACACGCGCACAGACCTGCGTATTGGTAACCCCCGCTCCTCCACTGCAAAGCACCCCCCCTCCCGTCACCCCCTCGAGGGCATCATCGTGGACTGCATTTGTGTATTCTTGTGTATGCGTGTGTGTGCGTGTGCCCACCCACACCCACACTCACACCCACCCACACGCGCACACCTGTGTATTGGTACCCCCCCCCCCGCTCCTCCACTGCGGGGCCGCCTCCCCTCTCTCGTCATCCCCTCAAGGTTGTCGTCATGGAGTGCTTTTGAGTGTGTGCCTACGCCCCCCCCTTCCAGCGCCCCACTCCCCCCACAAAAACACGCACACCTGCGTACTGGTACCCCCCGCTCCTCCACTGCGAGCCCCCCCCCCCTCCCGTCACCCCCTCGAGGGCATCATCGTGGACTGCATTTGTGTGTTCTTGTGTATGCCTGTGTGTGCGTGTGACCGCCCCGCAACACCCACCCACACGCGCACACCTGTGTATTGGTACCCCCCCCCCGTCCTCCACTGCAGGGCCGCCTCCCCTCTCTCGTCATCCCCTCAAGGTTGCCGTCATGGAGTGCTTTGAGTGTGTGCCTACGCCCCCCCTTCCAGTGCCCCACTCTCCTCACAAAAACACGCACACCTGCAAATTGGTACCCCCGCTCCGCCACTGCGAGCCCCCCCCCCCCCCCCCCCTCCCGTCACCCCCTCAAAGCAGTCATCGTGGACTGCATTTGTGTTATCTTGTGTGTGCGTGTGTGCGTGCGTGTGGGTGTGCGTGTGCCCCCCCCTCCCAGCTTGCAGACACACACGCACACACACACACACGCACACACGCACACCTGCGAATTGGTACCCTCCGCTCCTCCAATGCGACACCACCCCACTGCCCGGCATTCCGTCCAGGTCGTCGTCACTGAGTGGCATGGAGCCGCGGCGGCGCTTGCTCATGCTGCCTGCGTGTGTGTCTGCGTGTGTGTGTGTGTGCGTGTGCGTGCGTGTGTGTGTGTGTGTGTGTGTGTGTGTTTAGTGGCATGGATGCGCGGCGGCGCTTGCTGACGCTGCCTGCGTGTGTGTGTGTTTGTGTGTGTGTGTGTGTGTGCACACGCACCCCCACACCCACGCACACACACACACACACACACCACACACACACACACCGTCAACTGGGATGCACAGTGCTGCGGCAGCAGCTGCTGACGCACACACACACACACACACACCGTCGACTGGGCTGCGCAGTGCTGCGGCAGCAGCTGTGAACACACGCACACACACACACACACATGCACACGCACACAAAAACACACACACACTCGCACTCACACACACACACACACAGTCAATTCGGATACACAGTGCTGCGGCAGCAGCTGCGGACACACGCAGACACACACACACACATACACACACACACACACACGCACGCACACACACACACACACACGCACGCACACACACATACACACGCACACACACCGTCGACTGGGATGCACAGTGCTGCGGCAGCAGCTGCGGACGCACGCACACACACACACACACACACACACCGTTGACTGGGCTGCACAGTGCTGCGGCAGCAGCTGCGGTCGCCTCAGCAGCAGCAATGAAAGGGTTGACATAGAAGGTGTGTCGGGGGACGCCACCTGTGGGTTTGTGTGTGTGCGGGGGGCATGTGTGTGTGTGATTTTGTGTGTGTGTGCGTGTGTGTGTGTGCGACACTGAGCCAATTGACAGCCTTGTGGCAAAGCGATCAATGCAGTGGCTAGGCCATGTGATGCGCATGCCGGCTTCTCGTCTTCCTCGTACGACTTTTGACTGCACAATGGATGTGGCTCGGCAGCAAAGGCGGCCTCCAGCCTCCTCCCGACACTATTTTCTTAAGCTACTGATTCAGCAGCTAGGCAAAACTAGTGGCACTCGTTCTGATTGGAATACTTTTTCGGACACGGCGTTTGAGCGTGCTCAGGATAGGGTCGGGTGGAGAGCCGTGGTGTACGGTCCGGCTGCCCCTCAGGCGCCGGCCCCTCCACCTCGGCGGTCAAGTAGATTGGCAAGCGCCACTTGACCCCCTATCCCCTGGAAGCAGTTAGGACCTATTTTTGAGGCGTCGCACAATAGCTCTCCTTTTTGCTTTGGGACTACACATTGGCAGGCAGCCGGCTTGAGGCTACCGCCCCTTACAAGTTATTGTTAGGGCCAGAACTGGACTTGGGTCTAGGCGGTGGTACTAGGACTAGAGGTAGTCTTTGCTGGAAAGCCGATGTAACTGTAACTGTAACTGCGTGTGTGTGTTGTGTGTGTGTGTGTGTGTGTGTGTCTGCGTGCGTGCGTGTACGTGCATGTGTGTGGAGAATGAGAGCAAGAGAGCAAGAGAGCAGCTGCAGACGCTTCAGCAGCAGCAATGAAAGGGTTGGCAGAGAAGGTGCGTGTGGAGGCATATACGCGTGTGTGTGTGTGTGTGTGTGTGTTTGTGTGTGTGTGTTTGTGTGAGTGCGTGCATGCGTGTGCGCGTGGAGAAAAATAGCGAGAGAGCGAGGCTACAATAGAGAGAAAGGGCATAGCGAGAGAAAGGACAAAGCAAGAGACATAGAGAGAAACACAGGGAGAACGAGTGGGAGGAAGAGGGAGAGAGGGAGGGGGAGAGGGAGAGAGCACGAGAGAGAGATGGAGAGAGACAGAAAGAGAGAGAAAGCTCGGTTGCGAGCAAAGAAGAGAGATAGAGAGACAACAAACGGGTCTTTATAGAGAGGCAGAGAGAAAGGGAGAAAGGGGGATTGAAGTGAGAAATGGATATAGGGAGAGAGTGATAAATGGAAGATGAGAGAAAAAGAGAAAGAGAGAGAAAGAGAGAGACAGGGCATTTATCTATCCAGAGAGAGATCGCGAAGGGGAGACAGAACCTGTCGCACCTGGGTGCAGTGATCCTTGCTATGGCAGTATACCGCTCGGAGCAAAATCTGAGCAGAATTTTTTGTTAATTGCTTTGTAAGCTATTCCGCTATTCCGCTTTTCCGCTCGGGGAAAAAAACACTTGTGCCGGGAAAAAGCGGGTGTACAAAATTTGTGCAGGGAAAAAGCCGGGAAAAAGCAGAATAACAACTAATTGCTAAATCCTTCCCAAGGATCACTGCCTGGGTGCCCCACCCCAATAAGTGGGTCGCTCCGCCAGACCCGCCCCCCGGGCCACGGGTTCCCCCACATCTGCCCAGCTTCATTCCAGAAGGGGGAAATCGGGCGCACAGCCAAGCAGCAAGGAGCAGCTCTCCTATAGCAGAGTGTGCTAATTTGCCCCTGTGCTAATTCGCCCCGTCTCCTCCTGTCTATTGAGAACGAGGACCTCTGCCCCGGGGTCCTCCAGGCGCGTACGTGTAAAGCCTGTAAACTCTAGAAAGAATGAGAGAGTGGGTGGCATGACCTGGCCCACCTGGGTGTCCCACCCCAATGAGTGGGCCGCTCCGCGGGCCGTTGCTGCTGCCACCACCACCACCTGCGCCATAGCTGGCCGCCATGAGCAGCGGAGAGATGGTGCCGCTGCCGATGCCGGCACCTGAGTGTGTGTGTGTGTGTGTGTGTGTGTTTGTGTGTATGTGTGTGCATGATTTCCACAACTGTGGAAGTCCTTCTACCGACACCTAGTTGAAACTCAGTCAAGGCGGATTGACGAACACAGCCGTCAATGACCCGCCACTGCCCCTTTCCCCCACTGCTTTACGAATGAGGTTTTTCACCCTCTTGCTGGCGCACGGTTGGTCTCCCGCCTTCAAACGGAATCTCCTCAATTGATGACTAGAAACAGCCTATCTAGGTCTGCCGTGCAGAGTTCTCTGTAATGATATCTCTCTCTCTCTGTGTGTATGTGTGTGTATGTGTGTGTGCGCCAAAGCTGGCCGCCATGAGCAGCGGAGAGATGGTGCCGCTGCCGCTGCCGGCACCTGAGTGTGTGTGTGTGTGTGTATGCGTGTGTGTGTGTGTGTGTGTTTGTGTGTGTGTGTGCACCATAGCTGGTCGCAATGAGCAGTGATGAGACGATGTCGCTGCCGACGCTGGGACCTGTGTGTGTGTGTGTGTGTGCGTGTGTGTGTGTGTGCGTGCGTGCGTGCGTGTGTGTGTGTGTGCATGTGTGTAGGGCTCCAGACTAATATATATTAATATATGATTATATTACTATTATATAGTATTGTACTATTTTGATTTTGAGCCAAGTATGAATTGCTGGAAGGCCCCAAACGGCCGCCCCGCAGCCTGCTGTTGGATGGGCATGCTCTGGTGGACATATGCAGGCCTTGGCTTGGCTAATTCAGCATCCCCCATGCACAGGAGAAGCACTAGGGGTGTATTCCTATGTCCACACTATACTACCGCCACCGCACGAGAAGGAAAACGCAGTTGCACACCACTTGCGCCCCAAATCTGCCATATGCTATTAGACATGTTGTTTTGTGCTCATCACGGGCTTTCCAATGCTCCAAGTTTCATCTCAATTCAAGAAGGTTTGTTTCACCCCTTTTGAGATGGCACTTGGCAAAACTCCGGCCCAAGGTCACCCTCAGGCATTGCGTCCAGCACACCCTTCAAGGGGAGTCAAAGTTCCCACCTCACATTGAGTCCAGCTCACATAGACAACTGGCCCTGCGCAGCTTGTGACCTAGCCACTCCGCATGCTGCCTACCAGCAAGGCCCAGGGATGGGGAGGGAGGGGGGGGGGCACCGTGCGCCACACCTGCCTGTTTTCTGCTTCTCTGTAATGCAAGCAATACCGAGTTATGAAACGTCCCAAAGGCCAGAGTTGCTTAGGAAGTTGTGTTGAACAAATCCACAAAGTTTCAGGTCCTTACATCCAGCCAGTCAAAATATATTGTCTATTTGTACTAATTTATATGATAAATACTATATAATATTAATATATATTATCGTCAGAAAAATATATTAGCATAATTTGGAGCCCTACGGAGCCCTAATTTGGAGCCCTTATTTGGAGCCCTATGATGTGTGTATGCGTGTATGTGTGTGTGTGTGTGCGTGTGTGTGTGTGTGTGTGTGTGTGTGTGTGTGTGTGTCGGTGTTCCATACTTGCAGTTGATTTGGCAGTTGATTTGTTTTTTGGGTGTTGACTTTTCAACGTCAGCTCACCCTCAACCCACCCCCCAACTCCTTACAGGTTGATCAATTAGGAGGTCCTACCATGCAGCTTTCCGCGCTCAAGCGTCTGCGTTGACATCAACCGGCGCTGGCCGGTCCTGAATTCCAACCCTAAACCCTAACCTCCTTACCCTGAACCCTGAACCTTTTACCCCTACAAGTGGCATACTAACTAGGAGGTTCTACCATGCAGCTTTCAACGCTCAAGCGCCTGCATCACGGCGTGGACGTCCACAGGCGCCGGTCGGTCCTGAACTCTTACCCTAAACCCTACCTCCCTTACCCTGAAGCCTGAACCCATGAACCCTACAGGTTGCTGAATTAGGAGCTCCCACCATGCAGCTTTCCATGCTCAAGCGTCTGCGCCACGGCGTTGACATCAACCGGCGCTGGCCGGCCCTGAACTCTTACCCTAAACCCGAACCTTTTAACCCTGAATCTGAACCTTTGACCCCTTCATGTGGCTTAATAACTAGAAGGTCCTACGATGCAGCTTTCCGCGCTCAAGCGCCAGCGTCACGGCATGGACTTCCACAGGCGGGCGCCGGCCCTAACTCCTTGACCTCAATGCTGAACCTGAATCCTAAACCCTGAATCCTGAACCCCAAACCTTAAACCCTGAATCCCAAAACCTCAACCCTGAACCCCTACCATGGAGCTTTCCGCGCTCAAGCTTCTGCGCCACGGCGTTGACATCAACAGGCGCCAGTTGGCCCTGAACCCTAAACCCAAACCCCTGAACACTGATTTGTTACAGGTCCTACCGTGCAGCTTCCCACGCTCCAGCGCCTGCGTCACAGCATGGAAGTCCACAGGCGGGCGCCAGCCGGCCCTAAATCCTGAGCCCTGAACCCCCACCCGTAAACCTCAACCCTGAACCCCTACCGTGGAGCTTTCCCCGCTCCAGCGCCTGCGTCACGGCGTGGACGTCCACAGGCGGGCGCCGGCCGACGCAAAAACGAATCCCTTACCCCTGACCCCTTCACCTCAATCTCGTAACCACGAAAGCAGGTCAACAATTACAGGTTCATGAATGAGGTCCTACCGTGGAGCATTCCCCGCTCCAGCGCCTGCGTCGCGGCATGGAGGTCCACAGCCGGGCGCCGGCCCTAACTCCTTAATTTCAACGCTTAACCCTGAATCCTAAACCCGTGATCATGAACCTCAAATCATAAATCCAGGACCCACAACCCGTAACCCTGAACCCCTACCGTGGAGATTTCCCCGCTCCAGCGCCTGCGTCACAGCATGGAGGTCCACAGGCGGGCGCCGGCCAGAGCGCGAGTTGCGCAGCGCACGCGTGCCGGACGGAGCGGAGGTGCGGCGGCCGTTGCCAGATGGCGAGTGGACGAGTGTCTGTGTGAGTGTGTGTGTGTGTGTGTGTGTGCGTGTGTGCGTGTGTGTGTGCGTGTGTGCGTGTGTGTGTGTGTGTGCGTGTGTTCATGTGTGCGTGTGTGCGTGTGTGCGTGTGTGCGCGTGTGTGTGTGTGTGTGTGTGTGTGTGTGTGTGTGTGTGTGTGACGGAGCGGATGTGCGGCGACCGGTGCCAGAGGGGGAGCGGAAGAGTGTCTGTGTGTGGGGGGGTGGGGGGGGCTGTGGGTGAGAGTGTGCGTGTGTTTGTGTGTCGGTATGTGTGTGTGTGTGTGTGCTGGAAGGAGCGGATGTGCGGCGGCCGGTGCCAGACGGGGAGTGTACGAGTGTCTGTGTGTGTGTGTGTAGGAGGGGGGGTTTGTGTGGGAGAGATTGTGTGTGTGTGTGTGTGTGCATGTGCGTGTTCGTTTGCGTGTGTGTGTGTGTGTGTGTGTGTCCCGGATGGAGCGGATGTGCGGCGGCCGGTGCCAGATGGCGAGTGGAAGAGTGTCTGTGTGTGTGTGGTGGGGGGGGGGAGGGAGGCGGTGTGTGGGAGAGTGCGTTTGTGTGCATGTGTGTGTGTGTGCTTGTATGTGTGTAAAAAAACGCTGCACCTCCATCGGAGCAGGCCCGTGAACCGCAAGCAAGTCAGTTTTGACGCCCATGGCCCTGGACCTTGCAAGCGGGTTTCGACGCTGAAAGCACGGCGGCGCCATGTCACTGGCCTATGCCAGGCCGAGCTAGGACCGTCGCACGCCACGCCCCCCCGCCCCACAAAAGCATACTCCGCACACACCGTCCAGCGGCGCTGGCCCAGTGGGTCAACCCTGCGGCGCCGTTTCTGTGTCATCCCCACACACAAAAACACAAGGAAAGACGCACACAACCTCCATCGGCGTTGGCCTGTCGCCCACAAACAGCTTCAGCGCTGAAAGCGCTACGGCGCCCTCGCCGCCATCCCCCACAATACAAAACACAAAATAAGAGCGGCGGCGCCGCACGCTGGTCATCAAGCAAGCCCCCCCCTCCCCCATCAACACGAGAAAACACAAAGAAAGACCGACCACGTCCATCGGTGTGGGCCCGTCGCTTGCGAATGAATTTAGCGCTGCGAGCGCGGCGGCGCCACCCCCTCCCCAAACCAGCAAAGCACAAAGCGTCCAGCGGCATAACCAGAAAACAGGTTGGGCGCTGAAAACGCTGCGGCGCCCTCGCCGCCGCCTCCCACAACACAGAATAAAAATAAGAGCGGCGGCGCCGCATGCTGTCCATCGAGCCCCCTTGCCCCCCCCCCCTCCCCATACACACCCCACACACACCCCACACAAACAAACACAAGGAAAGACGCACCACGTCCATCGGCGTGGGACCGTCACGGGCAAAAGGGTTCAGCGCAGAAAACGCTGCAATGCCGTCACTGTCGTGTGAGCGCAGCTGGCCGC